>WBNO01030660.1:36867-80729 GCA_013400575.1 Peucedramus taeniatus
GGCCTCGGCGCTGCGCTCCCAGCCGCGCCCGCTCTGACGCACTTCCAGCGCGGCGGGTCCGGAGCGCGGCACGTGTGGCAGCAGCAGCTCCTCCGCGCCTCCTTCCCCCGCATTCCCCGCCGCCATGGGCCTGACGCGGCAGTACCTGCGCTACGAGCCCACCGCGCTCTTCGGGCTGGTGGCCAGCGCTAGGGCCGGCGTGGCCTTTGTGGCGCTGCGCGGCGAGCGGGGCCGCTACGTGGCCGTGCCGGCTTGCGAGCACGTGTTCGTGTGGGGCACCAGGAAAGGAGAGAAGGTGGGACCCGGGGTGCGGTGCCGGGGGGCGGTTGGTGGCGGGGCAGGGGTGGGGGCAGCGTGAGGGGCTTTTAGGGCGCTTGAAGCGAAGCGATTTGTGTTACTCGGCGGCGTTTGGAGGGAAGCGACGCTTGCACAGCATCCCCGCCTCTTGGGAAGAGTGAGCGCAGCGTGAGGTTAGGTTATGGAGTGGGTCTGCAGCTCTCGCTGCCTCCTGGCCCAAAGTACTGGTGTTTTCCAGTTCTCCACGCTGGTCACTGGACTGAAAGGATTCTGCATCGTGTTACCTTTTGAGTAGTCCAAAATATACTGCAGTGTTGGATGCTTACAAGAAACTCTTGCTAGTTACAACAAGATAATTGGCTATTTCTGCTTAAAGGAATTGCATTTGTTGAAATCCAACAGGTAGCATCAGCACACACAGAACAGAGGAGGCTGTGAATGATTTGGATAATGGGTATCTGGAATGAAGCAATTCTCACCTTTGTTTTCTTTTGGTAGTAACTTGTAGCCATCAGTTGTTACAGGGAGGGAGTGGTGGTCCTGCTGCTCTGTTTTTACTTACTGTGGGAGTAATTTATCTCGACTTGGTCTTAAAATGGCTGAATCTCACTGTGGATCCCTTGAGATTTGCCTCAGGACCTTCTCAGCTGTGGAAGAATTGCTGTCACAGTAACTGGAAAGCTGCTCCCGGTTTACGTGGTTGTGTGAATGTTCTTGGACAAATCAGGCATTTGTGTTTTGGCTGTGGAATTGGGCATCCCGTGTAAAAGTTGTATCCCATAGAGAGGTTGTGAGCTGTAACTTTAAGGACTTTGCCACACACTATCTCCTGTGAGATTCAGAAATCACTGTAAGTACTACTGTTCACTACAAACTGAAATCTAGTTTTGTTTCACAGCCTCTGGAGTGCTGACTGCTGGTATGTTGTTTGGGAGATGTTTTCATCATTCTCCAGTTCTTGTGCAGTCTGTGAAAAAGATGCTCTGTCCTATACCCGAAAAAGGCCAGGCAAGAGAGGATGGAGCCAGCAAGAAACTTTTCAACTTTACTCTCAAACAGTATTTCTTGTTCTCTAGCACTTAATGTGTGGGGGCAGAAATTTAAGATTCTGAGTTCCAGGGCTCATTCTGCACCAGTTTCCTGAGAAATTGCTTCCCTTCTAGCTGCTGTTTGCCTTGGAAAGTGGGGTTAATTATACTGTATTTGGTGCAGGAAGTTGAAAAATTAACTTGTAAAGTGGCAGAAGTGCTCAGTTGGAAGTTCAGGAGAAGAGTAGACTGTATTCTCTCTGCTGTGTAAGTATCTGACATGTCATTTATCAACATTATACGTGTTTTGTCTCCTAAAAATTGCAGGCTCTTATCCTTAAGGGTCTCAAGCAGCAAGTCAGTTGCCTCTGCCCCTCTCCAGATGGGTTGCACCTGGCTGTTGGCTATGAAGATGGAGCAATCTGTGTCTTCAACCTCCTAAGTGGAGAATCAACTATCACTTTCAATGGGCACAGGGCTGCAGTTACAGCCCTGCAGTACGACCACCTGGGTGGCAGGCTGGTGTCTGGCTCAAAGGTGAGGCTTTGGCATCTGGAGCATGACCCTTTCACAGACATGCCCCATGGGGAAGGCTGACCTGCACTGAAATGTTCAGGATTTTAAGTGTGGCCTCTGCCCATAGCCAGAGGATGGCAGTGAGAGGAGCTGGGGAGCCCAGGGCTGGGGGAGTAGCAGGGGCTGCAGGCAGGAGTAGGGCACTGGTAGAGCTGTTAAAGTGAAGAATCTTGTGAAATCAGGAATAGCAAAAGTGTCTTAGGCTGGGATGATGGTATCAGTCTGACAGCACCTCTGGGGAAGCAGTGTCACTTGTATTAATCATCCTTGCGATTCAGAGTGACTAAGTGTGCTCTCAGGTAATCTTTTCAGTCTCATGGCAGAAGTTTTGGCAGGGACAAGGGCCAGTCTCATGGAGACACTCTCTCTGTTCCAGGATACAGAAGTCATTGTGTGGGATGTCATCAATGAGAGTGGCCTGTACCGGCTGAGGGGACACAAGGATGTCATCACTCAAGTCCTTTTCTTGAAGGAAAAGAACTTGTTGGTCACTTGGTGAGCCAGACTAATTGAAGTTGTTGATCAGGAAAGCAGGCATGGTTGTACTTGCAATTTAGACATCCTGTGTGCTACAGCCATTTGTATTTTCCTTCTTGTTTTGTGGTATCTCAGACCCACCAGCATCTTTGAATATGATTTTGTCACATCCACATAATTTTTTAAAGTCTGGTGCCTGAATCCAAGTCTTTGAACAACTGAAATAGCCATACTGAAAAAAGTGTTTGGAAAAGGGTTTAAATTGTTGGTAAATCCATCAACTTGAAATTATTTGAAAAAGGAACAGTGATTACATGCTCATTATATACACAACAGTTTTTGAGGGTTTTTTTTTGTTTATCTTGAAGAATTAAGTAGCCTTACTTATGTGTAATTCACACAGCAGAATGACAGAAAAAATGCTTTCTTGTAAGCTGTAAATACATGAATTAATTAAAAGATAAAAGAGTTTTTTTAGCTGATTTTTAGTTATTCAACTAAATGAATTACAAGTTGGCTGAATCCCTATAATAATAAATGCTTGACAGGACATACTCTTGCTGAAATATCAGTCACTAATTTTTTTACTTTTTAATATGCCATTTACCAGCTTAATAGAAAAGTACATGCAATCAGTTCAGTTTAAAAGTAAAACAACTTCTTTTGCTCTTTTCAGATGGAAAAAGTAGCTTTTTTGGTTTGGTTAGATGATACCCATTTCTTAATGCAATTTCAAATATTTGCAGATCAGCTTCAGTGACTTGACAGATATCTTTTTGCAGCTTTGCTGTGTCTTCTTTTTTTGGTTTGCAAAATTCAATGTTTGAGCAGCTGCTCTGTTTTGACACATTTTAGATTTTTTTGTATTTCTACCACTTAGGAAAATGGTGAGCTCTGGAGTCTTTCCTCATGTCTGAGTTTTTCTTCTTTGTTCCAGTGCCAAAGACACACTGGTGAAATGGTGGGATCTGGACACTCAGCACTGCTTCAAAACTCTGGTTGGACACCGAGCTGAGGTAAAAAGAGGATGTGTTGGAGGTGTTGGGCTGGAGGGACCTGGGATGCCAGGGCTCACTCTGGGCTTTCCTTGCTTTCAGGAGTTGTAAGCTGGCACCATCATACATTTTACTTTCATTAGGCTTTAGGAGTGAGCAAATGAGAAACTTCCAAACATTCCAAGAGCTGTCATCAGATGCAGTGGGTGACAATTCCCATGCTCGTGTCCCCAGAGGAGGTCCCTGCTAGATCCATTCTCTATTTGGTTGCTGTTTAAATAGGTCCATTAAAGATGCTGTACTTTTTTTATGGTAGTTAAAGGAGTCAGTTCCTCACATTGTGCCTCTGACAGGTCTGGGGGATGACTTTGCTGTCCAGAGAGAAGCGTCTGATCACTGGGAGTGCTGACAGTGAGCTGAGGGTGTGGGATCTCACGTACATCCAGGAGGTAAGATATTCCCTCTGCAACCCCTCAGCCCCCCTGCCCAGCTGCTTTTCTTTGAACTGAGATGGAACTGGAACATGTTCAAATCTGATGGATATTCTGGGTAACAGCCAAAGCAATGTCTTTGCTATCTGAGGGGTCCACAAGCTGCTCATGGGATGGGCTTTGCTGTTTCCTGTGTTTTGCTCTTTCAAGTGAAGCTGTGAGCACTTCCAGAGTGAGATTTCCACGGTGTGTCAGATCTTCCTGCCTTCTGACTTGCAGCTGAGGAAGACAGTCTTGTGGGTGGATGATAGTCATGGGAGCACACTGAGTGCTTGGTTCCTGCAGGAATTCTGTAGGACACTCCAGTGTATGCTAATCAGTTGTATCTCCAGGGAAATTAAGTGTGAGCCAGAAACCACAGTACTATAGGTCTTGACATTTAAGGTACTCCTTTTGTTTTTTTTTCCCCTGTGAAAAGGTAAAAGATCCTGATGAACCAGAATCCAAGAAAAGCAAAGGATCTTCTTTACTTGGAGTGGAAGAAAACACTGAAGAGGATGACACCTTAGAGCTGGACGAGCATCCTGAGGAAGTAAGATCAGTTTTCAATGTTGTCTCTGAGCTGGTGTATCTAACCCCATTTGCATGTTTTATATCCTGAGTGTCATATTTAGCCTGTTCGGGAAAATATGATAATTCTTGTCTTGCTCCATAACAACTTCCTCAGCAGCAATTGCTGCCTCATCTACCTGCAAAACATCAGCAGAAGTATGTGTGCCAAACCCACGGGTTTATTCTCCACTGACAGTTTTTCTTTGCTTTCTATTTGAGAGGGACTAGCAAATGTATAAATTTAAACATCGCTAATAAAGCTCTTTCATCAAACAACACAGAAATAAAATAGTTCCTTGCTGGTTTGCAGCTGCTGAGTTCAGTACTGATGCACAGCTTTGCAGAAACTGAGAGGTTAGAGTTGCACTTTCATGAAATATGGTGTGAGATTGGATTGCAAAATGCCATTCCCACTTGTGCTGCTGCTGGAGACTACTGAATCTGTCTTTCTGGTAGAACTTTCTGGGCTGCTGCTCAGATCTCAGGCTGCTTGTAGTTGTGGTAGATACATGACTTTGTTAATTCATTTTCAAGCTTCCTCTCCAGAGGATTTCTCTCCCTTCGATGCCCTGTTTAAGACCTTCTCTGCCTCTTTTGACTGAGCTCTGCTGCCTCTGTAGCGTAAAAAATCAGCTCTGTCTCTTAAATGGCTATGGTTTGCCAATAAAATTAAGTTATTCTTCCACTGAGACTGCCAATGATTATTTTCAGCTGAAATGTAACAAAACATCAGGAGATAAGATTGTAGCTCACACAGATGCTTGTTTTGTCCTTTTATTATCCTTACTAGCTGTTCTGCCAGGACCCTTTAGGTTCATTTCCCCCTCTCCCTGACTTTTCTTCTCAGCAGGTTTCCTGAGTTTGCTTGAGAGGATCATTTGACCTTTCAGACCCAAGTTTGTTCCTCTTTCCCTGTAGCGCATTGTTAAGTGCAGCAAAGTTGGGTCCATCATGCGGGAAGGGAGAGACCGAGTGGTGACCCTTGGCACAGACCGGATGGGCAAGTTTTTGGCCTGCCATGTGAGTAATGGGGGCTCTGCTACTGAGCTGTAGACAAGGCTGGTAGAGACTTTGGGTGCTTTCTGTAAGGGCCAGGCAGGGCTTTGCATGCCTTTGAATTTGTCTGCTCTGACTCTAGGGAACAGACGCTGTTCTGGAAGTGTTCTCTATCCTTTCTGAAGAGGAAATCCAAAAGAAATTGGAAAAGAAAAGGAAAAAAGCAAGGAAAAAAGCCAAGTAAGTAATTTTTTGGATGCTGTCTGTGTCCAGAAGGCTCTAGCAAAGCTCTTCAGTAGCATTATATAGTGGTTGAACTCCAAGCTTCTGGCCATTCTCGTTATTTTATTTTGGGGTTGATCTTTCTGTGCATCCCTGGTGTTTGTCTGAGCAGCACTCTTCCGTGAGACTAAGGACTGCTCCCAGAGACTAAGGAAATACATTTCTTTCTGAGCCTTCCCTCTGAAAAAAGAAAGCTAAAGTGCAAAAAAAAGGATATAAAATCGGTTTTTCAGAGCTGCTCAACTTTACCTGACATTGGTTTTTATACTGCTTGGTGCATCAAAGTAAGTTCTTGGTAGGCAATGCAGGAATGAGAGTTTCATCTGAGAAGTCACAGAGTCTGATACTTCATTTCCTGTTTTACAGCAGGCAGAGATACAGGTGAGAGTTTTCTTAATGGTTACTCTGTATTAAGAGTGTCTGTGTATCCTGGCACTTGACAGGTGCCTCAGAACAGCCCTTAGGGAGAGGTCTGGCTCCAGGGTAGAAAGTAAAACACAGGGTATCTCTGCAGATCTGGGCATCTGCAAATCTAGAAATGCATTTTGGCAATGGCAGAGAGCTTTTGGTGAGTGATAGGAGATGAGCAGAAGGCTGGTCTTGCTCTCAAATACAGCTTCTGTTCCCTGTTCTGTATCCATCTTTGTAATGTGCCTTGTGTTTTGGCTCCAAAGGAGGAGATTTTTTTAGGACAGTGTCTTTAGTAGTCTGCATACTGGCATGAACTTCTCTGTCCACCCTTCACTGTCCCTATTCTTAAATGTGGTTAGCACTGCTGGATAAGAGGGAAGTTGTTTTCAGCAGGCTAAGTGGTTTCCTTATGTTTTCTGTGTTGCTGTGTTAGTTTGTGTTGGTTGTGTTGGGTCATTTGACTCTCCTCCCTTATCTGACATTTCCAGACAGAACTCTGAGGAGGAGCCTGAAAGGAGTGTGGAGCTGAGCCTGCAGGAAGAGATTCAGCGGGTCACCAATGTAAAAGCTTCTTCTAAAATCAAGTGAGTTGGAAGCCTTTTGTAAGGTCTGATGAGTGGTTATACAGCTGCCGGGGACAGCTCTGCATGGCTCAGTGCAGGCAGAGGTGGAAGAAGTTTCCCCCTCAACATATGTTTAGCTTGGAGCTGGGGAGAGGCCTGCCATGATCTCCAGTCCATTCACACCTCTTTGTCTCCGTGTGCACTTGCTTGTTGGATGTGCTCTGTCTATATTCCTCTGGCTCAGTTGTTCTTGATAATTGATCCCTCCAAAATTCTGTGTTATTGCCCCTGTGTACAGCTCTGATTTTTTCTAATCAAACAGGTCATTTGACTTGATCCTTTCTCCAAAAGGAGAGCTGAAGATGGTATTGCTGCTCCAGAACAATGTCATTGAATTGTACAACCTGGACCTGTCAGCAAAAGTGCCCCAGGCTGTCCCTGTGTCCAGGATAACCATTGGAGGCCACCGCAGTGATGTCAGGACATTGGCTTTTAGCTCTGACAACATTGCCATTCTCTCAGCAGCTGCAGAGTCTGTGAAGATTTGGAACAGGTATGCAGTCCGGGTGTGTCAGTCTCCCAGAATTGGGGGATGCTGCCTTAAGAAAGTCAGTGATAAGAACGAGGGGATGATGGAAAGAGATAAAGCAACTAACTAAGTAAAGGAAGTAAATAGAAAATTATTTTTCTTTTTTCCTTATTAGGGAAATTGAGAAACTATAGATCTAAAATTTCAACAGAAGGTCTAAACGTAAAGGTCCTACATAGCAGTTGGCTATAGACTATTTTGCTATGCGTTTTTTCTGTTTTTTCATTTTTAATAAGAGATATTAACTGTTACCCTAAACAAACCTGTTCTTTAAGGGAACATGTGGGTTTCTTGACATCGTATCTGAAGGATCTAATATTAGACTGAGTAGGCTATTGCATTGATCTAGAGTGTTGTGTGTTGATGTAGAGTGCTGTGCTGTCCTAGTGTTTCTTGAGTGGTGTTGATTTAAAGCTCAGTTTCCTCCGAGTACACTACCTTACGCTCCGTCCCTTTCTGAAGTGCTGTTTAAAATGAGGAGCTCTGTTCTTGTTCACAACAGCAATAGGTCATGATGGTGGACAACATAGTGGCATGTTTTTATGGGAAACATTTTTAGCAGTAGTGCTGGGTAGTGTTTGGGTCAATAGTGGTGGCTTGTCTTCTGACCCCAGTTGAAAAATAGCTGTGGGTAGAGGCCACACTGGAGCATGTCTCACTGAGCAGGTCAGATTCTGTGTGTGGTAAGAGGTTTTGAGCTCTGTCTTTGTCCACAGATCGACCTTGCAGTGCATCCGGACAATGGAGTGTGAGTACGCACTCTGCTCGCTGTTTGTCCCTGGGGATCGGCAGGTCATCATTGGCACCAAGGTAAGGAGTGGCCCTCTGCCTCCAGACTGCCCAGGTCTGGGAATGTGTTAGGAAAATATCACTAAGGCTGCCTCACAGAAAATGCATTGTCTCTCCTGATCTGGAGCACTGCTGTGTTCTCAGAGTCATTACAGAACTCTTGTGGCTTGAGGTGGAAAGCAGAGTAGAGCTTTGGGAAGGCCCTGATGATGGACATCAGGAGTTTGGCCATCTGTGTGTAACAGCCACCTAGTGAAGCTGACTGCTGGGGACATGGGCGGCAGGGAACTCTTCTGCCAGGAGCTATCATGAATTGTGAGCAGAGACTGATTCTTCCTCTGTGATGTCTTTCTCCTCAGACAGGGAAGCTGCAGCTGTATGACCTGGCTTCTGGCAGTCTCATGGAGACACTTGATGCTCACAATGGGGCAGTGTGGTCCATTGCTCTTTCACCAGACCAGGTAACTCAGCCACCCTTAAAAGTATCATCTGCACATCTTTTAATGTAGTTCTTTCCTATAGTACTGTGTTTGCACCATGGAATTAGTTTTGCACTGTATGCTTTGTTCCATGGAAGCATGGAACCCCTCATCCTCAGAGGTTGAGGATGCAGCTGGTAGCATCTAGTAACTTTCTAGTGGAATCAAAAGCATACCAAGAAATAATTGCTTGATATTCATCTACCCTAGAGATAAAAACATATGGGATAGATTTTAACCTGCTTCTTAATATAAAATGTTGAACTGCCATTCCTTTAGAAGGCTCTGTTGTAGGTTGTGTGTTATCCAGTAACAGTGAGAGTCTCAAGCTGCTCACAAATCAAAGCGTATTGTTACCTGCAGCTGAGATGACTGCTTTCCATCCCAAAGTTTCAGTCCAGGTTTTGTTTTACATTTGGTGTCTTTGTCTTAGACCTCCAAAATAAGCTAGAGCTTTTGGAATTGTTGTTGTTGCTCAGGCCATGTGTGCTCTCTAATCAGGGCAGATGCTCCTAGTGGTGCCCACTTAAATCATTAATGGTGTTGGTAATTCCTTGCTGTAGACTTTCTCTGGGTGATAGGAACTAGTTTCACAGCAACTTTCTTGTTTTCCCCTACAGCATGGCTTTGTGACAGGAGGTGCAGATAAATGTGTCAAGTTCTGGGAGTTTGAGCTTGTGAAAGATGAGAGCAGTGTTCAGAAAAGGTGAGAAGATAAACCTTGTGCCACTGTCATTGTTGGGTGCTTTGGCCTTTGCTGTGCACTGCAAGAACTGCCCATAACACCTCTGTAGAACACATGGAGGAGAGTGTGGGCTCAGTGCAATTTTGTGGAGACCTGAGCTTAGCTGGAGGAGGGCACTTGCCTCCTTCTGATCCCTTTTTGTGTGTGTGAATTTAGTGTCTAATCAGGCTGGGCCTGCAGATCATTGCCAAAAATGTATCAGGGAAGTTCATCCAGTCCTGTCATAGTGAGGAGTGAGGTGCTGCATGTCAGAATTGACTTGCTTTCCCACGGTGCAATGTGAGACTTGTATCCATTTCTCTTCCTAGTTTGTTTGCTTGGGATAACAGTTGTTTTTTTCCTCCTGTTGCCAGGCTTTCCATGAAGCACGTGCGTGTTTTACAGCTGGATGAAGATGTGCTCTGTGTGCGGTACAGCCCCAACCAGAAGCTGCTGGCTGTCTCCTTGCTGGATTGCACCGTGGAGGTTTTCTACGTTGACACACTCAAGGTGCATGACCAAATGGGCTATGAGGCTGTGCAGGAAGGGATATAACTGTAGCCTGCAAGATCAGGAATACAAAGAAAAAGTGTCTGTTTGATGTGGAGCATGCATCCTCCTTCAGGGGCCTGTTTGCTGGCAAACCTGGCAGAACCATGGCTGTTCCACACTGGGAACTGGAAGACCCATTTTTCATTTAAAAAGTCTTCTGAGCCTGCAGGTGGCAAGGTTCATTCTGAACCCTGCAGATGTGGTGGTACTCCAGATCTGTCAGGCACTGTGAAGGTGGGGATGAATGTGTCTCACATGGCATTAAATAGGGCATGGTAGGGGCAGAGCCTGCGGGAGGAGAACCTTCCTTGTGAGCAGTGTCTGGTGGATTTGTGAGCTGTTTATTAGCATGTGAATATTATGGAGTGACACAAGACAGATTGGTGCTGACAGTTATGTGGAGGGAAACAGAAATGAGCTCCATTGATACTAGTGATTGGCACTGGAGTTAGCTAGAGAGCAAACAGAGCTAGTTCAGCTTGCTTGGCTACTTCCACCTTCTTCTCAGTTCTAGCCTCATGACCCTGCTGCTAACAGTGTTCAGGGCAAGAATGAAAGTGGGGCAGTGCTAGAAAAACAGGTCCTGAAGCAGAGCAGAAGTAGCCTGGAGCTTGAGATTTGCACACCTCTCTACCCAGCATGTCTAACTGAGTCATCTTTCTTGTGCTTCAGTTTTTCCTGTCTCTGTATGGACACAAGCTGCCAGTGCTGTGTATGGACATCTGCTATGTAAGTATCATTAGGTCTGTGTAACTTGGGGCTGTGGTGATATGGATGGGTGTGAGACCCTCTGCTGGCAGCAAGGCGGTCAGTGATGGAGAGAGATGGGGAAGACTGATTCTGTGGGATTTTATTGTGGGATACAAGTGCTTATATACGATTTCAGGGAGACTAGTAATGTGTACTACAATGATTAGGTTAAAATCACATACACAAACTTATGCATGTAACAACATCTCTTGCTTGCAGAGTTTAATGGGATTTTCTTTTTCCGGTAAACCTGTCTGATTAAATCTTCTTGCAATCTAGATCTAATTTTCAGAGTTCCGTTTGCTTTTGCCAAGGCATCCTGTTAGCAAATCTCTTATGTTAACCAGGTCAAAAGTCCATCATGTCTTGTGTCCCCCAACATTCCAACACAAGGCCTCTAGGATAATGCTTTCTTGTCACCTCCCTGCTCCTGACTTAGCAGTTTCTGGGGTGGACACAACAAGCCCCTTCTTATTCTGCACTCCTGCTGTCCAGTTACTTGAAGGGGTATCAGAGTTGGGGTCATGACAGAACTGACCCTGGGGCATTTTGTGAGTGAGTGGAAATCAAAAGGCTGTGATGGTTCCTTACACTCATTGTAACAGGTACAGCCTGCTTTCTGCTACAGTTACTGTGTGAGAGGAGCCTGAATTGTTAGTGGGAGCAGAGGGCAGGTGCTGAGAGGAAGCAGCCTCTTCCTGCCTGTTCATTCTGGGGCTGCATCTTGCTCTGAGGTATCTTTGGAATGAGGCTTATTGAAAGTCAAGGAGAATGTCAGGATATAACCAAATACCTGTAGAGGGTCAGAGGAGGGCCAGAGTGCCCTCAGTGGGCTGTGCCAGTACCAGAGCATGGGCCCCTGGGGAGGAGGTGGAGGGATCAGGAGGCCACATTTCAGGAGTAGGTGTCGGCCTACTCAGCAGTGCTGAGTCACTGGGGCAGCAGCAGTTCCTCGTGGGGCTGCCAGCCAGCTCCCCACACCCTCCTCTCTCTGTTGTTCTCTAGGATGGAACTCTAATTGCAACCGGCTCTGCTGACAGGAATGTGAAGATTTGGGGCTTGGATTTTGGGGACTGTCACCGTTCTCTCTTTGCCCATGATGACAGGTTAGTCAAATCCTACAGCATCTTTGGACTGTGGACTTGTCTCCAAGGAGTTGTGATCCAGCAATAATCCTTTTGTCCAGCATAGAGCAGGGGGAGTTCTGCAGTGTTCCCCAAGTGGGTAAATTTGAGCCTTTTTCTCTTCCAGTGTGATGTATCTACAGTTTGTGCCCAAATCCCATCTCTTCTTCACAGCTGGGAAGGACAGCAAGATTAAGCAGTGGGATGCAGATAAATTTGAACATATCCAAACACTGGAGGTAGGAAGTTCTGGAGTTTTGAAAGGAGGCATTATCCCTGCATGAGCAGGATTTTCCTCGGGGTGGAAGTTGGGTGATGTTAATGTCATAGCTCTTCTGTCATCTGTGCAGGGGCATCACCAAGAGATTTGGTGTTTGGCAGTCAGTCCCAGTGGAGACTATGTAGTGTCAGCATCGCATGACAAATCCCTGCGCCTCTGGGAAAGGACGAGGGAGCCACTCATTTTGGAAGAGGAGAGGGAGATGGTGAGAATTGCATCTTTCCTACCAAAACCAACTTCCAGACCTTTTCTTTTTTTGTCTTTAGTGGCTTTCTACAGGTCTGTTGCTTACAGTCTTTGACATTCTCTTGTGTGCCTTTCAGCACAGGTGTGTTTGGGAGGCAGTTCAGCAGGTGGCTGTGATGGGGAGGGAAGGAGACACTGCTCCTCTTAAATGCAGTTTGTCCCTTTTCCAACTGTGAGAGGTCCTTTCTGTCTCAGAAGCAGGCCCCAGAGCTCAGGGATACTGGAAGAAGCCCCTTCTATTCCACTTAAGTATGTATTGGGAGGAATCATAGACTCAGAAGGACTTCAATAGGAAGGAAAGTCTGGAGGTCTGTAGTCCAACCCCTTGTTCACTGCAGGATGATTTTAAAGCTGTATCAGACTGCTTAGAGACTTGCCTTCATACACTGACATCTCCAAGGAAATAGATTTTCCAGACTGTGTGAACACCTGTTCCAGTATTGAGCCACCACTGGAGTTTGCTGATGTGTTTGTTTCACATATCCAATCAGAGAGTCCCTTGGAACAATTTGTAACTCTATCTTTTTTGCTGGATCCCTCAGAGAAGCCTGAGGCACCCCTTCCTAAGGCAGTTCTCAAACCATGGTGTCGGGGGGGAAGGAGGCAGAAATGCAGAAGCAGGAGTGGATGAGAAACCTGCAGTAGATGTTTGGAGTTTTTTTATCCCTGTTTGCAAGAGCTGACCCACACACTGTACTTTGATGCCCTGTGTTTGGTAAAAGGAGAGACAAAGATAGCTCTTTTCCAGATTCCAGAAAAGTTTGTTTTGGGTCAAGTTTGAATAGCAAGATGGGCATGAATACACAAGTAGTGAATTATGCATAACATAATTGGTGCCCTTTCATGTGAAAGATGGCAGACCAGAGACTTTCCTTTTGCAGCCTAGGACAACCCTGGGACTTTTCTAGATTTGTTCCCTCTGTGTTGTGTGACTGGTGAAAGGTGTGGAGCTGAACTGTGTTGTCTCTCTTAACTTGGTGGCATCCTGAAGGGGTGTTCCTGCACCCAGAACAGAGACTTGAATTTCTTTCTCTGTGGGAGATCCTAAAGTTCACTGTGGGGTTGGGAACAGGGACAAATGGGCATTTTGCTGCTGGCATTGTTGGTCTCTGCTGATTGGTCCTGGTTTTGCAATGGGCTGCATGAAGCCTTCAGGTTGTCTTGCTCAACCCATCTGGAAGGGACTTGCACCCTTGCTTTACTCACTGCTGTTAATATGTTGTGTTCTCATCCTCTGTAGCAACAAGAAGCTGAATATGAAGAGAGTGTGGCAAAGGAAGAGCAGCCTGTGGTGAGTTGCACCATCTGAATGTGTGTCAGTCTGACTGTACAAACTCTGGAAAAACTATTTGTGTAAGAGGCATGGAAGAGGTATCCATGATGACTTGCCTTTGGGTTCTCTTGCCTTCATTTTCCATTTTTAAGCTTATCTGAACATTAAACATGAGAACCTAATGATGTCACATCAGTCAAGCAGCTGTCATTTGAGGGCTCTAAAGTTTCTTTTCTCTCCTGCATTTGATTTCCAAATCTTCTTTCCCTGATGCGTGGTAGGCTCAGCTTGTTCTATCAGATTTTGGGAGAAAGGAACATTTTTTTGCTTGGAGGTGGTGCAGGGGGGAAGGGGGTGCTGAAGCTGTGGCTGCTCCATGGTGCAGTTGGCCGTGGTGCTGTGGAAGAATGTAACTGCAGCTCTGTATTTTGTATTTTGCAGGTGGCTGGAGAGAGGCAAGGAGAGACAGGGCTGGCAGGAAAGAAGACAATTGAGACCATCAAAGCGGTAAGGTGCTGTGGCTCTGCCAACGTGGCTTTATGCCATATCAGTCTCTCAAGGGGGGCTCTCATGGGGCCATAGCATCAGTTTGAAGAGTAACCTGTGCTGTCACATAAGGGCAGAGTGCTCTTGCATGCAGAGGCAGTCTGTCCTGCTCAGAAGCCAACAGGGAGGCTTTTGACTCTGGAAAGTCACACACTGGGATTCTTTTCTCCTGAGAGGAATGAGGTGTGAGGTTACTGTAGGTGCAGCTGCCTGTCACATGTGGGAGAGACAGAGCTACTCTTGCGCTGTGGGGTTTGCATCCCAAAGGAGAAAAGGCAACTGGGATGTTCTCAAGGCATTAGGCCTCTTTCTGAAGGGCTGTGCAGTCCAGTGGGCATCTGTGGAAGGTGGAAATCTATTGTGCTGCTTGACATAGGAGATGTACTAGGAAGGTGTGGAGGTGGGTAATTCCATGGCTGCAATTTCAACAGTTTGGTGATTTTTAGAGGAAATCCTTAATTTGAATAGTCCAAATGGCTTGACCCTGGCTCCTGCCTCAAAGGGACACTGCTTGCTGGGGGTGGTGGTCAAAGCAACAACTGAAGCTGCAGCAGAGGGCACCCAGGGCAGTGGGGGAATGTGGACGGTGTGTGACATCTTCAGGACATGACTTGTGTGTTCAGGGTAATGGAGTAGAGGTTATCAAGGGAGATTCCATGTGGTGCTCTGTGTCAGCACCTCTGCTTCCACCTCCATTTGTCCAGCTGAGCTTTGTCCTGGCTTGTCTGGTGTCACTGATGTGTTCTTGTGCTGCACAGGCTGAGAGGATCATGGAAGCTATCGAGCTGTACAGAGAAGAGACTGCAAAACTTAAGGAACACAATGCCATATGCAAAGCTGCAGGAAAAGAGGTAAAAGACTGAGGAATGTAAAAATCCCAAGGTATGTTGGGCGTATCCTTCCAGCTCAGGTGGAAAGGCTTAGCACGCACATAATGTCAGGACAGCTGAAAACAGCAGACATTTGCTCAGAGCTTTTGGAGAACTAAACGGCACTGTGCCCTGGGGCATAATTAGGGGTCCTCTCCAATGATCTTTATGCCTAAAGTCTTATAAGTACATAAGTTTCAGCCCTGGAAGAGCGTGCTGCTGCAGGTTCATCCTCAAGCCTCATCTTTGCCTTCATCTCAACACTCCTTGCTGAATAAGGGGCTGTCATAGAAGTGGGAAAAGTGACAAGAAGTGGAAGAAAATTCATCCATAATTGAGCTAGTCATATATGTCTGAGAATGAGATTGTTTGATGGCTTCAAATGAGACCTTCAGCAACATTCTGGGGAGGGTAGAGGTATGGGAATTGCAGGAAGACACTCAATAAAAACTCTCTTCTACTGTGGTTAAAAGTTTGTTTTGAATATGCATTTATACACACCTGCCTCATTCTAACCCATTCTGTGTCTCCAGGTTCCCTTCCCTGTCAATCGCATTCTCCATGCCTATGGAAATATTACAGTAAGTGGAATGCCCAGGCCACAGGCTGTAGTCCATTTTCAGCTGGAGTGGGGCTGGTTGATTTGCTGTCTGAGCCAACATGCTGGGTTGCTGTGGGGAAGGACTGCTTAGTTAAACTTTTTTTTTCTTGTGCAAAGTGAACATAATTTAGGGTTTTCATGTTGATGGGGGTTTTTTTGTTATTTCTTAGTATCATGCATGTGTGTTGCAGAAGTGTAACCCTGTCAGGGTTAAACAACCCTGATGGTAGCCATGATGTTCCTTATCATGAGCTAGGGATTTACAGTCTTCTCCAAGATACAGAAAAGCTAGTTCAAACCTTTCCCAGGTTTATTTATGTGGTGTTGCTACAATTACTGATTCTGTTCCTATTCCTGCAGAGTTTACCTTGAGAAAATTCTGAATGCTAGTTCAATGCCCAGGTATTGCAGGCTAGAGGTGGTGCCTTTATTCATTCATGTCATACTACTGCACAACAGTTCTGAGTAAATTCTGCGGGTTTTTGACATATTACAAAATACACAGACATGGATGTGTGGATTTCATTGATAAATAAAAGTCCACTACTCTGAATAGATTAGTTTTTGTTTTTCTGGTTTATTCCAGTGTGCGCTCCCAGACTGTGTTTTTTAAGTACCCTTAGGAAGGTCCTTCTTTTTTCGCTCTCCCCTTTTCATGCAATCATACCATGGTTTGGGTTGGATGGGACCTTAAAGATCATCTGTTTCCAGCCCCTCCCCTGGGCAGGGACACCTCCCACTAGACCAGGTTGCTCTAAGCTGAATGTCAGTACCAGATGAAACAGCCTTTGTCTTCCTTCTAATTACCTCTAACCACCTTGCAAGATCCCTTCTGTCCCTTCCTTCATGATTATAGGTGTATTTAATTGTAAGTTGGATAGACTTAACAGAAGTGAATGAAATCCTATGACTTAGTAGTTGGAGGCACTTTTCTTTTCCAATTCCCAGCTCTGCTCTGGGAATCTTTTCCCATCTGCCAAACCCTTCCAGCAGGTAAACAGGAGTAGTAGGAATTAAGTCTGGGAGATGAATTTGTATGAGGTTTTTTATATATAATTTGTTTTACCAAGCTTTTTTTCAATTTGTACAAGATTCATTGACATAAATTGAGATGACTTAGCTGATTAATTATAAATTAGATTTTTCGCAATATTCTTCACCAGTGTAGAGTATTCTGAGAAGGCTGCCATTTTCAGAATGGCAGCTGATTGAAGCCAAAGGGGTTTCCTCCTCTTTGTTATATTCAGCTTGATGTGTCTGTCTCACAAGATGTGATGGTGTGTTTTTAACTGTGTGAAATGGACCTTAGGGCATGTTGGTCCTGGAATATTTCTTGTTAAGCAGGGCTGGTGTCTTTCCTCTCTTGCAGCCTTCTGCCTACGTGCTGGAAGTTTTCAAGAAGGTCAAGTCGAGGTGAGTCCCAAGAGCTTTATTGCTGAACAGATTTGAGATTGAGTGTTGGGTTTCTAGGCCCAGGACTGGCTGGGGTCCTTGAGTGGTCTCTCATGCAAGGGATGGGCAGTGCTAGAGAGTCTGGAGTCACTGTTCTCAGCAGCCTCTGTTGGAACATGCATGGAACTGGGGAATGGGGAGTGTTCCTTCCATGGAGAGTGTTCCTTCAATGGGGAGTGTGAAGCTTCTGGATGTTGGTTGGCTGCTTGGAGATGCACATGTATGTGGAGAGCACTTTGGAGATGCTGAGGAGGGAAGGCTGTGTGCCTGCTCCCTGTGGGAGATGCCTGGGCTGCGCAGATGCAGGACATCTGATGCAGATGTGGGCAGTCATGTGAGGAATGCTTAGCACAGCTGAGTACCAGAACCTACCTATGTGGATGTGTTTCCTGCTCATCTGTAGCAGTGTAGTGGCTGAGACTAATGCTTGTGTCCCTTTGCTTTTTCCCTTAGTGAGCTGGAAGAGTCTCTCCTGGTTCTGCCTTTCTCCTATGTCCCTGACCTGCTCAGACTTTTCAATGAATATATTCAGCAGGGCTCAGACATTGAGCTTCTGTGCCGAGCTCTCCTCTTCCTGCTCAAGTGAGTCCTTTATCTGCCCAGACAGTATCTGGACTTTCTTCTGAGTCTCTGGGCCTGAAACTCTTGGGAAACATCCTTGGGAATAAACACGTGGTCTCTGCAGGAGAAAGGGAATCTCTGCAGCCCACAGTGAATGGTGTGTGGGAATGAAGTGCTTGGATGCAGAGTGCTGACATGCCCAGATGGGGGTGCTGGTCCTGGTGGCCCAAGTCTCACTGGAATGAAAAGATCCCACATCAAGTCTGACGAGGCACTGTTGGTGGCACAGTCACTGTAGAGCCTGTGACCTCAGAAGGACCTTCCCCTTGAACCACTGTTAAACTTAAGAAAACAGCTTTTCCAGATAAATTTGTCTATGCCTGTCTATGTCCAATGCTGGTCTGGGGAAGACTTATTAAAAACACCCTGTATGTCCAGAATAGAGGCTCAGGAGAGGGCCTTTGTGATGTTTCTAATAACAATAGTGCAATACATTGCCTGCTTTATTCTCAGGATACATTTTGGGCAGATCACAAGTAACCAGATGCTGGTGACAGTGATAGAAAATCTGAAGAAAACCACCATCTCCAGAATCAGTGAGGCTCGGGTGAGTGTTGCACCCTCCCCTTTTCCAGGATGTAGAATAATGGGATGAGACAATGTTTCTGAGCATGAATTGTCTGTGGTGTCCAGTGGGGGAGTTGGCTGGGGCGTCTGAGCTCATTTAAACCATCCTCTTTTGCAAATAGGCTGCCTTTTCCTTATGTTCCTCCTCATGTGAGAATACCCAGTGGTGAGCTTATACTTGTGCTCCCTGCCTCATTTGCACTTGGTTTTCTGATACATGTGCTTGGATCTTGGCTCTCTAGTTTCTAAATATGTAGGAGGCAAAGTAAAAAAAAAAAAAAAGCCCTGCTTGTCTTGGGCTTTTCTGTGGGATGCTACCTCAATGGAGACTGTGCATTTTCCCAGAAAATATGGTGGATTATAGCTGCTCTTAAGAGAGGACTGTGGGGAACTGAGTGCAGGATTGGCTGTTCTCCTGGTCAGATAAAGTTTACATTTAAACTAACATTGCTTTCTTTAAATCTGTGGATTATCTTGTTTTCATCATCTCTTAGTAGAGGGTGGCCAGTGCAGGACTCTCTGCACCCTAACTAGCTTGGGATGTGCCTCACAGTGTGGTGCTGGTCTGTCTCTGCAGGATGTGCTGGGATTCAACATGGCAGGGCTCCAGTTCCTGAAGAGGGAGATTGAGGCCAAGGATGAGGTGACATTTTTTGGTGATGCTACTGAACGTTTTGAGGAGAAGAGGAGAAAAAGGAAGAAGAAAGAAGAGATGGTTCTTGCAGTAGTCTAGCATTTGCTGCCCAAGACCCAGAGCACCTGGATAGACTCATGTAGCCTCACTGCTGACCATGGAAGTGTTCTTGTGGCTGAGCATCTGTGATGATGTCGAGTGGCTGGGACAAGGTCTGTCCCCTCCACACGTGGTATAACCCAGCATGTAAACCCAATTCAGAATCATCTGTGAGATGGACTCGCTGTAGTCTGCTGCAGATGGATGCCTTTGGACTCTTTCTGAGGTGGCTGTCAAAAGGCATGTGCTCTTCCTCCAGTGGAGTGCCTGCCAGAAGTGGAGTTGATTTATCCTGAGATCAGCTCGTTCTGGCAGCATTGATTCGATGAAATCCAGCACACAGACTGCTGGTGGGATCATGCCCTGTCCAGGAAAGGCAGCTGGCAGAATTTTTTCACTGACACCTGCTGGTGGCTTGTGGCCTGTGGAAAAAGCTCTGTGATTTCTGTTGAATTGTGAGGACTTGATCTACAGGCACTCACTCTTTAGTGGGACAGGGAGTAACATGGCTGCACTCTATTAAAGGCATATTTATATTTGCTTTGTGAGATAATTTTGTTCATAGTGTTTTTGTCCTGGTGTTTCCTTTGTAAATCCTCAGTTGCCTTGGCCTGTGTGTCAGTTTTCAAAAGATTTTTTACAGAGAATAAAATCAGTGGGGGCAAATGAAAGGCCTGCCATCCCAGATAGTGTTTTTCTGGAGAGCTGGCAGACAAAGTGTGAGAAGCCTGGATTGTTTGCCTTTTACTTGCTCCATGCTTTAGAAATTGCACTGATTTGTTGCAATGTTGTACTTGTCCTGTGTCAGATAAAATGATTCATTTTCACAGTGGGGGCAGTGGGGCAGAATGGAGTGAACAAGTCTCTGCTGCTGTTGTTATTAATTTATAGCACATGCTGTGCTTTTTTACCAGTAGTCAAGTCACTGGTTTGGGGGATGTGGTGGGGGCTGCTTTCGAATACTTTGCTGACTGTTGGGCTCACATGTCTGACTTAGATACTCAAAGCTGAACTTCTAACTTGAGTTTCATATGGATTTTTAGTTGCATCCCAGTTGTGGCTGACTGCTGTCTTTGCCTCAGGTTGTCTATTACTAGCAATTATGCAAAAAGCCAGCAGTTCAGTTGGTCATTCTCTAGACAAAATCTCAAGTGTAACAACCATACCTCAGTTGTTCGTAAGTAACTTTGTCAGGGGATGATTGTTCACTTGCCTCTTCAGAGTCTGGGTAGTTCACAGGAGCACATTGTGCTCCATTTCCAGGTGGCTCTCAGTCTCTTTATAGAAATGGCAACCTTCATACAGCTCTGCCAGTTGTTTCACTTTAATCACAAGTTTCATCCGTATCTAGACAAATACAAAATTATAGAGGCACCTGGAAACAGCTGCATTCAAACATGCCTCTATCCTGACTTACGCTGTTCTATTTAATTTTATTATTTTCTTTTACTACTCCCAAACTAGACCTTCATAGGAGGGATTACTAGGAGGAAGAGGATGCACTGTAGGATGATACATTTTGTTGGTAAAGTCAGTTGACATCTGTTATCCACATTATCAGCTGCTGAAATGGGCCAGCCTGCTGGAAAAACAAGTGGTTACAGATGGAGAGCTGGCTTGTGACACCACAGTGCACCTTCAGCTGAGGTGACTGAGAAGAGAGATGCCAAAACCAAGTACCAAAAGGGGAAGGCTGACTGTGCCTCTACCTTAATGACTTTGAGATAGATGTTATGGATGCTGTGTAATGAGCTGCTGTTTGATGATCCCCTGGGAGGCCTGGAAGACAAAAACATGGCCATGGGCACACAAGCTCAGGGACTGATGAGAAGGATGTATATGGTGATATAGAAGAGTAGCTTGGGATGCAGAGTCATCTTATAATGACAGGTATCCTTTGATCTAAGTTGGAAGAGGTCAAATTCGTTTACTTTTGTCTCTTTGCTGTCCCTGGTATTGGAGAAGAATCCTTGGAGAAAAGGTCTTTTAGGTATTGGAAAGTTGTTGTCTCTGCCTAGCTGCTGACACAGGCTGCCCTCTTGAAGTTTCTCTCTGGTTCTCCGATTTGTATCACCTGTGACGGGTCTGTACTAATGCAGTCCTTGGGTGGCTACTGACAGAGCCCAGCATGTCCTTTAAGTGGAAGAGGTCAGTCCTGTGCCAACAGCCCTCTGATAGGAATTTTAATATCCTTGGCACATGAATTTGCCCTTTCTTCGGTGAGATTCCCTGGATTTACAAACCTGAGCAGGAAAGCACTTTCAAGTACAGGGCAAGCTTAAATCTGTATTGTTAGAATATTTATCTCACCTAACAGTGTGGATGTGAGGGTTCAGAACTGGCATTCATATTTCACGCTGGTGAAAGCTGCTGTTAATGCCCAATCGTGGCATTCTCGGTCACTGTGAAGTGTTGAGAGAACAAGTCATCTGCATGTATCAAGGAAAATTTCCCATCTCTCAGCATGTCACATGTTGGAAAAAGGATGAAGCACAGGAAAGGACCTTGTGACAACTGAATCCATACATCAGAAGCAGAGCTGCACTTGGACACACAAATGTAGTGGCTCAAAAAGAACCTGTGATCTTTTAGTTATTGCTGTATAGGTGGGAACAAGGAGGGGCAAAAGACCATCTCTAAGTGGCTCAGTCTTCCACTATGAAGAGAGATGAGCAGATGAACATTTGAAGGTGCTCATATGTGACTGTGAACAAGAGGGTATAAGAATCCCTCTCTTGTCTAGTGTAACTTTGTGTGCAAGCCCCATCTGGTATGTGCAGCTTATTAAAGGTAGGTGAGCACACAGAAAGTTAAGCCTATGATTGTGAAAGCAAACAGAAATCTAGGAATTAGAAGACCAGAACAGGTCAGCAGCTCCTGAAGAATCACAGTTGACTGTGGTGAGACCTGGTGCATTCCCAGTACTTGAAAAAGATGTCAGGTGCCTCAGCACAGGTTATTAGAAACCTAATCCCTTTTAAAAACAAACTTAGTGAGAACCATGCAACACTGCTCTGTAGTAGGGTTGAAATACAGCAGTCTTTCCGTTATTTACATTTCAGACAGCCACGTCAGGAGATGGTGCAACTTTTGGACCACCTTTCCCATTAACAGGGAAAAGGCAAAATATTTATTCTTATTTATTCTGATTAAATGAATGAAAAAATTACACTGGATGTTTGGACTAAATTATATCCTACTGGATAAGATTGGACGAAAATCTAGTTACTTCAGTGTTGCTGATCCTCATGTTGATCTTCTAGGGCTCTAACCTGTAGTGGAAGAGGACAGAAAATTACCAGGAATGTAAGGAAGAAAAAATAAGAAGAAATCCCAGCTCCATCTTTGTACAGTTGTTGAACCAAACCCTATAATTATGTCCAGATTCTTTGCAAGTGCTGTGTGAGTGCTGTGATTGCTACAGACTGGCTTCAGATTTGGCCTTTTGCTGTTGGAAGGGAACAGCAACATGAGATGGAGTTCTTACATGGGCTTCAAGTAGATTAGGGGTTTGCTTTTATTACACAAATTGAAGGGCATAAAAATCATAACCACACTGTCAAGATGGACAGTCTGCTTAGGAATACTGAAGACTTTCATGGGTAGCTTCCTGTGCAGTATTTAATTCTGAATATGTTAAGAGAATCTTTTTGAAATGATTTAAATATTCATGAAGTATATTCATGAAGTAGTTTAAATATTCATGAAGTAGTTAGTGAAGTAACTAAGGAAATACAGTGAGATAGGACTAAGTTTGGTCAGGTGATGCTTGATCAGTGATTTTTTCTTGTTGGTCTCTGCTAGGAGGTGTGGTAAATTTGTGATAAAGTTTAATATTGCAGGGAAGTTTCTAGGTCTCAGTAGAGAGAATCACTGGCTCTGGTGATAACTACCTGGGAAAGGTGATAGGAAGTTCTCAGGGTGCCTCTGCAGTGACTTGACTGTTTCTGTTCTGGATGGCTGAACAAGACTATTTAACCAATAACAGGATTTAAGCTAGGAGTGTCAGTGTTCCATGTTTTGTGAGACTAAACCAACCAATCCAGAGTTCCTTGCCATGTCTGAGATGGACATGGTTTTTAGTTGAGGAGACTTTGAGGGGAGGAATGTTCAAAGAGGCATTGAGTACAGTTGTTTGGGTAGCATGGGATAGCTGCAGCCAGCTTCAGTAGGAATTGTCAATCAATGCACAAAAGGACACTGTCAGAAGAGAAGGGAGATTTGGCTGTGGTGACAGCAGCTATGATTAGCTGGATTAGACATGTGAGAGGAGAATACTGTGTAGTTAATTTCTCTCCCGTTGTGCTTGTCATGGAAGATGACCCTGATCAGAACTTCTCTTGGGACTGGGGGTGTCTCAATAAAATGTGAACTGACTGGGTGAGTATTTCTCTTAGGTTTCAACACAACGTGAGAGAAGTTTGTCTAAACTTCCTTTGTTATGAACTCCAGGTTGTAAATCCCTAAGGTGGAAGGCATTAAACTGATTGTTTTTCTAGACTATAATTGTGTGTTACTTTGGGGGTAAAATTCCACACTGGAAAAAGTAATAAGATATTGAAACAGGAAAAAAAACTATACTTGATGTATAGTGTGCAGTCCTAGAGCAGATGCAGCAGTTAGAGGTACATGTCTGCAAAGTTTTTGAGAACTGACTGATGGGGTCACTTCTCTTTTTCTCCAAAGGAGTGGAAATGAGATACAGCTGGAATTTCTTTGCTGATGGTTAGATAGCTTGGCAGGCTTACAAATGTTTAAGTTGAAAGAAAAAGATGATGTCAATGTTATACATATGAAGCAAACAGGGACTGTTCAGCTGAGGAGAGACATCCATAGGGTTCCTGTTTATGAACTGTCACCATCAATTGTGTTGTAGAGTGCCTGAGCTCATAGGGGTGAGGTGAACACCAGCCTAATGTTAAACATGTTGACTGCTGGTTTGTGAGGTATTCCCAGTAAGGCTTTCTTGTTGTCAGGGAACTTAACCATTCTAAGACACTCTTAGGAAGCATCCAAAGGAAGACCACAAAGATGGTGAAGGGTCTTGAGGGGAAGTGTGAGAAGTGGCTAAGGCCACTTGGTCTGTTCAGCCTGGAGGAGACCGAGGGGAGACCTCATTGCAGTCTTCAACTTCCTCATGAGGGCAAGAGGAGGGGCAGGCACTGATCTCTCTGCTGACTAGTGACAGGACCCAAGGCAATGGCCTGAAGTTGTGTCAAGAAAGAATATTAGGAAAAGGTTCTTCACCCAGAGTCAGGCATTGGAACAGGCTCCCCAGGGAAGTGGTCACAGCACCAAGCCTGACAGAGTTCAAGAAGTGTTTGGACAATGCTCTCAGGCACATGGTGTGATTCTCAGGGTGTCCTATGCAGAGTTGGGCCTGATCCTTTTGAGTCCCTTCCAACTCAGATGTTCTGTGATTCTTCATATAGACAGACTGAATCTGTAAGGCTATAGAAATGTGCTGTATGAAACTGTGTGTGGAGACGGTTGTATTTGAACTTGTCACATTGAGGCTGTCCTATATGTAAGACTCCTGTCCCTTATTAGACTTTCTGCCAGTGTCAATGGATCACCAGTAAGACTTGGTTTTAGAAAGTGAAAAGTGTTGAAGAGAGGCTGATTTATTAGGGATTAACTGTAATAAATCCAGCTGCCAGGAAGTTCAAGGACTTGTTTAATGTGGAGACATTAAGTGAAGGATTTGGGACAGGACTGAGGAGGCTCTGCTGTGAGTTCCTCCACTGACCTGAGCAGTTGTAATGACCTGCAGTTCCCTTGTAGTGAGTGCATTGGTTAATGTCATCCAGTGTTTCCCTTCTCTTGTCACAGTAACCAGTAAGTCAGTGTGATCAGTGCATCATTTGCATGAGCTTTGTTCAGGATGCTGCTGATGAAGTGAAGAGTAGGAGAACAACTGTACTTTAATTTACAGCTGGTGTCACTGTATCCAGTACTTACACTAACTACTTCCATGGGAGTGTAATCCGTAACCGTGGCTTGGGGCTTGTAGGAACTGCCTGGACTGCTGCTGCCATCCCTCCCTGGGGGTATCCTTTTGGGCGGCTCTTATAAATGTCACTGGATAGCACAGGTGGAATACCATGTTAAGGATCTAACCATTTGGGAAGGTTATTTAAGTCAAATAACGTGTGGAGGTAGGAATGAATTTTGGAAGTAAGGTTGTGAAACATCTTGAATCTGGACTAGTGCCCTCAGCCTAAAGATTAAAGGAACAGGTAGAATACGGGGGAAGGGCACATGTTTTGGAGGCTGGTCTGCAACTGTGTCTGAGGACTGGGTGAGTGGGAACAGAACAGCAGCTGGTTTTGCTGCTATGCCACTTGTCCTGTCTAGCTCAGCTCTGCAATTATAGGCATGAAAGATTTCTTTGGGTCAATGCAAGTAAATTGGGGGAGTTTTAACATCACATCCAGAGCATATAAAACCTCAGAGGAGTTGCTGTTACACTGGTCAGGCTCAGAGTATCCTGAAGTTCTCCTTTCTTTGGTAAGGGTGGTCCTTACTCTGAATGAAGTTTCTGGCTTCATCTAATATCCAAACATCTGAATGTCTGGATATAGCTTGCCTTGCTATTTCTTTTATAGGTTTCCAGAGGACCCCTTCTCCCAGACTTCTAAGTGTAAATTTGATTAAATGTCAAACAGAACTTCACCTGGAGCACAAGGGAAATAGAAATAATAGCTATTGACTTGGCTCCTTTCTTTTACTGTGCTGCTGTCATCAGTTAAACAACTGAAAAGCCCACTGAACCCACACAGGCTCATTTCTGGCAGCATTAATGTGCTACTGTGCTTGCATCTTTGCTGCTGCAGGGATTGTCCCATTTGCCTGTTCAATATCTGGATGATACATCATTTTGTTGCTCATGAGGCTGTACCACCAGATGCTACCACAGATCCAAAAACATAATAAAGTATTTTCATGAGAGGTGGTGGGAAAGAGTTCCTATTATTTTCATTTAGTTTTTAAAAGCAGCATCTTTCTGAGTTGCTGTTCTTCCTTTCCCCAGTTTTCAAACCACGTTATTCTGATGTAAAATGCTTTTGGCATCAGAATCTTAAATTGTTCATTTGTTGTGCTTTTAAAAACACCCATTTGTGTATTTCTGAAAGGACAGTAAAGCTTGCTACTGCAACAGCCTGCACTGGAAACAATGCTTGAGGCTCCCAACAGAAAGATGATCCTCAGGGTCGATGCTATGAAGTGTGTGTGAGAAATAAGACAACAAAGGATATTTGCTTTCACAGGCAGGAGAAGAGTTTCAGTTTCTGTTAATATTTCAATATCATGGGAAACTTCTTCAAGGCCACCAGTGTCTTTCCCTCCAATTAGCATGGCAAAAATCTCTATCTCCAGTTCAACCTGCAAGCCTGCTGCCACCTAGGAGAAACAGAGAATGACTCACAGGTAAGGTGCAAGTTTCATACATGGTCCCCTCCAGCAGTCCTTGGTGACGGATGCCCCAGGCCTGTCAGTGTTAGAGGCATGTGGACAGTGTCCTTAATACTATGCTTTAATTTTTGTCTAGCCTTGAAGTGGTCAGGCAGCTGGACTAAAGGGCCATTGTAGGTAACTTCCAAATGAATAAAATATTCTATTCTGTTCTAAAAAGATCATAAAGGTAGGGAGGTACAAAAGGGGCAGGTGTGAGGAGAAAAGAAAAGAATGGAAATTATTTCAGCCATCTAGATGGATTTCTGTAAGGCCTTTGACACAGTCCTCCACACCATCCTTCTCTCTCAACTGGGGCCTTTAAAGATTCCTTCCAACCTGCACTATCCTATGATTTCAAGTACTGAGTTGTGGCTAAGGCTCTGGACTAGGAGGTTTGACTTGCATTCTGGCCCTGCCTCTCTGCACAAGTCATTGCTTCCATGCATTCTTGATTCTGAGAGGAACAGTGGATTTGTCTTTACAAACAAGCCGTGGGTCTGCTGGTAGATAAAACTAGCACTGGGAGATAAAAGAAACAATGGGAAGGATTCCACTGATTGATGAATGGCAAAAGATATTTGCTTTTACAAATAAACTCTAGGTTTGCTGATAATTGAAATTAGACATTGAAAGACGAAAGAAACAATGGGAAAGAAAACCCCTAAATTCTGTAAGAATTAAAAATTAAAAGGGAGGGTTATACATTAGAGGGGAATATTTGGGATCAGGTGTTCCGGGAAGTCTGTACCTCTCAAGTACCTCAGCCAATGGGGAAAGAGAGAGGGAAATGCGGCCGGGAAATTGGGATAAAAGGAGGCTGCGTCCTCCAAAAATCCGAGAGACCCCAGGGGAATGCCCCATGGCCTCTCCCTTTATTCAAATAAAGTAAAAGGGACTCCTCTGTCTCCTTTTTGGACATAAACCTCTGATGTTCGTAGATTAATTTTCCTTACAATTCCATGCATTGGCAGGATATTGCCTGGTATTACGTGGGTGCTGTGGGGACAGTGGCCAGTACTATTTATTCAGAGATAACATGCAGGTTAAAAGAGAGACTGAACAAAAGCAGAAAGCATGAAAGCTTCCTACTTAATGGGATAATTTAATGTGCTATGGTGCTTTGCTAGATAAAAAACTTAAGACGAAGAACAGCTGAAAACAGAAGAAAAAAGGATTGAGGCAATAGTTTACTAGGTTCAAATCCTGAGGGTATCAGGACAGGAAGTTAAGTCTAGGCATAAGACAGATCAGATATAACAAACACCCTAAGCAGAAGAGCAAACTCAGAGGCAGTGGTAAAGTAATCCGGTTTGCTTTGAAAAAGCTCTCTGTTACCCTGCTGCTTGACCTGCTGCTTTCCACTGAACTTAACATTTTTATCCCTCTGCATTCTGGCACACGCTGAGACTCGAGTGCATGGAGTGCTTAGCTGAAGGTGGCAGAGGGACAGTGGAAGACAGCATCACTTCAAATAACTTTCAACAAAACTGTGTACCCTGGCAGCTCTATTCCCAGACAGCTGCTGTCCCAGAAAGGTGGCCTAGCTAGCCTGAGGGCCAGCTGAGTCTAGAAAAAAACTCAAAAGCTCTCCTGTGTAACCTACAGGTCCTGGTGTGTAGATCACTCTCAGTCCTGTGTGTGGAGGTGGCTGCTTCACCCGAAACCTGTCAGAAAGAGAACAGAATCAGTTTGCCAGAAACTGTTTCAGGCAGGAGAAATCACATCTAGGCTGCCTGATCTTCCTCTGCTTTTTTAAATGACAGCAGAATTTCTTAGCTCATCTTTTCCATCATAATGTACAAATTGGACTACAGCAGTACTCCTGGGCTTCTTGCCAAGGTTCAGGTTTTAACAAAAAAAAAACCCCAAAGGAGCAGATAAATACGCCAAAGTAAGCCTTCAAAGAGCTTGTTAACACTGCCCGGTCCTTACAACAGAATGTGAAACAGCAACATTTTAAATCTGCACGTTCAAAGGTGGCTGAAGTACAAACAGCTTCTCAGCAAACACCTGTGTGTTGCAGACCCAAAAGTCCATAACAATCTTTATTTAATGTTCTTTGGTGTGATTCTATTGCAGAAAGCATGATACTGGTATGAATTTTGTGCAAATAATCTTTAATTAAATGGTACCAAGTAAAGCAGAAGTTTTGCTTCCTCATTTCTTACTGATTGTTTCACATCTGAGATTCAGTCCTTTTGTGAATGCAACTTCCTACTGTTCAGATTTTTAAAGATCATTAAATCAGATACGACCTTTACTTTTGCATTGCTCTGGAGCTGATCCTATGGATTTCATTCCCCCCTGAAGAACAGTTTACCAGCATGCCCTTGCACCAGCAGCTGTTAAAGGAAAGGCAGTAGAACAGGCATTCCTAGGATATGGCTCCATCTTATGGAAAGCTCTGGCAGACCTAAGAAGTGGCTATCAGAATTCCTGTGCTTTCTATGAGTGGTGGGTCCAGAGAAACTGTACTTGATTTTTGTCAGGATCTATTTGGAGAGATAAAAACCAGGATACTAAGAATTCAAACTAACCTTGAGAAGTTCACACCAACATTCTTCATGATTACAATGGTTGCATAGGTGCAGCCTTCCTTTAGCACTCCAAATGTCACCCTGGGTGGGATGAGATGGAAGTTGGTAAGATCCTGTCTTGTTGCAAGAGAAGATATGCTGACCTTTCCTGAAGCAGGATCTTCTATCTTTGGAAACAAAATATGAGACAAAGTTGGTGGCCATTATTAAGTCAGGTAGAGAATTACTTAACCTATATTTGACCTCTGCCCACTCACCCTGAAGAATTACAAAAAGACATCCTAATTTGAGTAGAAACTGAAGCAGCACTTTGAATACTGTCTGGAAATTTATACTGGTTTGAGCTGTCAGATGCTTGAAGCCCTTGAGGTGTCTCAGGGAAAATGGGGGAAGCTCTGCTCTTTTGGAAACAGAGCTTTCATGTAGGTGCCTGATGCAGAATGAGTTTTTCCCAGCAGTTGAGAGGAAAGGTACTTCTAGAATTGCCAGTAAACATGAATAAATTGCAACAGCCATGTTACAGTACATAGATTCAAAATACCTTCCAGTATTGCTCCAGGGTGAAGATTTTATGGAAAAGAGATGATTCAGAGGATATGAACATTGACAAGAAAGATGTTATTTTTTACCTTTTTATTTGGTATGGTGTTTGGTTTTTTCCCCTGAAGGTATGATGGTAATATTACTTTCTCTTTTCTTGTCTGTCCTGTAACATCCACCATCAGACTTGGAACTTTATGTTGAAAGGCTGTTTCTTCTGCTCTTGCAGCCTTGTTTAGGTCTGGAAGGGAAAGATTTCCTAAAGCATGAAAAAGTGACAGATGGATTGAAATTTGTATTGCAAATACTGCGTCAGAAGTTATAAAAAGATACCAAGCTGCTCCAACTACATTCTGGAAGGCAGGTGTACCTGTTGTGCTGCTGGAACCATCATCTTGTTTGGAAAGATCCTGCAGCGGACGGCCAGATGAAAGAGATGAATCACTTGAGGTATCAAGAAATTCAGCTGCTAAAGGGAAAATAATGGAATACTGACTCAACTGTTTTTTTATGATCACCATCATTTTCATAAACATATGAAAAACAATGTCAGTCTTTGGCGCTTTAATTTTCACAGTCTTGGAAAGCTGCTACATAACCATGAGAGGCTGGGAAAATTCGGCATGTGACATTTTGCTCTACTGGGCCACAGATCTCAAAAATGCCTATTGTGTGATTAGTCATTTCTTGTTCTCTGGCTAACTGAGCTATAAGCCATAAAGGACTAAAAGACAATACAGCACAGGTCTTATGGTGATTGAAAATGAGGAAATATGGAAATTAGTGGGGGTCTGATAAAGCCCCAGAGAGGACTATTTTCCTGATATGAATCTTTGCTGTGTATGACTTTTAATCTCGCTGTATGATTTCAGTAACTTGTCAGGGCTGTTTTTTAAACAGAACTGAAGTATTCCTCTCAGATCTGAAAAGATCTGAAAAGCTGAAGCCTAAGATAATGATTCCCTCTTTCCCTGCTTCCTGTCATGAAGTCACTGCTTTCCTCCTATGTCCTCCAGTCTATCTTTAGCCTGCATGTTTTCTAGTCCATATTGCTTTTGCACCAGTTCCCTCCTACCACTGAGTTTTAGAAAAAAAACTCCCATATTTTTCCTACAGTAATACTAGTTATTTTCTAAACTTTGCCTTCTTGGTTCTTGTTCATCCACCCCTAACTATTATTTATTCCATTCAAGTTTTTCTTGAGCATTTTTCATCTATCCACTTCTCATTCATAGCACAATTCTTCAGCTTAGCATCCAAAGCTGATGGCTCTTCCACATTCAATGACATCTGCAAGGGTTTCTTCCTCCTGAAGAAGATACAAAACCAATGCCAGGCAGTCGATTACCTCTACTGGGTTCTCTTATCAGCCAAGCCACACTTCCTTTTTTTTGAAGTGGAGGAAGTTCCTTAGTCATTGCTTCCAAATCAGGAAACTGGAGAAAAGGAAGAAAGAGGGCTTAGGTTTCGCAACTAAACACCTAGGAAAACCAGCCAGCAGACACCCTCCTCCTCTTGCAAAAAAAGAAATGAAAAAACTTTTTAAAAAGGAAACAAATAAGCAGAACCAAAGTGGTGACTATAAAAGAGATATAAATAGTTACATGAGATTACAATCTATATTTCTGAATAGGCTTTGTGCACTTACAGCATTTACCAGTAGAAATGCCCCCAAGATCACCTCTAAATTAGGAGTGCTAGTTTTACTTATTCCCTTTCTAATAAGCAAGGAGAGGGGGGTTTGAGGGGTAAGTAGAAAAAACCTGAGGTTGAGCTTTGCTCTGAGTCAGGTTCTCTCCAGAGTTTATGTAAGGAATTTTATAGAGTTTGTACTCAGTGAACATATACCATCTTCCAGATATGTTTCCTTTACGAGGGCGTATAATTTCTAGTATTAACTCTGCCACGGTTGTCTTTCGTAATGGTTTGTTGAGATAAACAGAAGCTGAGATATAAACTCAAAATTGCCTTTAGGAGCATGGGAGATACTAGCTGGCCTAACAGACCTCATCCAGTTTTCAGCTGCATTACCTTTTCTTCATAAAAGTCGCTGCTGAATTCAGATGCAAAATATGGAGCAAAAATTCTGTTTTTTATTGCCTCAAGCGTAGCCTTCTGTTCATCCAGTTCTTTTCTAGGAATGTTTTTCACGTTGTTGGTAAGGAAAAGAAAGAAAAAAAGCATCATAACTGAGTTCATCCTGTTTTTCAGTATTGTGCATCAAGAAATGGATTTGGTAGAGGCAAGTGGCATTTTCTTCATTGTATGAAGTAATATTCTTGTAATTGGCAATTTTCTTAGAGGTGGATTAAGAATTGACTGGTCAGAATGCATATGGACATTGAGTTGCCTGCTATGAAGAGCTCCTCCTCAGAAAATACTTCATTTCTCTAAACCTCATGGAACATGTCTGGGACTGCCACTGGTGTCTTTCCAACCTTCCAACAAACACTTCAAGCTAAGAATTTGTATTCCAGATGCATTGCTAAAATTTTGAACACAAAACTAATTTCCTTATTTTAGCATAGAAAGACTTGATGGCTCTGTGGATACAGAAGAAGCTGTTCAAACTTCTGAAGGTAAGGCTGACCAGAGTAAACACCAGTCATGTTTTCAACTTGATATAGCCCAGTTTTACACTATTAGAATTTCACTGACTTGCAGGGTCTAATATCAGCTATGAAATGACCAGTCTTAATCATACAGACAGTTTTATAACAGTGGTTTTAGAACCAGAATTTCACATGATGTTCTTGGGTGCTGACTGCTCAGATTTATATATTTAGTTATTTTTTTAATAGAATCCAAACCAGTGTGAAATGCTATATTAAAATGTAACTCTGAAATTCTAAAAGGCTTTTTTATCTCATGCAAATCAGAACAAAATTAAGAAGCAATATGGAAAGCCTCACATGGAATGCTGTGTCCACTTTTGACTTGTCTGGTGCACAAAAGGGCCACAAAGATGATTAAGGGTTTGGAAGACCTTTCATGTGAGGAGAGGCTGAGAGAACTGGGACAGTTTTGTCTAGAGAAGCTTTGAAGCACCACCATGTGAAACATGTCTGGGGTTCTATTTGAAAAAAACAGCTTTTACATGTGGAACACCTGAATCTTAACCTAAAGCATCAGCATTTGAAAATATTAATATACAGTATTTCCTACACTAGTAGCAGAACCAGAAAACAAAACACAGGGCTTCTGATTTCAGTCTTGGTTTGCATAGTGTAAGTTAACAGTAATGCTGCTGAGTTTTTGGAAAAAAAAAGAAAAAAGAAAGAGACTCAAACAATTTATTCAGCATTTCTGTTGAGCAGAAAATACCCCATCTATTTTCAGGCAAGCCATTGCACCATCACCCAAGACCTGGTGAAATCAATAACATTCTTTACAAAAGTAGATTAAGCTGGCTCAGAAAAGAACTAGATCCTACTAATATTATTACCTGTTCTGTTCCAGTTTGCTTTTCCACTTGGACATTACTCCTTCTGGACTGAATAATCCGGAAGAAAAAAAGAGAGAGTAGTGGGAATGAGAAAACAAGTGGTCTTCTACAAATACAAAAATATTTACAAGACAACCCTGGAAAGAAAATGCTTTTTATTAGAATATGTTATGTAAACACCTCAGGTGGCTCCTGACTTGGACTTGTATGGTTTGTATAAAATATAATATATAATATGTTTGCTCATATCTGCATTTTTATTAGATCATTCAATCCAAGAAACATCCAAAATCCTTTCCCAACAAACTTTGAACTGTCTGTCAGCCCAATGGGTCTGGACCGGGTAATATGTGACAGAGATTCTCAAGGCATTATAGAAGGCTAATCATAATCTTTAATAAGCAATCCATGCTTTTAGATCCTACTTTGCTACAGGTAGACTTGATTGGTCCTTTAATTAAAACACCATCACTACTGGCTAATAAAGAAACCACTCTTTGATAAACAAATCTCCATAACACATTCCACATGTTCACACCACCAGGTGCAGAAGTTAAGATAAGAATTGTTTCTTGTTCTTTGATCTTCTCACAGCCTTCTCCAGAATGATGCCTGGGAAAGTTGTCTGTTGCTCTCTGTGACCAGAGAGCTGCTGCCACATCTTTCAGATATGAAAAGAGAGGCATAGAGGGACAAAATAATCACAGGACAAGACAGTAAAGTGCTGCCCTCCGTATTTAGGGGTCTAGGTCCCAGTCCTTAATGACAGTCAGTAAAGCACAGCACCTTCTCTGCGTGCTTGGATTCACCCTTTGTGTTATTTACATTTGCACCCGTCCTTGCTGCTCTGTCCTACCTCTGCTGTTGGTCCTCTCTTTGTGCAATGCCTGTGTGACCCCGGGCAGGAGAAGCCACTGCCTGTTCATACAGCTGGCTCATATGGGCTGCAAGGTGAAGGGCATTACTGAATGGGTATGCTCTGCTAAGCAGTGTTAGGTGTTATGAAGAAAAAACATCAAAGGATGTACTTTTAATGCATTGTTCTGCCAATTTATGGAAACTTAACAGAGTTTTTTGTTACTGTGAGGGAAAAGGCAGAAAGAACTTCATTCCAAAATCAAGATCAGAACATTAAAAGATAAGAAATTGAATTCAATATTGAAAGGACAAGAAGCAGATTAAGTTCACACTCCCACCCAGTATTTCCTGACGTATCTTTACGTTCTTCCAAGATACCTGTGAACAGGTAAAGTTGCTGACATTCAGCCACTTTAACTGGGGTGCTCTGAGGTCTCTAATTACAGCTGAAGAAAATAACGTGGGCTTTCAGGGACCCTTATTACATTTAGCTTGCTTAAGTTTGCTTGTGCTTAATTGAGGCTGTGAAGCAGTCATAATCAACATTCTCATGAAAGGAACTACAAGTTCAATGTGTATAATGGAGAAATGCCAGTCTTTCCACATTTAATATTGTGACCAGCTCTGGGGCTTTATTAAAGAGTTGCTCTATCCTCTGACATATTTTATAAAGTTTGTTTACTTTATGCCTTGAAGCTAAATCATGGGTCCAAAGAAATTTCCTTGGCTGAAAACAATTTTCTGTGGCAAAATTTAGGAGATGTGAGTATTTGGGAGATATGATTCTATTAGACTATGACAATATGTCTTAGTGTTCTGGGAATTAAATGAGTTCAAACTTCAAAATGTGGGTTGTTTTTTTTTCTTTTGGTCAGCTTTTTCACCACAAAATATGATTTTATTTTTCAGCTTTTTCTATTTTTGCCTGTTTCAAATAGCTTTTCTTTCTCACTATCTTCTTCATTAGCAATATTACATTAAAATTGCAGCTCCATTTAAGGGGAAACTGTTCAGCAAGAGTCTGCTGCAGCATTTTCTGTTTACTTTTCACAGTATGAAGTTTTTTGACAAGCAGAAATACTCTTGACAAGGTACAAAGAGCAAAAAAAAAAACCACTTCAAAGATGAGCATCACTGCGGGATTGAATGTAATGAATTTTTCTACAGAAAAGGCTTATGGGTTTTTATAAAGAAACAGACAACTTTTATTTGTACATATTGAAAACATTAATCAATGTTAATAAATATCTTGTAAAAACTTTAACCAAAATCCATGATACATTGCTCCATCTTTTCCCTTAGGTAGGTAAATGTAACCTCAACATGTGATGATTTGAGATTAGATTTTGAAGTGTAATAAATAAGCAGGATTTACTTAGTTGCTTTGAAAAACTTGTCTGAAAAGTTGTTACTTGCATAAAAGTAGCCAAGTATTGTCATAGCTCTTATACCTAAGAAAACTCACTACATGTGGAAAAGTGAGTAAAATATGAAATACACATGCCTAAAACCAGGAATTATTTTCCAGAGGTACTGGATCATTGATGCTAAGAAGTCCTAATCGCCTGTGAGAGTCGCACAGAAGCATGCACATAGCACATAGATGAATTCACCTTTATATTGCCTCCTTAAAAATAGTAATAATACAATACTTTCAAACTTACTATGATATTTCTAATTTTAAAAATACAGGTATTCAATTTTTATTACCTCTATCACTGAGCTGTTCAGCTGACTTCTCCCAGTCAGGGAAGGACTGCAATGAAGAAGGAATAACTGTGACTACATGAGAAATAAAATTCACAACAACAACATCTTATTCAAAGGACTTATATTGTAAACAAGTGCTATCTTGTTATCCCCATTCTTGTAGTCACATTTTCAGGTATTTCAGTGTGTCAGAGAACATAAGCTGGGAAAAAAGGATATGAAGTACAATTCCCCTGTTCTAAACAGGTATTTGTTTCCTTCTTGATGACCCACTTCACAGATAGCTTTGTATTTTATATGGTTACTTTTTATTAGCTCAACTAAGCTAATTCCTAATCAAATTCAAATCCTTCTGCAAAAAAATTTGAACAAGATATATTGTATTAAACTTATATTCCCAACAAGTCAAATGGGAAATGTGTTTAGGAATTTGTAGGCTTTGTGACTGAGGAGAGCTCAAGTGGCTGGCTTATAGTAAAGTGAATGAGGGTTAAGAGGCTCTAAAGTGTTCCCTTTATTCTCATGCTGTCTCTGAAGCAGTTAACTGGAAACCAGAGCTCCTGACCAGGTAGTCTGGGTTGTAGCAGAGCTACTGGAGACTTGGGAGCAATGTGACACTGATTCCTGGGTCACAGCAGGTGCACACTGAGACTGCTGCTCACAAAAGAGTTATCCAATGTGAAATTTGTAACTGGAAATGAAGGTGCTGAAGGTAGCCAGGACAATCAACAATAATTAGTCACTAGACAAGTTCACTGGATCTGAGCAGCATGTGAGGTTCAGCATCTGGGTCTCATTGAAGTAAATAAATGTCTGCCTAGAGGATAGATGCAGATGGAGTTACTGACAGATCATTTCTTTGTCCCTCTTTCCAGAAAAGCTGTCATCCTCTTCTCCTATTTACTCACCTTTCCCATTACCTATTCCTCTCCTTTTTCTTTTTGTGCTCTAATTATCCATGAAAATTCACATATTATATTTAAAAAAACAAAATGCTGCTCAGCAGTAATAACAATATTGCTCCAGACTGTTTTTGTATTATCCCAAAAGCAGGGTATAAATTATTACTATGGAGGTGGCTGTAGTTGAAATAAAAGTCTCCCATGTGCAATGACAACAGACTGGAAACATTTCCATCCTGATATTGGCGGACATTAAAAAAAGTAAATCACTGGAAAGTAATTTTGCTCTGTGTGTTTGGGAACATATCATTCAGTAGAGCCAGATTCTTGAACTGAGCATTGCTTCCCCAAATGGCAGCAGTGCCCAGCTGAATTCAGACCAGCTGAAGGTTGAGCGTGGCTCTGCTTTACCATTAATCTACACCAGAACTGGCACCTGTTACTTTGACATTTGCTGGTTTATTAATGGATAATGTGTTTCAAAGCTCACACTTCCAATGCAATTTTGATGAGAAAAGTAGTTAAAATTTTTATTTTTCTCACTGTAACCTGTTGAAGGAGACTTGCAGCATTCTCCTTTTCCTCTTCTATTCTTGGCTCTTTCACATTCATCTCTTCCAGCTCATTTTCCTGCTTTAAGATGTTGTCTATATATTCCTGGTGGAACAATGAAAAAGAAGAAAGATGCAGATGTAGGCTTAGAATAGATATTTACATTGATATAATCATACCAACTGCTGTAGAAAAGAAGCATATTTCTTTTCCCACATCTCTTTAAATCAGTTGGATAGAAAAAAGGGTTTTAAACACACCACTCTGCCAGAAAGCTACATGCAGTACAGAACTTTACTAACAGACAGGTTTGTAGAAACAATCTGTTTCTAGTGCTAGCTCCTTTTCACTTGTTTATATCTCTTTAATCTTATAGGAGATGGAGAAAGGAAGAATAATATTTTCCTTAAATCTTGATTTTGCTCTGACAAAATGAAGGTGTAGCTGAAGATTTAAGATACTTCATTCTGGAAAAAAAATAATTAATGAAATACTGATTTATGAGCAATGAGGGTATTTTCATTGCACATTTATGCAATTATTACAACTGTTTTTTCAGTGCTAAAATTGCAGTTCCTCCTTCCCCATGTAATAAACAGCATTCATCTTTCTCTAAAAATCAGCAATAGATCTGGGCGATGAAGAGACTTTCCTTGCCATTTTGGTGTGGAACTTTTCTTATAGTGTTGCCTTTGAAAGATCAGTATACAAATTAAAGGATAATTTTAATATATTTATAGACTGAAAAAATGGTAACATTTCATTCTGATAGACTTGCATATCCCAAACATGTCTGGGCTGGACAGCTGTCAGTGTTTTTCTATTGCAAGCATATTTTCTTTGAAATGTAATGTGGGGAAAAAAACAAAGTATATAAATGGCTACAATATACTACTACCTTCACACATTTCACATGCTGTTAACTTTCAAATTCTGTCTGCAATGCCATTATCAAAATAGGTTAAATGAATAAATTGCAGGACACATACATTTTGTTATTTTCTAATTCTTAAGTAATAATGGGGTTTTGACTCTGAAATCTCTTCTAAGAGCATCTTCACAATGTAAATTAAATAAATGAATGGTTTACACCAACACTTAGAAGGGAAAAGTTGCTCACTTTTGGACTCCATCTCAGAACACTGGCACGGGAGGTCTAGTTTGCACCCTGCTATGAACAAGTCACTAATCAGGGATGGCCACAAATTTTGTCAGAAGGCAACAAAGCTATTTCCTAGACATGGATAGAGTAACAAACCCAGACTGGAACCTGGAAGTGTTCTACACTGATTTATGAAAACAAATACATAACCAAGACCACACTGTGTCTCAATGACCAAGTTAACTGTAGAATTATGGTGAGCTAGAAATTCTTGTTCAGCTCTATAGATTTAAATTCTTAAGACTTTTTGAAGGAAAACAAACCCTAAGCAAAATAAAAGCAAAATAACAGATATCAATATTGACAGCAAGGAAATTATATGTTAGAGTACTGTCTGTGATGCATACTGGATTGGATCTCATGTATTTGCTCAGAAAACTAGGTTTCATAAGAGGTAAGTGAAACAATTGAACTTTTTCAGATAAATGTTATAACACCTGTCTATGTATGAAATAATTGTTCTTCAAGCATAGTAAATTTCTTTTTCTCAGGTATATACTACACACTTATCACACCCAATTTGTCTACTTGTTTGTTCTTTATTGCTTACTGGAAGAATGAATAAATGTGATTGAACTACCTTGAGGGAAAGCTGCAGTTTTTCTCTTAGTTCATCACAGAGTGGCTTATACTGGAATAGCTGGCGGATTTGCAGTTTTTTGGGACATTTTCGCACAGGGACTTGCCAGGACAAATGTGCTTCTCCAATGCTGAGGCCCTTCCAGGAAGGTGGACCTGTGATCTCCCCCTGAACAGAGAGGAGCAAACAAAAAGAGCAAGAGGCTTCTTACGTTACCAGCTATTGGCAATGTGTCTCAGTTGAAAACGTGTGCTCTCCTTATAGAATCATAGACCTAGACAATAAAGCCAGTAGATTCCTGGGACCAATTTATTTATCCTAAAACATCTTCATCTGGTAAGATAAACTCCCCTTAAAATTGTTATATCCCCTCACTAAGTGTAAAAATGCGACTATACATTCCCTGACACAGTCTACCCTTTGCTCTGTCTGCTTAATAAACTGAGTTTAACACTCACATTGTTCAGAGCTTCACCTCCCCACAGAGACAAACATCTATTGATTTAACATGAAAAGACAGTTTTGAAACAATTATACCTCAGGAGGAGAAGTTTCTTTCTGAGTCCTTGACTGAAGATAAGGAGGAACAATACTCTCTGGTTCCTTCTTCACTACCCAGGGGGATGCTTCAGCCATAGGGCGGAGGATAGTAATACTTAAAACACCTAGTTTAAAAACACATTTTGCTAAAAATCCGTTCAAATTAAAAAAAAAAAAAAAAAAGTGTCTCAGACCTACAGAAAAAAACCCACCTATCTACAAAAAATCTTATTGCTAACAGATAAAACTCCATGTATCCATGGCTACAGACAATATCAAGTCACTGAGTTGATTATAGAATAGTTGAACAAATTCAGATTACTCAGCCCATTTTTAACAATAAACTGTTTATGCTACTTGCTTTGATTCTTGGTTAACAGCTCAGCTGTATAGTGTGGGGAGTAGCCCAAACAAGGAAGAGCAGAGCATTGACCCATGTGTACTGAATGCTAATCTCAGAAGTAGTACAACATATTCAGAACATGCATATCTCTTCACTGTATTTTATATTTCATACCCTGATCACTAGATGGATTCCATTACAGATTATTTATTTGCATTGTTTGCATAAATTTTAATGTTCTTCAAAATATTTTTTCCAGCTCAACCCAAAAATTACTTAATCTATCTATGATCTATCCCACGGGTGACCTTAAAAATGGATATCACCGCTGAGGTACTTTGTCACAATGATATAAAATTGTGAAGCCTTGTTGTCAAGGCAAAGAGAGCCAGCATTGTGAAAGGTGGAGCAGGATCTCTGGAAAATCAGATGCGCTACTATTACAAATGATTGCTGGTTTTAAGTAAATTTTCTTGACTGGGATTTTGACTGGGTATGTATGTTCTTCATCTGTCTGTCTTTTCATCTTCTGCATTTTTCTGGCTCCCTCCAAGTCCCTTCTTTTTTTCTTTTTCCCATGGCAGAATTATTTCATTTGGTTTCTGCAATGGGAAACCAGTAATTTGTGTGAACAGAAGTACATTTAAAAATGTGCCACACCTTATAAGAGTAGTAAGTGGGAAAGCTGTTTTATGTCACATGCTTATGACATAATTCTATGAGAAATTTGTCTTAGGACTTTATGGCTTGAAGCAAACTTCCCTTATCCCCTCCTCATATCCAGGGGAACCACACTTTCCTCTCTTTTAAAGATATTTTTTGTTTGCATCTACCTGTTACACCACAGTGTCTTTTATAGAAACACAGCATCTCCAACTAACTTTACAATGACAACCAACAATTCCAGGATTTAATTTCTTGCATTGCTACTACAAGGTAGTTGGTACCATGTAGTACTGGCTATTTGTCATGTTTTTTCAGGTTTTTAATATGTATCCTTTCCAACAGGCAGCTGAAAGGTCAACACCAGGGCATCACTGTCCTCATTGCTACATCATTAATGGAGACTGTGATACATTCTATTTTTTTAATGATAAACACAAAGAATATATTTATTTGGTAATCACATTTATTTCTGTGACTAAGAGTGGATAAAGATATGCCATTTGTTAGTTCACTTATCCCTTAACAGTGTCCTTCAGCTAATTCTCTGCTTCCCAGAGTTTTCCCCCAAACTCCTTTCTTTCACTCCTAGAAGTGTGGATCCTTATTTACAAGGGTAAAAACATTTCCTGCCCAAATAAGAGTTTAGAAACTTTTCAATTATTTCTATTAGTAGTCTGTCAGAAAAGAAACATTTTCTACCTGGCTGTTCTTGTACAGGATCCTGCAAGACTGCAGTGGCAGGATCACTCCAGGCCTCAGCCACATACTTGTGTACATCCTTTTTTCGCAGGAGCTCCGTTCCAGAGCCATCCGCAGAGATGATGAAAAACCTGCACAGCCAAATACACACATGGGGCTGTATCAAGAGAGCAGAGCTCAAATGTGATGGCATCAAATGTGCAAATACAGAGTACTGAGCAAAGGCAGCACATATCTATTATCCCTGTAAAACACTGTGTAGTGAAGAAAAGAAAGTGTTAACCTATGAATGCAATGCAGTTTACCTGGGGACATGCTCCTTATCCGTGTTAGGTTTGTTAACATCATCTGCTTCTGAACTTCCATCCTCCTTGCCATCAGAGCCAATGCTGGGAATGCACACATCTGTGCTGCCATCAGCCAGGACCTATAGCAGAAATGATGTGAAATTACTTGAGTTAAAAGATCCTTTTAAAACAGTGACTTGCTGCTGAACTTTAATATAACCTAGCCAGAGACAGAAAGAGACAGAAAAAAACATTTCATGCTGAGCAACTGGAAACTCACAGGAAAAAGAAATAAAGAAGAAAACTGAAAAGACAGTAAAACTCTCAAAACATTTACTGAAAGACATGCTGTATCAGAAATACTAATATCACATGCTGATATTTAATAAATTCCCAAGGACTGTTACACAAAAATACTCACTGGTCAAGCCAGGTAACTGTATACCCAAGACAGACATTGATGTATACCTACTGAGTGAACTTCTACAGTATCTTCCTTTTTGAAAATACTATGTGCTTATTAACTAATGTGACATTAACATATTCAAACAAGACAACTAACAATGACCTAAAAAAGAATAATAATGGCTTTTTCAAGATACAATTTAAATAAGGGTGATTCAAAGGACAGTCCATGAACTGAATCTGACACACCCAGTTTTTAATCCTCACTTGCAGAGCTGATTTTTTGCTATAGTACAAATCATGCTAAGGGGACTTTACAAGTGAGCTAAATTGTACACCATGTGTTCTGTTTCAGTCTCTCTAAAGACGGATAAATATATAAAAAAAGGATATCCATCAGTCAAGAAGATATCGGAGACCTGATTCTGGCTACTTTAAATATTAAAAGGTTACAATTTGACTTTGAGAGAAGTTTACAGGATAAAATTAGTAGGAAGAAACTTGTTTTCTTTCATGTATTTTACCTTGAAAGTATTTCCTTCAGGATCCATCATCTCACAAATAGTGCTAGAAGTGTGTTTCATAATGTATCTCCCTACTTGTTTCTCCTCTTCCTTGCTGTTGAAATCATAAACTTCATGGCTATAAACTGCTGAGCAATCTTCATCAAAGAAAAGAAAGCCTCCCCTACTGGGTAAAACCTATGACAGCAAAAAGGGAAGAGATTCAATCCTCAAAGGTGAAAAATTTAATTTAAAGGTACTGTGAAAATTAAGAACAGATACAAAGCAAGAGGACAGCTTCCAGACATTCAGTACTGAATCACAGACTTTAGAGGAATCAAAAGTAGAGAAAGAAGGAGGATGAGGTCCAAGAAGAAGGCTGATCTGAGTCTCTGTAATATTTAACTTCAGGAAATTTAAGACTGTGATTTAAATATACTGTACATTTGTGAGTAAGTAAACATTGGCAGAGTATGAAAGAGATGGAATAATAGGACTAGTGAAGACTATAGAGAAGGGAGGTAATGAAGGTGAGAGCTGCTAATGGTAGGGAACTTGGAACACAAAGATTAAATGACACTGTCACAAACTAAAAATAACTCCCACCTGATATGTTCCCTGTGGCTTTGCTAGAATAGATGTCCCATCTCCAAAGATAGTACAACAGGTACCATCCTCACAATTTGTTATAACAGTAGCAAACTCAGGATTCTCTACTCGTGTACCTTTGAGCTTCTTTCTGGGTTCATCTACAAATTAATAGAGAACAACGAGACAGGAGCACATGAATCATGGAAATGTCTTAGGATTCAATTAGTTTTTCTCTCATAGTGCTGGATCTTTATCTCTTCAGTGCAAGACCTTCATAAAGTTCATAGCATCCCTTATCACATATTTTTATGTTATGTAAACAATACACAACCTTAGAAGTTCTGAACTGCGAATTCGATAGAGAAAAACCCAACAGTAAAAAATATCTGTAACTATCTGGAGCTGGCCAGGAAAGTACACTCTAATGTATCATATCTAAGTATGGTGCTCACCATAATGATCTGGATATTTGTAATATACAAGTTGCATCACTGAAATTCTTTGTGCCTATAATACGAGCTCTAAAATGCGAAGAAATTCCTATTCAGCTACACAAATCTTGGAAAACAAATGAAAACAGGCATGTTAATCTGGTTATTGCCTTTCCATTGAAGAGATAGGTCAGTTCAAGGGATTTTGACTTTTGAAATCCCACAGGGAGATGTTCCTGAACATTTTCTACTAACTCAATAATGGATTTTTCCTACACTGTGTTTGAACAGTCCAGACATCCACACAGTATGTCCCTTCATTTTAATTAAGGAGAACAGGACTTGTCTTGCAAATGCCCCCTTCATTTTAATTAAGGAGAACAGGACTTGTCTTGCAAATGAAGCAGTCATATAGAATAAAAAACCAGCCAGAAGAATCACAGATGACCTTCAGCCCCACTTATTTCAGGCAAATATAAGTTTCACTTTTCTTGGCAGGACATTTTCCACAGCCTTATTCAGATATTTAGTATCTCCAAGGCTGGTGAGTCCATGGCTTCACTGGGGAATATAGGGATGCCTTGGTCCTTACATACCTCTTCAGTTAAAACTCAAAGCAGCTTCCTTTTTATTATTAGGGCAGAGGAGAGAGGGCAGTGAACACACTAAAACTTGGGCACTGTGGTCTCATGGTGAAGGAGGACCATATAGGTATGAAAGAAGGAAATTTAATTACTTGCAACAGTATAATTTTTGCACTGAATATACTGCTGTCTTGGTTTGAAAGACA
>WBNO01030661.1:2354-118308 GCA_013400575.1 Peucedramus taeniatus
GGCGGCGGCGGGCGAGAGGAACCAGCCCGGGCAGCCCCGGCTGCGGACGGGGCGGGGATGGGCGCGGACGGGCGGCGGGGCGAGCCCGGAGCCCTGGGATGGTGGTGGCGGTGCCGTGGATTACCCCGGTCAAATCAAAAAAGATGAAGTTGGAGTTGGCCGCCTTTTTTCCCCGTGGGATCCTCGAGGGAAAGCCGCGGAACCGTGATGTGAGGGGCAGCTGGGCGCTCATTCCCCCGCTGATTAGAGGGAGAACGATCCCTCTAACCCGAGAGAGCTCCGGGAAGGCAGGAGCCTTCCCCGTTTTGCAGCGGGACCCGGGTCTGAGCCTCCCCGCACCTGAAGCTGCGGGGCTTTGGGTCTAGTGCCGGGCTCGGCTCTCGGCAGGAGTGGGAAGGGGTTTAGGGGCTGGAAGCAAAGGCGCCAGCCTCCGGCTGCTGCACTGGCCGAGCCTTGCCCTTGGCGCAAAGGTAATGGATGCAGGAGCGATCCGCTTCTCTTTAAGCGGCCGAGCCGAGCGGGGCTCCCAGGTTCCGTATCGGTGTGTTGTTCCTAGAGACCACCTCTTCAAAAGGGTGAATAACACAGTATCAGAAAAATAAACAGCAGCGGCATTGCTGGATCGTGTTCCCTCCGCCTCTCCTCTTTGTTTGCAAGGAAGGGCATTATCCCTTCTCCTTTGTGCTCAGTGGAGTCTTGCCCTTGGCAGTGATTGAGAGCAGGATCAGACCCTTTGGGTTACCGGTATCTATCACATTTATCACATTCACACTGAGAAAACCTCTGGAGACCCACGTACTGTGATGTTGGGGAACTTGGACATAAGACCATTCTCTTCCACCAAAAAAAAAAAAAAAAAAAAATTGAGAAACTAGTTTTTTTGTTTAAAACCAAGAAAACTTAAAATATGCATAACCAAGAGTAGAATGATGGTGGAGTCTTTGTATGAAGACTGAAAAAGATTCCAGGGCAGGCTGGGACTTGCCTTGTAGGTTATTAGCTCAGCAATTTACTATTGATCACTTTCAGACCGGTTCTAACAGAAACTTCAACACAGCGATTTTTATCCTGCAGTCCTAAATTGCTTCCAGCACGGTGCCGATTGCCAAAAATGCTAAATGCCACAAGCTTTACACCATTCTTACGTTTTTCTATTGTATGCTTTTTTTAGTAGGAAATACAGAAAGAAAGTGCTTATGGAATTTTCTAATTAATTTAACATAGACTTCATTGCTTCATTATTGGGGGATAGATTTTTTTTTTTCCCTGCTAATATATTTTCTCAGCAGCTCTAGAAACGTGAGAAAATCAGGACACCTTTTGTGGACAGAATTACTTATTAAACTAACCAATCTCTTTAAAAATATGGTTTTACTTGAATTAACTCTAAGAGCTTACCAGAATGCTCTGGTAGAAAACAAGTTTGCTGCCATGGAGTTGAAGCCAAGCTTTTTGTATTATGCTCATTTTTGGGGATGAGATAATGTGATTCTTGCTCTTATTTTTCATCCTTGTGTTTCACATGCTTTTTTTCACAGGAATGAAAATACTTTAGGTTTTCTTTGAAAATTCTCTTGTGCAAATGTAGGAAATAACTTGATATTGAGGTTGCACAGAGTACAAGTTTTTGTTCTGTCCCTATAATGCAGAGTTATGAGGGGAAAAGGGTATTTTTTTATTTTGCTTTCTGTCAGCATTTTTAAAATTTGCTAATATATGGTCTTTTCACTGCACTTTTTTTTTTTTTTTTGTATCTTCTAGAATGCCAGTAGGTTGTGATTTAGTCAGTATGGTTTCATTGTTCTAACTTCTGCAGTTCAGTGCTACCACAGCAAGATAAGAGAGGCTGAAGTATTAAATCCACTCACAGAAAGCCCCACCATTGCTTCAAAGGAAGCCGCAAACCAGCCCCAGAAACAGGATCAATAGATTCTTGACCATTGTTTCCTCATATTTTTGTTTGTGGCTTAGTCTGCAAACACAGACTGCGATTCATGCAGTTGTTTGAAAGTCTTTCTTATCCTAAGATTTGCCTTTACATGGCTCTACATTTGCACTTTTTTAAAAATTTCCTTTGGTGGGGTGTTTTGAAACCTATATGTCCTCTAATTTAGGGAAGGATTGAAGGATTTACATAAAGTAATAGTTATGTAAATACATTTAGAAAGATATTAAATTTATTTCTTTCTGTTTCTATAACAAATCTCACATATGAAATTCCGAATGTCTTTGTCCTTAAGTGCACAATGAAAGGCGTGAGCATTTGTATGTATCATTTGAGTGCTGTGGCTGAGTATGGTTGCACAGTGTTCATTGCTACTAATATGCATTCTGATTTTTAAAAAGAGACAATATAACCCTTTTTGTCACTTCCTCTCCTTTCCACATTCTAGATCTACTGTGGTCCCAATGGAACAAGTCCAACACCTTCAAACAATTCTTCAGCAAATTCCACCTCTCTGTCAGCTGTCACAAATTCAGTGAACAATACCACCACTCACGGACATGGAAATTCTCTTCACTCAACCACAAGTCTTTTTTTCATTCTCTCCGTTTCTCTTCTGTATTTTTGCTGTTAAGAGACTCTGGCATGGAAATGGCTACCACTCCCTACCCCGTTTCCTGAACCGCCGGAGATGGCCAGATCTCCAACCCAGCATGAGAAGAAATCAATCCAAACTCCACATCAAACCAGCTTGGTTCCACTCCATACTCAAATTAGTACCAGTCTGACCTAGAGAAACACTCAGTATTCTGACTTTCAAAGCTGACCAGTGTGAAAAGACCAGCTTCAGCAAGGAGGTAAAATTATGAGCTCTTTCACCAAATGAGTTGGAATCTGAAAAACAAGATGGAAACAAAAAGAGACAGTTCTGACAAACCAAATTTAAAGCTGAGAAGAAATACAGTATCTTATTATAAGGATGGATAATAACACTCCATGAAGAAAAAAGGCTAGAGAGTTTATCTACCATTTAGAATAAGGACTTCAAGAGTTTTTTTTTGTTTGAGTTCAAAAACATCAACAGGCTCATAGAACCCCTAGAAAACACAGAAAAGCTCAAATAATTCTGTTTCTTGCACAGCCTGTATGGTTATAACTTATGGGTATTAGGATGTATGAAAAAGAAACAACATCAATGAAAAGGGTTTCTTCTAGATTTCATTTGTATGAAATTGTTACAAGGTTAAAATAGAATAACAAATTTTTTTTGCAAGAATCCTCTTATTTAACCTCTGATCCCTAACCAAATGGTTAGCCAGGCAGGGCTAGTTTTGAAATAGCTGAAACCCCACCAGTTTTCATAAGAGTGGAATTATTTATGGTGGGAATTTGAATTTGACATTTTATTTAAATTGTTTGTATATTAAACCATATGTGCCAGAGAAAGGAGGTGTGGAAACATTAGAAAAAGTACCAGGAGCTTTTTGTAAAATGAAATGTAGAAAAGAACAAACAAACAAAAAAAGTCAATGGATGTATGTCTCCTATTTCCTTTATTTCTCCTCCCACGTTGTAGAAGTTTTTTTTCTCCTGGAACTTTCCTTAATTATGAAGGATTTATGAAATCTTATGAGTAATGTTATAGTGTTGCTTTTTTTCTTTNTTTTTTTTTTTTTTGGCACAAGGTGAATAACTTACTGTTTTTTGAAGAGTTTTAATTGTGATAGTCTACTTTAAACCTGGGCTAATATTTGTGGTAGGGAGAAGGAATGGGGAGAGGAGAGCAAACCGCCAAAAAAAAAGAGAAATTAAATGAACAGGTGTTTGGAATATGAAGACTGGAGTCTTAATTTAATCACTGAATTTAAAAATTACCTTTGTAAATACTACTTTTTAAAAATTTTTTTCTGAATCAAAATTGCTACACTTGCACAGATTGTTTCTGTATCATCCAACACTTTAGAAAATACTATCTGGTACTTGATCTTAGCAAGCTTTGTTGAGGAGGTTCAACTACCTTGATGATGATACCTTGTCAGAAAAAAAATAACTATGTTGATATGATCACATGTGAATGTACATGATCATACCACTGTCTGTAGATATTTATCTCAGTATAAGATCATGTCAAACATGAGTGGCTCTCTAATTTTTTTTAATACACATCTGTCTTTCAGTTATATTACCACCAATTCACAGTATCATATATTAGTAGCAAGCTAACACAAATTCATGTCAGTGAGCGTACATGGACATTTCCTTATGCTTATCATTTGTATCCAGTAAAGTGTTAATGATTGTATTTTGTGTTTGTGTAATAATGCTTTGATTTATTAGCTACTGATTTTCATTGAAAAAAACCTGTAAATAAAACAGTGGACAGGCAATGCATTCTAGATGCACTTCCAGACACTTCTACCAAAACTTGTACCTTGCCTGTGTTAAGTGAATGAACTGTTAAGCAAGTTGGTATATGTGATTAAAAACCTCAAGGTCTAGAAATGCTGAAGTGTAATTAGTTTTATTTCTCTGGAAGGTTTTGTGCCACTGGGAGTCTGGATTTCGCTTTGAAACCAGGGAGTGAGATTTGGTTAGCATCTCTAGTAACTGTAGTTAAGTTTTCCATGGGTATTACAGACATATTCAAAGCATGACTATGTTTTCATGTTAGACAAACTGCTTAGATGGAGTTTTCCTTTATTTCTTTTGGTGGCAATGAGCAATTTTCCTTATGATGGCTAAAGCTGGTTCCCAGCTTCTGATTGTCAAGCAATGTGAATTAACTGCTTAAGGCTTCTGACTTCCACAGACTACACTAACACAGTAGCTATATCCCAAAAATGCAAGTTGAGCCATGCTTGATGAAGGACAGAGGCTGGAAGAGGTAGGAATTTATGCAAAAATGTGCTTTAAAGCAAAAATTAACCGGATGAGCATTCAGTAACAAATAGCTGCAGTTTGTGACATTCCAAAACAGTGTCTGTGTTGTTTTCCAGGTATGTTCCTTTCTAATACCCTTAAAGGCCCAAGGCTGTTCTCTGTAGTTATCTTCACTCCCTGCATGTGGAGAAACACATTTACAAGTGCCTGAGCACTTAGGCATGCTGCACTTGGGTGTGCTTTTGTCAGTGGGAAAGAGGCCCCTGGAGAGGCCTCCCAGGGCTGCGGAGGGAATGCGGCGTGGCAGGCTTCTGCTTCTGTTCCTTTGCTTTTCCAGCAGGCTGAGCAAACCAAGGAGCAGGATAAGTTTATCAAAGCTGGCTGTTTAACTAAATCTTGGAACGTGCAGGGAGTATCAAAGGACATTGTTCCTTTGTTTAGCTTTTCTCCAAATGCTCCAGGAGAAAGCGGGAAGATAAACCAACCAACCCGTCTGTGTACCTTTTTTAAAAACATTTAACTAAAAATAACCTCTCTCCAAAGACAGGCAGACAAGGAAAAAGGCTGCAACAATGGGTCTTAATTCTATGATATGCCAGTACAATAAAAGAAGCAAAGTGTTTGAAGTTTTTTGCGAAATAATCTGACATAACGGGATGCTTGGCTGAATTGGTGCCATGCTTTTTTCCAATTTTAATTTTTTTTTTAAAAATTGAGATAATAAAGAGCCAGATTGCTCTTCAATAGCATTTAAGCTATTTAAATTTTCTTGAATTTTAGAGTTTTCACCAGACCAGATGAGTGATTTAGAAAAATGATCTGGTAACCTTTGTTCTGTTCCATTCCATCACAGGACAATGGAATCAGTGATGAAGAAATCCACCCAGGGAAAGAGGATGTGATGGATGCATTTAACAAAGCAGGGAGGGAGGGAGGGGAGGGAGGAGAACGGAGCCTACACACTTCACAACTATTAAATTTTTTAAATGACACCTACAATAACTAGAGCCAGCTCTTACCTATGCCTCTCACTTTCCCAGATCTGTCCAGCTGAAGTGTGTCTGGATAGTGTATATTGCAGTGACTGAAACAATACTGCTCTGTCTGATGCATGGCACTGCTTTAGTTGTAAACATATGCTAGCCACATAAGTCCTGAACAAAGTACAGTGTTATTATTTGAATGAAAATACCTAAAATGAGCACTTCCAGTTTGTGTGCAGCTTACTATTCCTTCATTCTCAACATCATACTCTGAGTGGTCCTTAAATTTTTCCAAATGGCAGTTTTCAGCCAGTTTAGAAATCCACAGGGACTTTGAATGAACAACTTCCATTCAGCAAAAATCTCTACAAGGTGAAGTATTTTGGGCCAGATCCAACGCCACTGCTAGTGGCCTCCTTGTTTTCAGCAAGACACAGCCCTGTTCCCTGAGCCTTTCTCCACACAAGAGCAGTGTACAGGCAGTGCTGTGTTGTGCCAAGGGTAGCCCCCTTTTGTCCACGTGGGGAGGGGACATTGTTAATGTCTCAATAAATGAACTCAGGGTTATTTTGACAAGCTGTTCCCGACTCTTAGCCCAATCCATCAAATTAGGGTTTGCCTGTACAATGCAAATACTCTCGAGCTAGCTGGAGACTGAGGCCTGCTCTCTAATGTTATTAGTACATTGTTTAATATGGAGTAATTTCTCCCCAGAGTCGTTCTTATGCAGCCTCTTGGCCTCTGGAAGGGCTCATGGGAACAAACACTTGCAGGGCTGGGCTCTTTGTCACGCATCTTTCCAAGTCAGCATTTCCCTGGACTCAGGTTACACCAGGCTCTGCAGTGAGCTCACAATAACACCTTGTACCTGAAATTGGGGATGGATGTGAATGTGCTTGTATTAGAGGCAGTTCAGAGTGATTTGCATTTTGTGTGCATTCAGGCTTATAGAGATTTGATTTCCCATACATGACTGAAATGATTTAGGTAGCAGACTTTATCACCCAGCATCTTTATTGTAATGGATACAGTTGGGAATGTTTCTTGTTTTTGCATTAAAGATAACTTTGAAACAGGAGCTGTCAGCTCTGCCTCGTAGCAGCACAAAGCTCTTCATTCTAGAACACACATTATGTTTGATGCACTGGAGAGGTCTACTGAGCCCCAACAGATGAAGGAGCTGGTTATTTTAAATCCATCAGTTTATCTACAGCAGCTTGAAGAGCAGCACTAGGCTTTCTGCAATACGTGCTTTGAGATGTGGTCTTTTCATCATTATGCAGTAGCCTCAGGAAAGATACTTGATCCTTACTTTGGTTATCAGCCTTCAGTTTTCCAAGTGAAACCCTCAGCATCCTGCTCATGAATGCATAATTGCTCTGGTTTAGACTTCATCAAAATGTCCAGAATGAATGACCTGGAGCTGAAGAAAAAACCTGATAGATTCTTTACTGCCCAATCAAAATCCTGAACTAACAGAATCTCATCTGTGAAGGGTCGTTCAATTCTCTCTTGAATTCAGTAATACTCCCTGCAATGTATGTGCTACAAATACATGAATAAAACATTTTCAGGCTTTTCAGAAGTGAAACGAGACTCTTTCTTTTATGCTTTCAGCTTAGCAGGAGCTATGCTTTAACAACTGATGGGTGTACAATATAAAATTTGAGCACGCAGCAGAATTAAATCGTGGTAGCTTGGCTTTGCTGCATAAACTGAATGATCACATTCCACCAAAATCTCTCTTGAATGACCTAGCGTGAAAAGTATTCTTTATGTGGCACAAATTATTAAAGGAAGCAACGCCTCTGTAAAGCAATTGTTCTGTTTCCCGCTTTTCAACCACTCTCACTGAAAGCACAGCGTGGACTTTTTTCAGATTGCTTAGTGTGCATAAGCTGGACTTAAAGTCTGTGTTCATTATGCTGAAATATGTAAACTTCACGTGACAAAAACTGTGTATTTTCTTTACTGAGTTGTACAAAACACAGATGGTTTTCGAGGCATGACTGAACCTTGAGTTCAGAGGGATAAATATACCTGAGTACAACAACAAATGCATATTGTGTGATTGCTTGGACTAGTAGGATTCAAAACTGACAGCTCATGATAGCAATTAAAACCATAATAGCAAGAATTAAAGAAAAATTAAAATGGGTATAAATCATGTTGAGAGAATCTTCCTTGTTTTAGGAAGCAGGAAGAATTTCCTCTGAAAGCAGATTATCTGGTAGCTGCTCAGTTGGGAAGACAATCTGAGGCATGTTAGTAGCATGAAAATGGACTTCACTGAATCATAAAACATGATATAGAATATAGATTTGATGGAGTCTTTGCTCAAACATGGCAGTTTCAGTGTTTTAGTGCTTAAGTACGAAGAAGTTTTTGAACAATGAGAAAGAAAAGTCCTTTGGCAGGGCTGTGTGAGTAATACAAAGAAGAGACAGCATGATTATTCTGAGCCATGACAATGACATTTGCTGTCATGTAACTGCTATCTACATTTTAAAAAATATATTTTCTAAAACTTGCTGACATTTTGTGTCTTTTTATGTTTCCAACAGTATCTTCAACTTCATTTTTTAAGGCTATTGTCGCTACTCTGATTTTGTTGTCATTCCTGTTTCAGGAAGCTAACACAAAATTACCTGCAACACAGCAATTTTTTTTTGCATTGGAATTAGCCTCCATTCCAAAATTCTCAGGCTTCTGTAAGGTGTGCCCTCTTGCAAAGTGCCATCAGTAAATGAGCCAACCTGAAGCATTACCAGGACGACAGACAGGATATTTTCTTCCCTGCTAATTTGTATTTTTACTGGAATTAGAATATCAAAAGAACATACATCTATTTTCAGAATGCAAACTCCATAGTAATTTAGCCTTGTTCATCTGGCACTGACCTGAGGCCTCTGACACAGTTTTAATGTAAGCAAAAGCACATTGCCAGCATGGTGGAGGAATAGGATGAGAGGTAAAGCAGCCACACATACTCCAGTGACCTTACAGAGCTTTGATCCCAAAATGTGTGATTCATTCCACTGGGGATTTGGTGGATTTTGCTAGGCAGCTGATGGGGGTCTGTGACTTTAATTAGTATTTCAATGTGTTTACATTTAGCAGGTCTGTTCTTACTCAGCAGTGCAGGCTGACATTGTTCAACTTCTGCTTCATTCTTTTTTTTTTCCCCTCCAGTCTGATATGAAGTGTTCCTGAGAGCAGAGGCAGACTGTGCTGAGAGCTTGCAAAACTCCTGGTAGGCATTAGCCATTCATCAGCAGGTTTTACACCATTTTCTGTAATTAAAGCCCAGGTCTTCAAAGGTAATTTAGTGCCTGACTTGAATTCCTGTTAAGATCAGTGTCCTTGTGGGTTGTAGTTTGATGGCCTTCTGTGTAAAATCCGTGTATAATGCTGAAAGCTCTTATGGACCTCATGGGACCTCTGCTTATTTTTCTCTTCTGTTTTGTGTGCCTGCCTGTTTTGTTTCCTGTACTCTAGAACCTCTGATTGTTATGGCAGAAGGAGAGTCTGTAAATATCATTCTGCCAAGGTGGTGCCTTTCACCTCTGCTGCAGCTGGATGGGGGGAATTTCACGAGGTCAGATCTGCCTGGGCTCTGCAGTCTACCCGCACTCCTATCCCAGGCCATACATATGGGGAGCAGCACCCTTCCAGAGCAGCCACACCCCGTTGGTGCTTCTACCCAGGGACAGCTCAAGGCCCCAGTCAAGCCCCAGTTTTGGGCTTGAGCCCATCATTGCGCTGAAGACCAGAGCGGTGGGTTTATATTGATCTCTGACAAGAAAGAAGGAAGGGCTGAGTGAAAGGCTGATGGACTGGCAATATGGGAAACTGCATCCTTTTCCAGATGGACCCTTCAAATTTGATTTCCAGTGGCTCTGAAATGCTGTATTTACTCTTACTTATCAGCTGAGTATAGCTAATTATATCTTATATATATACATATACACACACATATATATATATGATATATCCATATTAATATGTTTTACATAGCTAGTATAGCATTTTATAGCTAATAGTTTATATCTAAGTGTCTTTTAAGATGGTTTCAGCCTTGAAGAGCTTGCAGCCTTGCTGGGTTTGTTCCATCTAAGGAAGGGAGGAAAAAATTGCTGCCCTGCACATGACAGGGTGGGGTATCAGGGAGACTGGGGAGAAGGCAAGTAGTGGATTTGCTGGGGAAAAGGACTCTGCAAAAAATAAAGATACTTCTGAAAATTGCTTAAGGCAAACCCTTCAAAAGAAATCTTACAAGCTCCAAATAAGAAGTGCTGTGTCCAGTTTTAGACACTGCAATCAGCAGATATCTACTGGTAAAGTTCAGGGTAGAGCAATGAAAATCACAACAGCTGTAGATTGAAAAAAAGTAGAAAGAGTAGAGTGCATTTAGCCACAAAACAAAAAACAGGAAGCATATTGAAACCTGTAGGTAAAAGACAGTTGCTGAGATGTAGGGACAGAGCCTGTCCTTCCTGTGTGCTGTGAAGATAACCAGTCACGTTCATAAGCATTGACCGAGGTTGCTGGGGAAGGTTGAGGATGTTTCTGAAAGCAGGTTAGATAAACACCATTACAAAATAATTCAGATCTAGCTGATCATGCCTTTGGGCAAGAGGAAGGCTGGAGGGCGTCTCACAGTCCTTTTTTCCCATCTGGTTCCAAGATTATAGTGTTGATGCAAGGATTTGGGGCATCTGGAGAAGCAGTGTGGCCTCGTTATGTAGGACTGACAGAGTTATTATAAGGACAAGGGTAAATAAGGAAAGACAGACAGCTTGTGTGGATGACAGATAATTTTACTGATGCTGCATGGTGGGGATAAGGAATTACTATCAAATCACTATTTCACTGCTTTTGAAGTTAACTTGATTGCCCCTTAGTGGGGAACCCCATGAACACTGGAGCCAAGGGAATCCTGGTGTCTAACAGACACTTTCTGAGTGAGCTGAGTCTCCAGAAGGGCTCACTGTCTCTCACATGGAACAAGCGTATGTTGTTCCCAATCTCTTAATTAAGGCTTTTAGAGGATGCTTTTCTCTTCCTTAACACTTTTTTTTCCGTGGGATGAGCAAGAATTTAGTTCTGTTTATGGCTTTGACCACCCTGTTAAAATCTGTTGACATGGGTCAGTGGGTTCCAACACTTGAATTAAGGATATGTGAAGATGTACATGCACCACGTGGTCATGTAAGCCTTAAGTCACTTAGACAGGCTAGAAATTATGTGAGCTTTAAATAATAAAAAAGTTATCCTCCCTTTGGTGGCATGAGTGAGACAGTAAGGAAGTTCAAAGAAGTTGTTTCTTAATGCTTTATTCCTTGAAATATGCTTCTGTATGTGGCAACACTTAAATCAAATGGTGATAAGGCATTTGTCAAATAGTTCAAATTTACTCTGCTTGAAATTGAAAGAGGAGTTACTGAAATTTTAGTAAGTGCACAGGAAACCTGGAGCTCATAATATACTCTGAAAGGTTTGTTTGTTTTGTCTAATTTACATCTTTCAACCTTTCATTTTCTGCAGAAGGAGGTGGAATACGAATTGCTTTTTTTTTAACGCTGCAAAGATTCTCTAAAGGTTACTATAGTCTCTGTAGTCCATTCAGCACATTCAGAATGCAAATTAGTTCCACATCAGAGTCTTTTTGTGAGGCTTTTCATTACAGGGGGACATGTAAAGCACTCGAATTTCTTTTTTAATTTCAGATAAAGGTGGATCAAAAAGTGGATAGATCTCTTTATTTGTATTTTTAAGAGTCTTTTTAATACTTTTTCCTATCAAACATGAAAAGGAAAATAGTTGCATTTCTAGGCATATGGGGACCCCTTTGAAGCACTGAGCAAAGGAATGCTTAATACTTTGAAACTATGTATTATTGAAACTATCAATTACTTTAACATTTTTTCAAAGGCAAAAGAGGATCCTCAGCAGACCAGCTTTGTGTCTCGTTTTTCTTGCTCTGAGAGATTGTCTATCTGTATTGTAATGAGAAGATGGTCAGACTAGCTTAATGTTTAGCACTTCTTACTTTTCATCTTCAAAATGAGTTGTGAACTCCAAGCAGGCATATCAACTTGAGTTTCTCTAGAAAATACTTGTGTTGGATACAAGCAACAGACCATGACTTTTTGTAAAATCTTGTGGCAGTCATTATATACTAGTGGCAATTTTAAACCCTTCCAAAAATTAAAAAAGGCAGAATCATGTTTCTAGTTTTTTGGTTTTTTTTTTTGGTTTTCCAAACTGAAATCACCTGTTGGACTTCTCGTGATAAACAACATTGCAGAAGATTTTGTAGTACTGAGGCCTGGCTTTGTAATTTTGACTCAGGTTTTTGTTGAAGTCAAAGATTGCAGCGCTGAATTCTGTTTGAAGTAATTGTTTTATTATTTGCAATGTGTAGGGGTGGTTGATTAAAGCTTTTGTGACTCCTCCTATTCATCTTGCTCTTGCTTACATTTTACTACCAGTTTTAGAATGCACCAACAGAGATGAAAAGTCTAGAATATATGCTGGGTCCTCACAAGAAAGGCAAGGAAGATACCATAAAAACTTGGTGTCATAAAGGTTTATTGTGAGAAAACTCTGTTTGGAAGGGTGGTTTTTATTCTCTAAAAAGCTCTGATTTATTAGGCACTATGTAAAGACTGTAGTGCTAGAAAAGGTGATGGAGAGGAGAAATGGACCAGTTAATTGTTCAGTTCTGATATCTGCTACTGCTGGATGCTTATTTAATAAGTCTTGACTCATGACGTGTACAGTAGTTAAAAAAATGAAAACCTCTTCATTTTAAAGGAAGAAATAATTTGGAAAAGTCCTGGAAGATTTCTAAGGAGGAGAGACACCACTGCACATCTTTATATTGTTGAACATTCAATATATTTATGTAATAAAAAATGTGATGACATAATGAGAAATATAAATGGGATGTAAAATTCTCTGACTATATGTTATTTGGTTTATGTGCCCTTTCTTATTTTCTTTTTACTTTCCTTTAGAAACAACCTCCCTTTGCTTTTTCATCCATTTTCTTAGCTACTTTTTTGTTTTAAATGTTGATGATTTTTTTTTTTTCCCCTGGTGATATTCAGTGCCATAATCTATGGCTGGTCTTGACTCTATTCAAGTTAGCCATAATCTTCCTCCCATGCAGTCTTAAATCGTGCATATACTTCTATGGCCTAGAAACTGATACCATATTTTAAAGACTTGCTCTCTTTCCTGTTTTCTCCATTCCCTGGATTTTTTCTTTTCCGGGAGAAACTCCTACTTTTTAAATAACTGTGTAGACTTCACCCCTTTTAAAGCTTTCTGTAAAATTTTTATTATCTTCTTCTGTTTCGAAATCATGAATGGATAATCCAGATGTTGAAATACTCTGAAGATCTTGAATCATTACAAAAGGTCTGTAATTACATTTATTATTAATGATTTTCATTAGTAAATTATTTGAGTTTACATTGCTCCTTTCATCCTAAAGACTTATGGTGCTATGCAGTAAAACATTCATTACAGCTTATGACATCCCTGGAAGATAAATGAGTCCTCAGGCTTGCCTAAATATGTGCAAGAGGAGCTGTAAGTGAAGGCTGCTCACAAGACAGGAGCTGTGGGCCAGGTCAGAAGACAGAATAATTCCAAGGTGGCCTGACTTCTTTTCCCCCCTGTACGTTCCAACCATATGAAATTTTTTTGGGTGCAATTTTGAAAGAGCTTTATCTACATCTCCCTTTGTCACAAGCATTGCCCAGGGGAGAATGAGACAGCTGGAGAACAAGAAAAGTGAGGATTTCTCTGGTCAGACCTTGACCAGCTGCTGGGGTCACAGAGGCTTGTGCTTACATGGGGCAGAGCTCTGGGGCTCCTTTTGCTCTACTCCTCGAGGAACAACTGCCAGAAGCTGAGACAGCTCCTCTTGAAAATGCACCTGAATTTCCTTCTGAGTTTAAGCCCATGATATGTCCCTGCTTTGGCAGCACTCTCTGACACCCTTGAATGGAGAAACATGCACTGTGGTGCTGTATCAGATACCTCTAACCTGTGCCTGGAAAAGAGAGACAGAAATGAAGTCACCAGAACTAACTGTGATAGATATTGTGAATGTGCAATTTTTTCTTTTGGTAACAGAGAGCAAAGATGTTCACAAGATGTTGTTTGGTGCTTTTTACCCACCTTGGCACTGGAACACTGAATAGCTTCCAATTAATCACTATTTTGCTGGAGCTAGAGCAAAAATCAGCATCTACTCTTCTGCAGAAGTCAAATGCCTGAGCTGTTTGTCATGAGTGGCTTCTGCTAATGGCATCATATTTTATCTTACAAATAGCCAGAGGTTTGCATTGATCCATGGGAATATGAGGGAAGGCCAAGTTACCTATTAGATATTGCACCTCACTAATGGACATATTAAGCTTCTGTCCATAGTATTTCCTTGCAGTGCAGAGACTTTTTCTGGCCTTGTTGTTTTTTTTTTTTTTTTTGGGGGGGGTGCAGGAGAAGAGTGATGGTGAGTGATATCCTGGGATGACACCAAAAAGTCAGGTACTGACACCTGAATCAAGGATATAAAATTCTTCATTTGGAGCAGTTGTACCTTCTAAACTGGAACCTTGTTTCTTTTTGGTTTTTTGTGGGTTTTTTGTTTGTTTTGTATTTTTTTAAAATTTTTGTTCTTGGGTTTTTTTCCCCATCAGGTTAGAGCAGCTTGCCTCTGATGCTGGAGCTTAAGCAAAGGAGATATCACCCTTTAAGCTCCTTTCCTCACAGGAATCCCACTTTGCATCTGTTGGAGGAGGAGAAATTTCATGGTTGCTGATGGAGTCCCTCCTCTTCAGGTGGGATATGATTATTCACCTGCTATTTCCCATGGAATGCAAGGTCCTTTGATCAGGTGAGATAACAGCAGCATTTCTCAGGGGTTTGGAAATGGTGTTCTACAGGAATTACACAATCTTTTGCTGAACCTAGCAACTTCTTTCACCTTCCAGACTTGCCAATTCTGCAGCCCATTTGTTACTAGTCAAGGTGGCACTAGCAGCACTACACATGGGTTATAACCCTGCTACCTCTTGCATAAGCAACAAGCAAAATGCCCCTGCTGCAAAGACCTTACACCTGAAGAAGCTACCATTTGCTGTTGCTGCTTTGGGGCAGATCTCTGCCTCTTTGCACCTCATTGTTCATTTTCACTCTTCAGTTTTAATCCCTCACATCTGACAGATTATTCTGTCAGAATTATCAAATGGGTATTCTTGATTTTTTGTGATATTGCAAATAGGAATGATCCCTTTGCTTTGAAAACTGGGACATGTCCAAGTATCCTTCCTATCTCTGGGTGGCATGAAAAATATCAGAAACTTTCAGCATCCTCTCAGTTGCTGCCTTCTTGTATTTCACTGCTGGAAGTGAGCCCTTCAACCAGTGACATCCATCCATTTCTTTCTTTTAATGAAAACTGTGTGAGGATGCTAAAAATGATGAAGCCTGACAGCTCTTCTCAGACATTTGCTGAGCATCATTCACCGTAATCCTTTTTGGTTGTGTGCAGATACATAAATATGCTCTCTGAGCTGAAGGGGGTGTAGAAACGATTCTTCTGCACTGGCACAGCTCCAGCTGTGGGGCTGGAACATTTGCAAGTGTGAGAGCCATTCCTGCAGCTTGGTCTGAGTGTGTCCAGCAGGCTCAGAGGCCTCTCTGGCCCAGTGCAGTGGTGCCTGAGCTGCATGACTGGCTCCCTTCCGTGGGCAATAATTTTCTCTTTTCTCTGGCTTCACCCTTCTGGGCTGAAATAATCCAGCTTGTCCTTCATTCCCATTAGAGAGTCATTTGGATACAAGCAAAGCAGAAAGCTATCAATGAGTAAGTTCAGGACACTTGGAATGGAACATTTTATTTTATCCTGACAGTAATTTCATGTGACCATATGAACTGTCTGCAGTGTAATGAGGAATTGGGAGAGTAATACAAGAGTCCACCTGGCAGAAGAATAACGTGATCTATTTAAAATGAAAAAAACAGTGTCATCAACCTATATTTTGCTCTGATTTCAAATGCAAATTACACTCAAGAAAAGTGAAAGGCCAAAAGGTAGACTGAAAATGGAAATTCTTTGTTCCTGAGAGGGCATGTCATGAAAAGGCAACATTTTCTGAATCTTATTCACACTTTTGACTTTATTGTTCAGAAAAGTCTCCATTTCTTGTGATTGATGAAACAGACACTTAAAGTGGTAGGAATCATCACGCAACAGAAGGACTGTGGGATATTCTTAGTCTGAAAAGTTTCCATCCAATAAGAGACTAAATTGTGTGAAGTAGATTGATAGTAAGAAAAACTGAGTCCTGACAGTAAATGTCAGGGAAGATATATTAATGTACAGTAATGGAATAGGAAATAGCCTTTTTTTTCTTCTATTGCAACTTCAGTAATTACTTGCACAAAAAGTCTACTAAGTATCTTTTAAAAAGACAAGAACCAAGCCACCCTATTCCTTATATAAAAGCTTGAAGCAAACTAAGGACTAATTGGACAGAGTGTAGAAAGAAAAAACTGATACAAGAAGTTCTTTGTAATCATGAACCTTACCTTAACACAGTGATTTCTTCCTTCATTTGGCTTTTTTAGGAGAATTAGGCAAAACATTCAATGATTTCTTATATAATTTTAGTGCTTTAATTTTTTTTTTTTTTTTTTTTAAGAAAAGGAGGAGAACTTGCAGCATGCTTCCAGTCACTCTTTTTTGAATGACCAAGATGGTTGACATGAGCATCCTTACCTGAGCCACTGCCCTTGAAGTGCTAGAGCAGAAACAGATGAAGAACAGTCATTCCATCCCATGGAAAGTTCTTGAGGTTTCTGAAGTCTTTCTGTATCTTCTGTGGGAATAAAATACAAAGCAGAGCCTTTCAAATGCCTCTGTGAAACGGAGCCATGTTGGCCTGCCTAGTTTGAGATCAAAGCCCTCAGGTATCCAGTTGGAAGGTTTCATTTTGGTCACAAGCAAAACGCTCTTGAAACGTTCATGTTCTTCTGAGGTGTTTCATCTTTGATGTAGTGGGATATTTGGCTAAATATCACTTTGAAAATGTTCAGAGCAGGTCTGTGTTTTTGGTGCCAATGTGCTGTGATGAGAGGAACTTAAGTGGGGAGAGCTGATAGACAAGGAATTATGAAAGACATGGAAAAGGAACATGAACATATAATAAGGTGTTCTGTGCAGGATCCAGCCTTCTTAAACTGAGACTTTGGAGCCCAAAGCCCAAGGCTCAGGCTGTCTGCTTCTTCACTGCAAGGTACCTCTGTTCTGTACCTGAAAATTTCCTGGGCACTTGGTGAACTTGCCAGTGTCCTGCTGAGGGATCTAAAGCACGTGGGAATTTTTTCATGGCAGTGTGTAAAATGAGAACTGAAGGCAGGTATTTATTACAGCCCTTTATTACAAATCTGTTCCTACATTCTTCAGGCAGCCTTCAGCAACATTGGTGGTAAGATCAGGCTTTTTGTATGTTGCTACCTTGCAAACATGCTGATGTGTCTTCATAATTGTAGCTGACATGACGTGCAGTGCGAGTGAGACCTCATCCTGCTGCAAGTGCAGGGTGTGGAAAGCAGGGATTGCTTTAAAAGATATCTGTATTTGTGCAGATTGCATTATTTTTGTATTATACCAATAAATGGACTTGAGAGAGCACAGTCTTGTGAAGATGGAGGCATAAATCAAATTAATCATGGAATCATAGAGTGGTTTGTGTTGGAAAGGACCTTAAGGAGCATCTTCTACTAGATCAGGTTACTCACAGCCCCATCCAGCCTGGTCTTGAATACCTCCTAGGACAGGGAGTCTAGAAACTCTCTGGGCAGCCTGTTCCAGTGCCTCACCACCCTCACAGTCAAGAACTTTTTCCTAACACCTGTTCTAAACCTGCCCTCTTTCAGTTTCAGGCCATTCCCCCTTGTCCTATCATACATGTCCTTATGAAAAATCCCTCTCCAACCTTCTTGCAAGCCCCCTTTAGGTACTAGAAGACTGCTGTCTCTTCTCCAGGCTCAGCAACCCCTGCTCTCTCAGTCTGTCTTCACAGGAATTAAATGCTGGACAGGAGAATTTTCATATTCTGATCTGGTGCAATTACAATAACTGTTCAGTATTATGGAAAAGGAAAAAAAAAGGTTCAGACTGGTAAGGTTTGGAAATTCATGGCTTTGTTCCAGGTATGATAATCTATATAGCAAAGCATTTCTCTGTGAATCACATTTTCAGGCACTGACAGAAGATCAGGAATCCAGAAATAAGCTTATTGAAGATTTTGCACCACACACACATACACAAATGGAGCATCTGGATGTAAATGTCTCTGTCTATGGTGCATCCTTCCCCATAGAGACTAAAAATATTTAATTTTCATCACATGAACAGTCAGCTATAAAAGCTCCATTACTCTTGAAGTTTCTTACATAGAAAACTAGGACATTTTAAAAACTGCTTTTCAAAAGAATTTCACTTAGAAATGGAATTTGTGGATCCTGTACATTCTCACAAGATCTTTCAGTTTTGTCCAGGAATTTGTCTTAGAAAGATGGCTTGGTGCCAAAGCTAGTGGCAAGTATTTATGGTACTGAGTTAACTTGGTTCCAGCTCTACCCTGTGTTACATCTTTGGCTGAGTGGCTGGTTCTGTATCCCATTCCTCAACCATAGAAGCAGTGTCATGTGTCTTTTCCCTCCCAGAGTGTAAGTTTCTCTGCTCTAGTGATGTCTTTTATGACGAGTGCCGAGGATGCAATTTTGTTTAGTGCCTCTGAGCTTCCACAGTATGCAATTATCAATGTTAATGTCTCCAAATTGAGGAAGTGATTGGATCTAGCAGACTGCTTTGTTGTTTGTTTGTTGTGTAATTATCAGCATTCATTACAAACAGGTATGTCTAATTTTTCCAGCTCTCAGCAAGCTGACTACAATGATGGTATTATGGGTTGGGTTAAACTGACTGGAACTGGTGAGTGAAATGGCTGCCCTTCTGTTATGAATAAATGCAACAAACAGAGCAACAGAGCTAGGCAGATTTAAAAAAAAAAAAAAGAATGAAAAAAGGACTTGTTCAGTATGTGAGCTCTGGATTTGAGCTGCTCACAGAGGAGTTGAAAGCATGGAGCTTTGGTGGGATTTCCCAGGGTATTGTTTAACCATGTGCACACAGCATTCTTCAGTGGGCCAACAGCAGGTGAGAGACACACAGAACAGTCAAACTGGAAATATGGTCTAAGACAATATAGGCAAGAGAGAAAGGATTTAAGCAGCATCAATAGAAACCAAGAACAAGGAGCAGAGAATACCTGCTGTACCCAGAGACACAGGGTTCTGGCCAGCCACAGTAGTACACAGGGCTGTATCAAGGAGTCTGTCCTTGGCTGAAGTGCTCCAGCTGTTATATTTCATCAGCAAAAAATGTTCTTGCTCCAGCACACTGCTGTGTGTCCTCCCTGTGGTGCAGATGGGAGGCTGAAGCTACACTGATGCTCTGCCTGACAAACTCCTTGCAATTTTATAATCAGTCAGGAACAAAACCTAGGCAGGAAACTTTTTGTAAAAAAGGAAATCCCTTCGCACCTAGACGTATCTAGGGGTGATAATGTTTGGAAGGGAGAAATACCATTATTCAAGAGAATACCTTGCCATCACTGCCTCTCCTGTATTTTCCCTGCTTTAGTACAGGTGCCACAGCTTGGCAAAGACACGTGAAGCGCTCACAAGCACAGAATCACGTTCTCAGGGGTGCCTGCAAGTCACCTGGATCCAGGGCAGCCACGGCCCCGGCACAGCCGCCAGCTCAGAGCCAAATCCCGGTGACTGTGTGGCGGGGTGCGCTGGGCAGGCGGGGGGAATGAGCCGAGCGTGCCGCTGGAGCCGGGAGGGACTGGGGGCATTGCCCGGGGGACTGAGGGCTCGAAAACAAACCCTGCCGCTCGGTGCGGACACAATGGCTCCTTTGTTCACCGCGGTGGGAAGGAGTAGCTCGGTGCGGAGGATGCCTGTGGAGGCTGCCAGGTGGCAGGACCTGCCCCACACAGGGCTGCAGCCAGAGCTGAGCGTAGGACGGAGGGAGGAAAAAAAAATCAGCTCTTTAGAACTAAATTCACCAAGAAAATGTGCAAAAAAGAGGCACTGGCGCTGTTTGAAAAAGCAAGGCGATGTTTCACTTGATTTCAGTAGCAGGAGAAAGCAGAAAGTGTTTATTCTTCATTCGCACACTGGGGGTGGTTTGGCTGAGGGGAGGTGAACCAGGCTCTGGGCAAGTTTATACAGGTTACTGTGCCAAGAGAAATGATGGGGTGACACAGAAGGGCAGTTTGGAGAGGTGTATGGGCCTGACCTTAATAAAGGCAGATGTCACTTGTGTGCCATGACAGGTAATTCCTACATGCCCTTAATTTTGCGGCTCAGGGTACAATAAAGTTCAGATGGCTAAAGTATTGTCTTGGAATGCACAGCAAGGCAATTTTTTTTTGCACAATTATTCAGCTGAAATGGGTTAAAGCACTTCATGTATAGTAGGCACCAGTCCTGATATTTGCACCCACCAAAGAAACGTGGTTCACACACTTCCTAAGTTTGATGCAGTAAAAGAACACCGCAAGTATGGATTGTTCGTGCAGGTCAAGGTCTGAACTGCAGGAAATAACACTGGGTTTTGAAATAGCCACTGGTGATGCAGAGTAGCCATCCAAAACCACAAATGAGAATAGATTTCAACATTTTCTTGGCTGAAAACAGAATAAATAAATAGTAGACAGTTCGAGGAAGTATTTGGTGCTGGGCTTACTTTGGCCCCACTAATGTTTTGCTTGATTGCTGCAGTCAGTTCAAAATTGTATCCTAAGCACAGGGTAGATTGACAGAGAGAAGAAAGCCCCAGCTCATCCTATATAAATGTTACCAAGATTGTATCAAGGGCACTGAGACAGTTGTTTGGCTGTTAAAAGATATGCAAAGGGGTATTTCCCCTGTGAGTTTTATCCCGCCCTCTGTGTGTGTTTCTACATGCTGTTAGTGCCACGGCTGTATCAGGGTGTTACAAATTCCTCCCCGTTTAACCACAGCCAGTGTTTTTAAGGCTGGCACTCTAGGACCAGTTTCTGATCTCTGGTGTGATGAAGGAAATGTGAGAAGGATTTACTGCACCACCCAGGGTTTGCTCCTGCACAAGCAAAAGGAAGAGTGGGAGGCAGATGGGCAGAGACTGTCAGAGAAAGAGTTCAGGGGAAGCAACACTTAAAAAAAGAAACCCAGCAAAACAAAGAGTAGGAATAAAACATACAGCAATACTACTTTTTATGCATAGTGTTTTGTTTAAGTCTCTTGATGATGTTTCGTGGGTGCTTCCTCCTGTTCTTATTTTTTAGTCTATTATCATAAGAGAGGTCATGTAAGGTTTTCAGGTCTCCCTGATACAGGCGCTGCTTAAAAAGCCAACTGAAGATTCTGCCCTGTGCTTCTGTATATTTTACTTCTCTGCACACACTTTGCTCTGTGAATAGTAGTTAGAATTCCAGTGAGCTGCCCTCCCATTAAAATACCCTTAATGTTTTATTGGGATACCTCCCACTTGAAATGGTTTAACACATAAAGGTCCTTTGCTCATTTGAGAAAAAAAAGAAGCTATACTGCTGATGCAGAGGCAAGATTGTTTGGGTGGCTCTCCCATAGATTGCTCTTTATGCAAATGGTGCCTTGGGAACGGGCAGATTAACGTGTTTCAGGGCAGGATGGAGACGCAAGTGTTGCATCTACTTGCCTGGGAGTGCTCTGATGCAAGAAGGGAAACAAGCTCTCCTGCACATTGCTGACTGCTCTCTTTCTGTCTGAAAGTTCAGTGAGTGTCCTGGAGAATAATTACTCATTTAAAGTAAGGAAGGAAAGTCCAGAGTGTCTATTTCTGAGCACTCTGCTTTCTTTAGGAAGAAAAAGTTTGAACCACTGTCTTGCTGAGGATGAAGAGTGAGGATGGCGAGTCCTAACTCCTTCTTCAACTACCAAACTAAAAAAAAAGAAACTTTTACACATATCAGGGTCATCTCGACCTCTAAGACCCCAACAACTTGCTGAGGAAGAAAAGTAGAACTGAAAAAGATGATGTAAACTAAAAAACAACAAAGAGAGCAGATGAAATCTGAATGTAAAAAAAAAAAATTGTAAACCTGTGCAGGTTAGCTCTCTTGAATTACTAGAACAGAGTTTTCAATGGCTGTGAAAACACATGGATAGCTGCTGGTTGAAAAGAGCATTTTCTAAGCTAGTCTAAGGAATAAGAAATCTGCAGTTTGAGAAAGGGAGGAGAGACTAAACCATCTAAGCTGAGAGCAGAGAGAGGCAGAATTCAACTCCAAAGATTTTGATTAAAGCTTTTTCTGTGAATCAGCCACGCCTGGATTTTCTTAGCCCTTATTTTAACACGCTTGGTGGCTGTCTGCAAAAATCTTTCTCTAAGTGTTCCTGTTGGGTTTTTTGTCTTGTTTTGGTTTGATTGTCTGTTTTGGTTTGTTTTCTTTTATTATTATTATTATTTATCAAAGCTTATTGGTAGTGCAAAAAATGCTTTGTGCATTCAAACTGCTGTGTAGAAGTAACTTTGCTGCCAGTGTGCAACTGCTGACACAATCGTGGTGGGATATTTGGCTGCCTGCCCTGAGGGGTCTCCTCCAGGCTCTTGCCAGGGCTTCAAACACAGAGCTGGGATTGATTTGGTGGGGCAGTGGGACACGTTTGTCCTCACCAATGTCTTCCTCAAAAGGCAGTGGAACATGCCTCATGAATTACTGAACATCTCTGGGGGAATCAAAGACCCTGGAACCCACCCGAAATCTCTGAAAGAACTGGAGGATTTTGGGGGTGAAATAGAATTATCTCCAGCTCTGCTTCTGGCAGGACTCTCAGCAAAGGCCTGATTCAGTACCAGAATTCACTCTCCAATCGTGTCTGTTTGGGCTCCATGGAGATGCCTGCAAGGGGTTGACTGAGCTGACTCCTGTTTTTCTTGCCAGCATTTTAGTATGACAAAAGAAGGAATGGCACCTGGTGGGGGGTCTGAGGATAATCCCAACACATGGGTGTGTGTAGAAAACCTTGTTGTAGCTGCCAGTAACCATGGCACAGATTTTCTGTTTGCCACCCTTACACAGCATTTTCTTTGTCACTGAATTAGTTTCCAAACAACTTGCTGTTATCCTGGTTGTCAGTGTACCCATGGAGTGCAGCAGAAGATTACAGGAAGCTTAAAGAAAGACTGGGACACCACAGATATTGCAAAGAGCTAATGGGACTTTCTTCATTTCTTCAAAGAAAATCTTTTTACATCCCCATTGAAATGGCTAAGCCCTTTTACTCAGCCTTTCTGCAAGGAGCAAGATGTTAACAACACCCCTTCAGAATGTATTATCCCAAATGGTGCCTGTAATCCAGGTCTCTGCCACTGCTATTTTGACATGTCTGTGTAATAAGTATCATTCCAGCTATATGATTGAAATATTATTGCTGCTTCACTTATGACTTTAGTTAGTAGTCTGCTGAAAACTGAAGTAAACTTTCATGCCCCATGCTCTGGTACAGACCTAATATGCCTTCCTAATTTAATCAAAATATCTGGAAAACTGTCAGCATCTGAAGAAAAAAATGCCATTTGCTATTGTACAACAACTCTTACTGGAATCTCCTTAACTACTACTGAAAGAGAGCAGATATTCAGCCCTTCCATTTGCCCTCCCTCTCATCTGTCCAGAGGAGGACAGGCCATTTCCTCCACTGATTGAATTAAGGACTGAAAATTCAATTTGAGAAGAAGAGTGGAACTGAAGATTTATTTTGATATGGGAAAGTCTGGGGGTTTCCTTGTTGGTTTTCATTTGTGAGGGTCTATTTGTGTGGATGAGGAGGGTACTCTGAGGCGTGGTGGCTACTTGGAGCAAGATTTGTCAGAATATGTACTGTCCATCTTCCAGGCTGGAGAACTGATAAAGCAGAGAGGGAATATGAAGGCTTGACTGCTGCAAAAGGGGGTGAAAGTAATTGTGCCTAGAATGAACAGGCCGTCATTCCTAAACATAGATAGGTTTCTACATTTTCTCCAAAGCACTACCCAGAAAAGTAAATGGAAAAAGAGGGAAGGGAATACTCAGTGCCCATTTTCTACTTGAATTAAATTTTCGTTTGCAAAAAATGGGAGAGGAGACAAAAATTATGAAAGTATGACACAGTATGTTAGTTGCACTAGAAATATTGAGTGATTAGATCTGAGCTGTTGATGAAAGTTAAAGGAGAAAGTTGTTAGCCAAGCACCAAGGAAAGTGTCTATAAACCATATTTTTGAGGCCTTTCTAAAGTATTGCACAGGTTGTGCAATATTGTATTGTATTGTATTTAATACAAGCTAATTTACTCAATAGGGAAATCTCAGATGGAAGTATGAGAACAACCTGGAAGTAAAATGATAATATCCTTCCTTCCCAGCCTCCAAATTTCAAAGAGATCACTTTTTTCATAATTAAGAAATGAAGACACTAAAACATGTCTGTTAGCTCATTGTAATCATATGGGACTGAGAAGAATTCTACGCCAGCTGTAAAGAGGAAGAAGAGATGCAGGTGCCTGGGACAGATGGACACACCAGTCAGTCTGCTGTTTTGGTGGCACGGCTCAGGATTTCTCAACTAGGAATTTACAAGCAACCTTAGCTGTGAATTTAAAACTAAACTAAATGAAGATGCTGCATGTGAAAATGGCCAAAAAAACACGTTCTGAGAGGTGGGAATAAAAAACTATTGTTAAAATTTTGATAAATAATTTGTCTGGGATTTGTTGTTGTAGCTGTAGTTGATTTGTTTGGTTGGTACTATACTAGTATTAAACAAGAAAGCATGACCAACAATTTATATTCATTCTACTTTGTAAAATATATCTGTTTGCTTTGGCAATGTTCTGGTTACCTGAAAGCCCAGCCTAAGCAAGACTCTGCACAGAAGCTGGTTACAAAAAGGACTCCAAAGGTGGCAGTATCCTTTAGGCAGCAGGGAGAAAAGGTAATGCTGACACCTTTCTTGCCCAAGGCTCATATGACAGCGATCAGGGAAGCCTGGGACAGTGTTTCTTATTAGGTTTCTGTAATATGATGCACACTCAGATAAGTAAGCCACTCTTTTTTCTTTTTAATTTTTTTTTGTGCCTACATCTCTTATGAGAAAGGAAGAGGGAAATCTAGGGCAGACTGGTGGGATTTCTGTCCTCTTCTTTTTTTAGGGCCAGGGGCTAGGAATAGCAGACTCTAACGGGAGACAGTGACCAGGAGCAGTCAGAGGTACTTGTGTAAGCAGATGTTCTGCCGTGTACTCCCTTAGAGTGAGTCCCTGCCAAGATCTACTGACTGATAAAATTCAGCCTTCTGCATGTCTTGAAAACAAGGATTAGAGGATTAGGGACATGATGCTGGAGGCAAGTGTGGAGTTCAGATAGAGATTTTCTGAAGGAAAGGGAAGAGCAGCTGCATGGGCTGCTCAAAATTTGCCCAAAAAACCCACCTAGAACATGAATGGTTTAATGAGGAGAGTGACAATCCAAAAGAGAGGAACTTATCATTTAATGGTGCAGATTAATCTTCAAATACAGACAATCAATAAAACAACGAAAAAATGAATTGGTGATGGAGGAGGGAAGACATGATGGTGGTGAAGAAGAAGACACGTAATTCCCATCCAAGATCCAAAGTCATGCTGAGTTTGTGAAGAGAAAACATCACTGATAGTTGATGTGAGTGCTCAGCAGTCTCAGTGACAAAGGAGAGCTTGACTGAGAAAGAAGGAGATTTCTGTGGGGTTATGGGGAGCTGCAGCCCCCAACACAAAAGCCAGAAGAGGAGTAAAATCTGAGAGAGTCTTTGAACTAGAGGGTTCAGAGGAGGACCATGAAGATGAACAGGGGGCTCTGATCTGAAGGTAACCTGAGAGACATGGGGTTCTTCATCCTGGAGAAAAAAAGGCTCCTGGGAGACCCTGCAGCAGCCTTCCAGCACTTAAACGGGGCCTAAAAGAAATCTGGAGACAGAACTGTTCAAGTTGAGGTTGGACAGGGCTTTGAGTAACATGGTCTAATGGAAGGTGTCTCTGTGCATGGCAGCAGGGTTGGAACTAGATGATCTTTACGGTCCATTCCAACTCAAACCATTCTATAAAAATGAAATGTAAGAAATTTTAGAGGTGTGTATGTAAGCAAAAATCTCAGTCAAAGAAACACGAGAATTTTCACAGCCCTCTTCTTCACCCGGGCTGCTTCAATGGCTCAGATGTCCATGGCTGACCTGAAAGAGGAAAGGAGACCCTAGTGAAACAAGAAAGAGTGAGTGTGTGTGCGTGTGTTTGTGCGTGTAAGAGTTTTCAAGCATAGAAACTCTTCTTGGGTGAAAATTTTGGTGCCTCGATAATGGGATCATATGCAGGAGACACTGGAAGAGGCAGCATGGTTTGATAAAGCTTGTGATGCGAGGTGCAGGTTTCAGGTGTGGGTGTTGGGCAGGTGAGAGGATCCATGCTGACCAGGAGATGTTGTAACAGTGAAGAGCTGGTAGAATTCAAGAGGTCTGTATTTTATGACATGCTGAGCATCATTCCTGTGCTGTACACAGCAGTGCTCTCTGTTGTCCTCCTTCCTGGAACACCCTATCATGGGAAGTCAGCAAGAACTCTGGCTTTTAGTTCTGTAGATGAAAAGTCCATCTGTTATTGCAGTTGAGGGATCACTTTCATTTTGGTTCTTCTCTGAACACTGTTCCACAGATGTGATCACCTCTCTTTAAACTGTAGGCTCTTATCCTTTTGTAAGAGAACTGTCCCCTTCGTTGACACACTCCGGCTGCCTGCTTAGGGGGTTCTCTTGGTGCTGCCCAAAAATGCTATTGCCGCCCAGAAATGTGCTTGCATACATCTAGAAGTTTTTCTCATTCATGAATTACAGCTTTGTTAGGGTAATTTCTTCCTTATGCTACTTAAACACGAGCTTTAAGTATTCAGTCTAACAACACCAATGTCAATTTTGTGTGTGTTAGATTACATGTGAGTCTCTGCTGACTCTTATCTCCACCTGTTCCTCTGCTATCCCAGGGAACAAGAGATTGAGGAAGAAGTGGGGCAACTTGGGTAAGGGCAAAACCAGGGATAATGCAAAACCTTTGTATATTCACTTGGCTTCTTCCAACTGTGTTCCTGTTCCTCAGACCTAGTTCTGCCTCTCTGCATTATGCTAAACTAGAGTTAAAAATTGCCTCTGTTCTGGAGTCACTGTTTGGGGCATCCCAGGAATGCTGGATCTCATTTATATTTGTACCACACCTGGCCACAGTTCAGTCATGGTCTGGTGAAAGCTGTAGATGGTACACGATAGACACAGCTGCTGGGGCGTGATACTCACACAGCGTGTTCCTGTCCTTGGGATGGAGACAGGGTGGAAATGAAGGAAGCCATCCCTTCCTGCAGTGCACCGTCGTGTTCCTCTGATGTAAAACACTTCCATTTGGAAAATGCCACCTCGCAATTAAAATGAGACCTTAATTTAGAAAAATACTGGTTTCCAAGTTGCCCATGGGCAACCACTGGGCAAAAGTAGCTGTGAATGTGGTGCCACTTTCCATTTGACTGCGGAGCCTGTGTACGTGCTGGAGCTCTGCTCCCAGGAGGCCCCACACCCACCACCCTTGATTATTTTGGGATGTGGTGAGGGAGGGCTGAAGGCTGGTGAGAGCTCACTGAACACACAGGGACTCTCTCCTCCCTCCAGCTGGTGCCTGGCGATGCATTCCCACAACAAAATTTTTAATTAGAAACCTTTTGCCTCAGGAGTCAGTACATGTGGAACTAAACTTACTTCCTGGCTTCAGTGAAGTTTCACTTTCTCCCCTAATTATTTGTTATTTTCTTTCTTCAAACAGGTGCTAGATACACTCCCTTCTCTTGTGTCTAAATTGTGTCTCATCAGCATGGGTGAGTGAGTTGCCTGAAAGGCACTGCCCAGTGCTCTGCTGCCTTTTATGCTGGTAACTGGACTGGTGAAACTTGTGGGAGTGTAAGGGAGGCTTTCTGTACCTGCCATTGTACCATACAGTGCATTCTTTTTAGATTAAACATTTACTGGAGAAAAGTTGGGCTACTGTTGCAGGAATCAATAGACCTGCTTCACTTAGCAACGTGCAGAGTGGATGGGCCTGCCAAGTGCCACTCCTTAACAGGAGCCAGGAGACACACAAGTGTGCTGAAGCCCTTGGGCATCTGTGACAGGAGCACATCTTCTTCACAGTTCTTCAGGGATTTGATCTGGTTTTTTCTGTTGGCTTTACTGCAGTGGCAAAGTGCAGAGATTCCTCTGGCATGCAGATCTAATTAGGCAGAAATGTAGAAAAATCATGAACAAAACTTTCTTTCTTAATCTGACAATCCAAAGCATGCCATATAATTAAGAGATATTTAGAAAACCCTAGATGGAAAGGATGAATGATAGAAATTGCATCACATGTGCCATCTGTATTTCAGGCCACCTGAGATAAAAATCTAAGAAAACATTCTGGACTTTGAAGATTTAATTTCTTTGCTCTAGATAAGAAATTTTCAGGTACCAGCTTTTCATGTAGGCAAAGGCAATGTTATTGATACACACTGATATTGGAACCTTATGCTATTTCCTTTTTTCTTAAAACCTCGTGTTTATGAGGACTAACCGCAACACATATTGGACAATTAGCTCATAAATAGAGTTGCACATTTAAGTATTACCAGACGTTTCCATGCAGCCAAAACTGCAGCTGATTTACAGCTGTCCCCTCCCGAACAATAAAACCACATAATAAAGAAGGAAATTTTTCTTTCTTTTTTTGTTAAAACTCCAAAAGAGAAAGTTAGAGATTGCCTCATTTATAGACATACAGAAGTTTTTGGCAGTTCAGTAACTGATGTAGTGTTTATTCTTTCAATAAATTATTTTTAAATTGGTTGTTAAGCCATAGTTGTAATCCGCATGAACACCAGGAAAATCAGAAGGGCTGCAGCACCTTTTTGGGACCACGAGAACTGAACTGTGCTTACAGCTCTGCACAGCTCACAGGAGTGCCTCACACTGTGCTTGTACACTGAGCAGCGCAGGCAGGAGAGGTGACATGGCAATTTTCAGGTCACTGCAGTGCTTAAACTCAGAGTGATCTGCAGCTTTGGCTGCTGAAACCTGTGAATGCTGGTAATGCACACTTGAGTGGTATCAGGGCAGCCTCCCTGGCTCGCCGTGCTGATGGCAATGGCTCACTCTGCCCCAGTACTGAGCACAGACCTGTTACTCTACTTTCCAAGGCCTCCTCACAGCTTAAGATGTTTGTACATTAAAGTATGTACAAAAAGTACATATTATTGTACATTTTTTTTGTATATTATGTACAAAAAGTAAATTTGTACATAAAGCTGGAAGAGCTAAACCAGGCAGATTCTCAGCAAGGCACATTAATACTAAATAGAAGGGACAATTTCTACCAGAAAAGACATTGTTCTGCGGGAGAACACAAATTATTTTGGAAAATAAGTGAATATTTTCCACCACAATAATCCACCCACTCGGAGAAATCCTTGTCTCTGTACTGCTGTTTTCAGCTGATGCTCCCACTTCTCCTCTTCTAAACATCTCTGGTCACTCCTTGCCATCCAGGGGAGCACTTGTGACCCAGCAGTTCCTCGTGCTCCAGCTCCCACAGCACAGTGCCCAGCCCCAGCTGTGACTCCTGTGTGCCCCATCTGCAGGCTTTTTCCCTGCAGGTTTATTTTCATGTGTAGGGGTAAACTCTGTTTTTCCTCTGCAGAGGAGAAGAACCTGTGTGTGGGCTGCTGCGTGTGTCACGGCAGAACAGCCGGCAGGTGGGAACTTGTTTATCTGCAAGGAGAGCTGCTCCTGAGCTTCCCCTGCTCCCCCAGCTGCTCCTAGGCTGGAGCCTGTCTGCAGAAACAAGGTGAGATCAGACCTGTGAGAACTGGAGGCTGTCAGGGGAGACAAGGGGAGGGGGCAAGGATGAATGAGGGCTGTGGTTGTGCACTCAGGACGTGCAAAACTGCGAGGATTTGTGGGAAAGGTAAAGAGGGGTGTAGAAAAGTGATGTGTTGATTTGGGTAAACCAGTGTGGAGAGATTAAAGGGCAACAGAGGACAGGCAAACTCACAGTTCTACAAGATAATCTACATCTCCTCTGTGCTTGGAAGAAGGCTGGAACCACATCATGACTGCCTCCCAGTCTCCTGCACCCATCCCTACAGCTGTGGGGTCACCTCTGCCAGGCAAGGGGAGAGCTACAGAAGTCTCCACAGCCCTTGGGCTGCCCCTGCTGCCTGTTTCCCACTCAAACATGGGGAAGAGCTGGTGCCTTCCTGTTCTCCTGGGGATGGACACATGCTTATATTGTGGCTTTGGCTGCCCATTACAGTGGGAGTTTCCCAGGGTACCAGACTTATCCTTGCCACCCCCCTGTCTGCTTGGACAGGGATAAGATCCAAACTGTATTTCTGGGCCCTTTATCAGAGTATAATGTTTTTCTCACTGCTGGCAGTGGCTGGAAAATTATAGCTGCCATTGCAATCAGCAGGAGCTGGAGATACTCAGCACTGCTCTAGATGGACCCTGAAGCGTGGGATGCCTAACTAGGGAGTCTGCAAGTCAGACATCTGAACCTGAGCTGGTCACCCTAGTCACTTATTTATACATAAGATAAAGCTCTCGTTTCACATGTTTTCCTCTGGCACAGAAGACCCAGGTGGCTCAGCTGTTAAGTGATTTATACTGCAGCCACCAGTGAGTCAAAGGCTTCCAGAGATGATGAGTTTGGCAAAATTTACTTTTGATCTTTCATCAGGCTGACAGACTACCTTTGCAGGGAAGGCTGGCCTCACAGTCAGGTCCTCTGGAGTGTGTTGCATTAAACTGCTTCTGCTATTTACTGCCCTGCTGACTGATGGCAGAGAAAACACATGGTGATTTCTGCTTTGGTTCTCTCCGTTGCACAACACCCTACTAGTTCTTTAGGATTACAGGAGCTGAGTTCTTTGATGTTGCAACTTGAGGCTACTGTAGGTTTGGTTTTCTCTATGGTTTTAACCCTTCTGGAAGGCTCCAGTGAGTTTCTATGCAGATTACAACAGCAGGATTACTTCAGGAGCCCTTCTCTCTGATGAGAAAATGCTCTCAGCAGGCCCTGCCTCTTCAGGCAGAAGACAATAGGTTTTCTTGGCAGTATCTGAATGTTTATCAGGTATTCTAAATTCATTAAATGAAATGGAAAGGGGCTTTTAGCAGTATTATTAGCAAGATGACTATAATTTAAGAGAGTAGGAGAGTGCTTCATTTCCTACCTTTAGTAATAAACTGAAAATAAAATGTAAATGTCAAGTGGTAATGTAGCAGTGTGCTTAGCAACCAGATGATCAAATGTTAGGAAAATGCCAGCAGCAATAAGTCAGAGCTGCCTGCTTGTGTGTTTGTGTGCATGTAAATAATCTTTCCTCAACGAGGGCCTAAGTGTCAGCAAAGGTTATTTTGCTCCCTTTCTTTTCCCTATTTCATAATTGTCATAATTCAATCAAAAAGATTAAAATATAGCAGAAAGACAATATAACTTTGGCAGAAAGGCAGCCCCAAAATCTCCAGATACAGTAACGTGCCTTGGTATTAGCACGGCAATCAAAGTGCTATTGGGCAGGATAGAATTGTGGCAGACTTTTCATACTCTTCACAAGGCTGAAGTTGGTATAAGAGGGGATATCTGCTAAGCATGCCATTATAAGCAGTGTCCTTAGGCTTTGAGATATTAGGTCAGCTATGTTTGTGGGGATTTAGAAAAAAAAGTATGTCAAGGGACAGCCTTGCACCTTAGGATGTTTGTGAGCCCTTCATATCCATTAGAAAATCTTGAGGCAAAGAGAAGGCACTCCTAGGGTTTGAAGAAAGCTTGATGGACGCTTGTTTCTTCATGAGGAAGAAAGGGAATTATTTCACAAGCTACCCAAGTAGTGCTTTAGTCATGGTATGGACTTATTAACCATTGTTTCCCTGCCTTCATGGTTTACTGTCTATACCATATTACGTTTCTTTCCTTTCTCAAATATTTGTAGTGTTACTACTCCTTGCTCATATACTCATAACAATTTTTCTCATTTTTTTCCTGTTAAATCAGCCTCTCTAGGGCATTACACAATTTTTGTTGCTTTTCACAGAACTATCTGTATTTTATCAATATCTTTTGATAATAAGCTACCAGTTCTTACTCTGGTATCTGCTCTCATGTGAGCACTAACTATTGCTCCTCTCCCTGGAGCAGCTGCATTTTATAAAGCAAAGAGATTTTTTTTTCCTTCCAGCCCTTTCAAGCAACCTGCAAACACCAAAGGACTGAGGTACTCCATCAGAAAGCCCTTCCTGTGGCATCATGTGTAAATTTTATCCATTAGCCTACAGCTACATGTGGTTCTAGGAAGCCATAAACATTTGTGGGCATCATTTGGGAAAAAGGGCCCCAAAGTTTTTCCCAGATAGCACAGAGATTTCTGGAAACCCTACTCTAAATGTAACCCAGGTAGAGTGCCTGCTGCTGCACTGCTTCCCAGGCAACCCTTACTGCTTGGAAGGGTTGACAGGCTGAGGGACAGGGCCTGGGCAAATGCAGTGCCTTGTTTAGGTCTTTGTAACTGCTGGATGGATTAAATCATACTCAGCACGTCCTGCCTCACCCTGCCCCTCCTCCCGTATTGATTTTCTTCATGTGGGGTAGGAGAGCTTTTGTTCACCTGGGAGCAATAACCCTGGCCCCCCTCTGTCCTGCCTGCCTGGAGCTCAGCCCAGGCACTGCCTGCCTCCTTCCCCTTCCAGCCCTCTCCCTCAAAGGAAAGGCCAGGCACATCAGCACTGCTTTATGCTGTTATTCATCACCAATATAAAAGCCTCACTGACGTCACTGAGCACAGAAATTCATGTTATTTTAGGGGGGCTGCAATTTAATTAATTTTTTTAGGAGGAGATACATGACTGACTACAGTGTCCTCTGTGTTGTCTTCACATCCAGTTGGTTTCAAGTGAAGGTTTGTGTCATGAAAGTACAGGCATCATCTGTCAACCCAAAAGGAAACCCAGAACAATGAGTACCAAACAGTTTTTCAGTCTTCCTTCCTCCCCTGTGCCTGTGCTGAAGGCTGTACTCTTTGGTAATGACTAGATCTAGGCAGGAGTTTGATTATTCCTCTTATGAGAAATTCCCAGGGTTCCCAAACCTGCTATTTGTTGCTAAATTGTCTAGAATAAAAGGAAAAAATCTTTTTCTGTGAAAAAAAAAAAAAGAAAGTAATCAAAAAGGAAACAAAAATGAAACTGTTCTGATTTTGATGGTTGTCTTGAAAGTTTTGAATATACAAATTTTAAAAGCCTGGAAAAGTTTTACAAATCCTTTTGTAAATGAAAGAGCATATGCAAAAAAAATGAAAAGAGCAGATGCTACTTCTAAAGAGAGTGTTTGCATTCCAACTTTCTCTCAAAACAAAGCTGGCTTTCCTTTTAAAGGACATTTCCCTAAGAAAAATCTCTTGCAAAGTAAGCAGTTGATGCCCAGGAGCTCACTTTTCCCACCTGTGTTTTGGTTTGCTTAGCTCCCCCAAAGCCTTCTGAGCTGCAAAATCAGCTGGAAATACCTTGCACATGGACTACTGCATGGCATAGATGGACTTACTTTTCTAAGTAAGGCTTTCATGAAGCCACTGGTAGGGATTTTGTAGCTAGATCTTTGTGTAGCTGAAGGCTGCTGGCACAGATGGAAATGCTGCACTTGTGGCATGGGCAGCAACAGCCTCTTGGCATGGTCCTCATTGGAGACACAATGGAGACACAGTTTTGGCTTGCTTGCTAGAAACCAGGGAGGGAGTGGTTTTCAATGAATGTTATTACTAAAAATATCAGACCTTTAGAGAAAAAGTAGTCTATGAAATGTAATTGTCTTCTTCCATGGAGTTAATGAAGGGAGAATAACTGTGGCCACCTTATTCTGCAGTTACTTTTGTTTAATACCATGTCACCAGCAGCAGTAGACTCTGGTGAAATGCTTGTTTCCTGTACTGACTGACATTTAAATATTTTGTATCCAGATAATGACCAATTCTAGTTACACTAATCTGAATATTGCAAATATAACTGACTAACAGAATGGTGAACTATTTGATGAAAAGAAGATCTGCTGGCAGCACTTAAAAACTCCTCTCAAGTGTAACTACAAATCATCAGTAGCATCCTTTTGGGGTCTCCTGGTGGTGACCAGGGCAGTGCACACACAGTCCTGTGTGAAGCTGCCCCAGGTTAGGTGAATTGTTGGCCCTGTCAGTACGGATCCAGTCTGGTTGGAGCTATAATGCAGCAATTCCCTCCCCTGCACAAACCTGCCCTTGGCACAGCACTGGATGCACAGCCCAGGTAGGGTAATTCTGTGTAATTCATGTGTTAACTACCAGATCATGGCACAGTCTCCAACTTGTTCGGAGAACTTGGATTCAAGGAGGAAAAGTGAGCTAAAAAGGAAGCTTGGAAATTCTGTCCAGACACTGCCATTGGGAAGAGGTTAAAGCATCAAAATATCTGGACTGTTGATATGAGAGAAATTCCTGGAAGCCTGAACACCGCTGCTTTCTGCAACATTGTGAGTTGTTTTTGCTGTTAATGCCACCTGTGCTCAATTAATAGTTAATTAAGGTGAGTAAAACTACAGTAGGGAAAAACATAATAATGAGTCTGCTTGCTCTATCCACTCCCAACAAAAAAATAATGCAAGCCATTTGTTTCTCCTTGATTGTTTGAAAGCCCAAATAGTACATTTTTGTACCTTTTGTGTGTATTAAATTATAAAATTTGTAAACAAGGTGGATGTTAATGAAATTGAATTTTAAGGATTCATGATTAATTTTATATTTTTTCCCAAATATCTGTGGCTTTGATTATTTTCCTTTTGGATGTAGGAAGAAATTTTTTAAGAATTTGAATCAGCATCACAGTCTGGGGAACTTTTCTTAATGTACTTGCCACCTCACATTTCTAAGCTCTGGTTTTTTTGTGTATTTGTTTGGGTTTTTTCAGAAGATTTAAAGTGAGTACAACTGATACTGACTTCTGACTGGCAATGAATGATTCAGTGGAGTTTTTTTCTGTCATTAATTTTAGCCAGTGATATTTTTGCCAAGATCTCTCTTCACTGCTCTCTAAATTGCAATTACTCTTCCGAATGGGAATAAATGTTGCCTATACAAATTCTCCTGTATGGTTTTATGTAGACTTAATTTAACATATTGATCTCATCTCACTCGGGGCTAGAAGTAGCGCATCTCTCATGTTCTCACATTTTAAAATTAGTTCTGCCAGATTCACTGTGATTAATTTTTCAAGAGAATTTAACTTTCAGAAATAAGGGAAATATCAGAGGGTTTGTCTTAATGAAGCTGTTTCCATTCTGCTCTTCCATGACTGATAGGTTTTATCTTAACTAGTTAAACAAAAATATAGTGATGAAAAAGGAACTTTAGAGAGAAATAATCTCTTAAGATATTCAGTGTACCAGAATTAGCTCTCTTTTCTAGGAGGCTGAACATGTGAGTATATACATATCATAACTTTTCAGAAGGTTTTTTTGTCTTATTGCTATGTTTTGCACAGAACACTTCAACTGTCATTTAATCGGCTTGATATACTTTCTTAGGAAGATTAATAGATTCACAAAGTTCCTAAGAGGATTTAGATACATTACTAATCACAGAGCCAGGAGACTGGTAGTGGTTAAGTTTCAAAAAACCCAATTAAGCAATTTGATGAGACTGCAAGCATAGTTCTGTAGAATTCACTATTTGTGTGTGTGAGGAGAGAAAGAAAATATTTTCTGTCAAAATTACTGTGGAGAACAGCTTGCTGTGTGCATCGTACATGGGCTGCATCCAGGATGTCAAGTCCAAAGTCTGCCCCTCTGGTCTTTTTAGTGGGATGGGGTACACATGGTGAGTGCTGTCCATCCAGGACCAGTGATGGGCAATTCACAGTAAGAGCCCACTGCAAGTTGCAGATTTTTTTCCAGCCTGTGTGGTCNAAATGTCAAAAAATGTTTCTCTCTTCTGTTGGTTCCCTTGGTTGGACTGATGCATCCAGCCAGTCTGCACTGCAGCAGTAATGGATGCCTCTGCTGGCACCCACCTCAAAGCAGACAGGCTCACAGGGAAGGAGAGAGAAGAAAGGGAGGTTTCAGGATCAGAGCTGGAGGCATTTCTAGAGCCAATGGCTTAAAAAGACATTTATTTAAAAAGACCTTCTTTTACAGAAGGTGAAATATTTATCTAATTGCAAAAAGCTTTTGCATTCACCTACTCTGGTCTTCCGGCTACCATCAACCCTGGACCTTCCTTGATTCCTATTTTGAGTCAACATATTATAGCTCAGTATTTTTTAAAAAAACTTTGAGTTGCAGAAAGACTAACAGAAAACCTGAGAGTCTACTCCAGTATCTGACATCACATAAAATTAAAACTTTTAATCTCTGTACTTTTTCTGCCCTTGGATACCTGCCTATTACACAGAATGGCTCTCTACCTCTTTTTCTGTATGGTTGGTATTCACAGTAAAATATACATTGTAGAGATGTAGTGAGCTGGGACTTACTTGGTAAAGATGCAGAACACTGGATATGGATATCTGTGTTTAGAGTATATTTTCCAGTTCTTTGGTTGTGTTAACCTCTATGAGCCTCTTCCACAATTACAGGCATTAGAATCAGTCAGAGAGCTCTAATAGCACTCACAATCCATTAAAAACACAGAGGCAAAATGCCATCTTTGATACTGCCCCATGCTCCTGCTGCTCACTGTGGGATTGTGCTCTCTCTTCCAGCCGATTTCACTGGGGATCCAGCTCAGGCAGTCGTCCCCAGTGATACCCAATTCCTTATCAGAGCTGCTCTTTCCTGGAAGAGAGGCTTTCAGGCTATGAGTCTGGCATGCATGCTTTGTTTCTGGATGTTTCATTTTAAGTTTTATTATCTTCATATTTGTGCGTTATCCTCTCTACCCTTCTGCTCTGTCCCCCCAGTTGCTCCTTTTCTCTGTTCTTCAGGTCACTTGCATACTTGGGTCAGTACCAGTTTTTATACCTCTATTTCACCCTGAAAATTTTGCAGATTTAATGTCTTCATGAACCTGTTAGAACCCACCTCTTCAATTAATATCTTGTTTATAAAACCTGTGCTTGTAATTTTCAATCTGGTGTTCAGTGTTGACTCTTTTTTCCTCCAATTTTTTACTATACTAAAATGCCTTTTATATACCCAAAATTAATATATCAGTGCTATTAATTTAACAAACAAACTTGTAATATTACAAAAAGGTCATCAAATTATTTGGTAAAATTGATTTCCATAAATCTGTATTACTGGCATTTCTTGTCACATCTACTTTTACATCCCAATAACTGTTTCTCCTGTCAGGTTATCAGTTATATTGTCTTGGATTATTGCCCAACTGATGCAGTATTTATTTATTTTAAATTTCTTTTGTAAGTCTCGGCACAATATTAGGACTCCTTCCAACCCTTTGAACTTCTCTAATATTCAATGAGCTATTGATAACTGACATTTTGCTGATTTGTATAATTCCTTGACCAACACTTTTTAATATTTGGATTCATTACTTCAGGTGTAGAATTTTAAAAAAAAAATTTAAGTTTTGTTTAGATGTAACTATTTATTATCCTTCTAAGTTACAGATTAAATAAAAAGCTTCTTACCAGCCTCTGGTATGACTGTACCATCTGGCTAGCCGTTTTTTTTTTTTTCTTTTTAAAGTTGAAACTCAGCAAGGAACTTTTTTACTCTAACTTCCTAAATAAAAGATACAAAACTGTTTTAAAACCAAGATTAAAAAATGGAGATGTGAGTCAAATAAAGTTATCTGAATGGAAGACATGAACAAAGTATTTGTATAAATCCATGGCAAGATAATGATTGTCCAAAAATCCTGTACTTTCGAAGTAATCTAATACAAATCTGCTTGTGTATCCTTAGAAAAGACTTAAACATAGCCTTATACATCCAAAAGATCCTCATCAGCTTAGTGGAAATACAAAATACCCCACTTGCTTTCCAACAAATGTGGATTAAGGCAGAGAGATTCTTTGCTGTGAGATACTGCTCCCAGTGAGACAGAGAGAGAAAAGTGCCAGCAGGAGGCAAGGGTGGAAGAGTCTGCACTTGAGTTTGGAAGCTTCAGTGTTTCCTGCCTGGAAGGGAAAGGACTCCTGGGGAACCTACCCAGCACTGATGGGCAGGATTGAGAGGAGATTGGGAAATACTCCAGCCTCGTGGTTGGTTTCCCCGTGAGGGGCAGGTGATGTGAACAGCCAGGTTTGCAAAGGAAGGAGAATAATGGTGTTGCAAGTACCAAGAAGCCCTCAGGGTGCATTGCAGCCTGCAGTTCTTTGGATCAGCAGGGTAGGAACTGTGCTACTGCCACGTATCCAATGTGACAAACACACCAAAATGAAATCATGCAGCACCTGGAGGGGAGTAATGTCACTCTGCAGGTACCTTCCCCAAGCCCTTAGATGTGCTTCTTGCAGGTCAAGTGTACAGTTTAGAGGGATAAACAGACTGTGAGGAAGACAGAGAGAGAGGATCCTTTATGGCTTGCTGTCTTCCTCATATGACACCTCATCTTCCTCACCTAGGCAACAAAACAGAGAACAGAGTAGTTTTGTGTTTTCTACTCAGGAACAGCATACTAGTGGAACAAAGCTCTGCAGCCCAAGGTAAATTTTGTTTTGTAATAAAATGGTTTTACAAGAAATTCAGAAAACAGGAAATTAGACTTCTCCTGGAAAGCAGCCCTTTCCTCCTCTTGCCCCAGCTAATTTAAACATATTGACCAATTCCAACCTTGTCTGACAGGAAGATTTGGGGAATTATGCTCCCGCTGATTTTGTCAAAAGAGTTGCTGTAAGGAACCATTCCAGGTCTGATGGAAGCTGCAGCACAGCACAGTTCTTTTTATCCATCAGAGAGTCTACACTGTTGTTTACCTTCAGGATGTGAAGCACAGTACATTGGGTTTCCATGTACCTCACAGAACTGCTGCCTCTTGCTCTGTTTGTTTATTCCACATCCTATGATTCTTAATCTAAAACATTAATGATGGAACAATTTCCTGTTTGTTCCTTAATTTACATCATTACCCAGACCTGAACACAAAACTGCACTGTCCCTTCTTCATTAAAGCAGAAATTTTATTGATAAATACTTATGAAAGGGTGTAGTTAAGTTAATCTATAAACATTTTTGGTGCTTGTTGATGTTCACGCTACAGCACTCTATCCTGAAATGCTCTTGGGGAGGTGGGCTGGTCACTCATCTGCTCCACTGATAACCTTTCTTGGGATGAAATGTGGGAAGGTTGTTTTTACTGATCAAAAGCTGATCTACCATCTGCAAGATTTTAGAAAAGTCTTTGTTACTAATGTGTTGCAGTTTATTATTTAGTATTCATTGGTAATCCTGAAAAACAAGGGGAATTCAGATCACGGGAATCACAGTCCCGAACACCCTCATGAAGACAAACTGATTTGTTTTCTAGGGCAAATGCTTGAAACTCTGATTTGTAATACATCATAATGGAGCAGTTATAGAAGTCTTGTGAGCAAACATAAGCCACCCTTTGTCCAGGTGCCTTGTTAAAATGACAGCAGGGTCACCTGGATGCCTTTTTAGAGGCAGTGAATTGGTGTGAATTACCAATATCACGTGAACACCTCCCGTATCCAGCTGGGGATGTGAGAGGAGGAAAGAGGGGGCTGCAGGGACCCTTCACAAGGGCTGTGCCCCTCTCAGGGCTGAGCCCAAGCTTACTGCAATCCTGCATCTGCTGCAGATGCTGCCTCATTGGAATGGCATCATCTTCGGTCACACCACACTCGTCGCATCTCCACTGTCCCTGAGGTTCATATGCAAATGGCTATGCTAGCAAGAGCCCTGTTAAAAATATTTCCTTACTCTCTGTGTAACTTACTGAAGGAAAAGTGACTTTTTAAAAATTTTGATGTGAAAGCTTCACTCAAACCCTCGGGTACCTTACCCCCAACTTACTAAAACTTCTGCGTATGCCTAATGTGTTCTTTCAAGGATAACTTTTCCAAAGTGTAGAATTCAGCTTAGATACCATCAAAGCAGTAAAATCCAGTATTTCAATGTTGCTGTTAAGACTTTATTAAGTCATTAATTGTGCTAGTGCCAGCAGGGTATCCTTACAAATTTAAAGAACAAAGGCAGTTATTTTGTAATATGCACATTCCAGGACATTTAAATTATTGACCAGGTACATAAATAATTGATGGCTCACAAAAGTATCGCTGTAAGAGCCCTGGAAAGCCTTGCATTCATTTGCCAGGGAGATGGTGGGGTCAGGACTTGTGTAGTGAATAATGATTCATTCTTTCCTTCCCCACTTGGATGCCATTATCCTGCTCAGCTGCGTGAGCAGGACGTTTTGGCTCCAGCGGAGGAGCAGCACTTGACGCATGCCCTAGGTATGAGGAACATTGTGTAAAGGTGCCTTCCAGTGACAAGCACGTGAGTCTGTTTTCATTTCTGTCCTGTCCCCAAAAAGTGGCCTTGGAAATGAGGAAGCTCTGTGAATTTCTGAAAGTACAAGCTGGCAAAAAGAAAACAGTGGTGCCCATTAAGGAAAACTGACCCTTACGTATCACCTTCTTGCCGGCTCTGCTTTGTGTCACATCTCCTGCAGCCCCGACATCTCTGTCCTGGCACAGCCACTGCAGGCAGGACTCCACCAAGTGCAGTGCTATGGCTGCTTGGGATGGCACAGGGGTGTCAGCCCAGGGGGAAAGGTGTGGGAATCTGCCCCATATGCAGTCTATGCGGAGTGCAGGAACTGAGGTGGTTTTGGCTGTGGGTTATGAACAACACTGCAGCCACATTTCCAGACCTCTAATGCCAGGCTCTCCCTATCAGGGAATGCCAAACCATTGGTGGCATGGCAGCAAGCTGTGATCCCCAGGCAGTGCCCTACACAGGCAATGAATTCCCACGCCCCCAATATGTCCTTGGCACAGGGCTTGCCAGGGCTCTGTTTGGGTGTCCTTTGGAGCCAGGTGGGGGAGGAACATGGCTGTGAGCCAGCTGCTGCCCGAGGTGGTGCCCCCTGAGGTCCCCTTGCCCCTGAGGTGGTGCAGGAAGCAGTGTCAATGAGCTACAGATCCATAGCACCACATATGAGCAAAATCCATCCTGCACGATTTAGAAACATGAAAATATTTGTGAAGTTGACCAGAAAGATGTAATATCCAAAAGCATATAGGTCACAAGAGAGGCAAAAGTCCTCTGTGCACTCTCTTGAGTGATAAATGTATCCCTTTTCCTAACAGCTCTTGTGGATGCTGTTGGAGCCATGTCCACACAAATATTGAAACATTTTTTTAAGCCAGTTCAAGTCATCAGTTACTTAGGCTGATGTTTTTCCTTACCCAGCTTTTGCCAAAGGCTTGCTGACCCTTTTATTCATATACCAAAACAGAAGAAGGGGGGCATAGAAACATGAGAAGTGATGGGTGACCTAGAAGCAGAGATGCAAGAACAAGATGAAAGATGACCTGAGCTCACTCTGGGCAGTCGGGTGCTCCAGCAAAGGGTGAGAAGAGCAAGGAAAGGCCAGTGGGAAGCCCAGAGGAGAGAACACCAAATGAGGTTAGAAACCCTTAGTCAGGAGGAAGATACATTGTGTGTCCTTCCTTGCCAAATGAGAAACAGGAACATTAAAAAAGTCAGGAACAGTGTGGAAAGGTGAATTGCAGGGAAAGAGCCCGAGCCTTGTGTAAGGAGACAGTCCCTGAGGGTACAAGCAGCTGCAGCAGCCTGAGACAGTGCTCTCCCAGGGCGAAGGAGCCTCACCATCCACCCTCCTCATGGATCAGATGCTCTCAGAACTAGTTATTACCCTCTTAAATCTTTCCAGATTGGCTTTCCCTTTGGCCTTTAAGTGCAACACTCCAAAAGGGACTTAATAGAGTGCTGGAAAGAGTGAAATTATGTCTCCTCCTGTCTCTTACAAGTGGCAGCCCTCTCAGTGTGCCCCAGGCTTACACAGCTTCATGCTACTCATACATGAGAAAGTTTGGAACCATTTTACAGCCCAGGTCTTTTGTCAATCCTTGTTTTGTACTTGATTTCTCTCCTTCTGCAGTGTAGCATTAGCACTTGTCCTTGCTGAATTTCTTCATAGTGATTTCATACCCTCCCTCCAGGCTATTATTGATCACTTTAAGCTCTAACCCTGCCCTTCAAGGCATTTGCAACTTTCAGTTTGTGGTTATCCACTCTGTGTACCATCATTTAGTTGTTGATAAAAACACAGAATGAGAGCTGACAGCCTCTCTCCCCATCTGACAGCGACTCACCAACAGCCCCTGTGCTGAAAGCAGGTTTTCAACTCCTTTTGCCAGTACCAAAGGCTGGTTACAGCTAGACCATGTTGCTAGAGTTTGTTTATGAGGATGTCATGTGACATGGTTGTAAGTCGTGTATATAGCTTCCCTCTCAGCCACCAGGCTGGTTACCTTGTCAGAAAAGGACACTAGATTCATCTGGTGTAAGTTTTGGACAGAACAGAACTACTTGGGTTGTTTGCTTGATCCCTTTGTCATCTTGTGGGCACATATGGACTGATTGTTCCTTTGTTTTCCTGGGATACTGGTCAGTCTGTTCTGGCATTTCCATGTCCTTCTTTGTATCAAATTTGCCTTCTGCAGACCTTTCCTCTCTTCCACATAGTATTGGAAATAATTGGTGGTGATTTGACTTTTGTTGGTGTGGTAAATTATAATGAAATATGTTCATGTGAAACCAACCACCTGGTGAAAGGCTGGATGATGTCTCAGACAGGGTCTTGTAGAGTTTCAACAATTGATAGATCTTCCTCAGTTCTGGGAAGGTCAGTGGTTGCTCAGAGTAAATAACCCAGCTGCAGAGGGGAAATAACCTGAGGGATGTGAGAAATGGGGAGGGGAGAATTAGGCTTTGTAATGGCAGCAGTGTTTCTGACAAGCTGACAGTAGCATGGTATATAGCAAAACTTAAAAAAAAACTTGCTGCTGTGAGGAGGTGAGTCTTTCTGGCAGTCTTTCTTTTTGCTGACTGCTGCTTGCAGGCACAAAATGAGAAGTATGGCATAAGCCTTCCTTTCCAGAAGTGTTTTAATTTTGGAAGACCTGAGTTGCTCTGTTCTTTAGGGGTTATTTTCTCAATCCTGATTATAGATGATAACCAGAAATTCATCAAAGTCAAATAATTCAATGGCATTTGTGTTTTCTCTGGGCCTCTGATTCCTCCTAGACTGAGGGGTTCAGCTGAGGGCAGACATGGCTGCAAGAGTATCAGGAGGGAAGATAACTATATATTTAAAATATTTAAAGAGACTGAGATAATCAATTTGAAGTCAGAAAGCTTTCCTATGCTTTTGGATGTATTTTCTAATTTGAAGTGCTCTAATGTATAAACCCTATGCATTTTAAGAAAATTGGAAATAGATGTAATTCAATGTGTCTATCTGAACATCATCACCTTGCTAAATCCAAGCTAGTCACCCTAAGTTTTATTTACATCAGTGGAGCAAAATAGGCCCCTTGAGAAGGTAATTTATCAGATCCACTTAATTTATATAACTTTGTGAGTCATTCTCTTGAGGTATCTGTAGCTCTCTGTTGCGTATTTGTGGAGATTAAGATGATGTCCATTTTAGGTAAAACAACTGTTCATCAGTAACAGGAGAGCCAATGAAAGCAAGTTAATATGCTTTAACTACAGGTTGTTGGGCCCAGGAGAATTCAGGAATATTCAAATTTCATTTTTCTGAAAGGCAAACTAATTACTATTGTCAAATTTAATGTTATAAAGCTTCGAGCAAACACAAAAGCATTCAAAGATCAGTCATTTATGCTTTGCATTCAGTACTGAGGTAGCTGAACATTTGTTTTCCTGATCTTTTATGCCTACTTTATTGTCATATGTTGTTTGACATTCAGGAAATAACACAATGTTTTAATCAACAATGTAAGATTGCATTAAAACTTGATGGCCCATAGCTTAATGGCAAAACTGAGTAATTAAAGCTGTGGCGTAAGTAATAGTTGGAGGCAAGTTCTGGTAAGATTTCTCCTGCAAACAAGGAAACTTCCAGGACTTACCTACCCACGTCCAGGGACACAGAGGTGGAGGAGACATTTGTATTTCTTTCCTCTGTCCTGGTTGTGTGTAGTGAGCCCGCCAGACCTTCAAATTGTCATGAGTGATGCAGTACAGCACTCTTTCCAAAATGCAGCCCATGCTGATGGCAGTGAGACTGTTACCTGGCTTGCCAGACATGCTACTCTCTGGACAGGTAGTCCTCTAATTGGGATAAACAATAGCAAGGATTACCATATTGCTAAGTCTTGAAGATGCTTCTGGGGCTAGAAGAGGAGGCACACTCTTCTCTGACCACTCCCACATAGGTATCATGTGTCTCTGACAAGTTAACAGAAGGATTTCCATTACAACCAAGAAGAAAATCCATACTGAAACAACCTGCCATGAGATAGGTCTCCTGTTGTGTCCTGGAGCCCTCCTCCTCCTCTCTCACTGTCACAAGTCAGCAAATATATCAGGTGTGAAAGCTGCCTTAATCTTCAGCTTTACCATTGTGTCCAATATAAACCATGATTTGAAACCTGTGTCTAGAGTGTCTGGTTTGTAACATCTTCCAGAGCATGTGTAACAAAGTAAAAACCATTTCTGGTACTTTAGAGAACATTACCTTCCCAGAAGTGTCATCCCCACACTTTCAGCATGCAGGTCTCTTGGGTTTGCCCACTGTGAGTAGCAGTTAGGAAAGGGAGCATCACAGGAAGGAAGAGGGTCTCTCCATTTTCCATCTTCTGGACCTGTTTCTCACAATGCCATCATCTCAGAAGGTGAGACGGAGGTGGTGTTTGAAGTGGATGTGGAGGTGTTTGAAAATGAGAGCTTTGAAACCAATGCCCATGTGGCAATGTCCTTCAAAGGAGTCAGGGAGTGAGGTGACATAAACATGCCTCTCTGAGGGCAGTGAGTCACAGAGCTCTGAAATTTAGCTGGATCTTAGAAAGAATTGAGAGCAGTGAGGCTACATCAGAGATATGCTGGACGATGTGTCACACATCTCTGGGGCTGCATTTCAACTTGCAAATTGAACATAGTGCTTAGAAGTCTTCCTTTGTGAAATGTAAAATTACTTACTAGAAAAGCTCTCCGTATAATGTTCCTAATCCCTCTATAGAATTGAATATCCATTAATTTTGCATCTGAAAATGGCTTTTTAAAATCTTAAAGGTAAGACATACTTAAGGTTTGTGGCACAGTGGCTGTAGCATCCTGCAAGTTCTTTTCCGTCTTCCATAGGGCATTTTTGGAAGGAGTTCACTCATTTTACAGAAACACAGAATCACAGAACAGTCAGGGTTGTGAGGGATATTTGGAGATCATCTAGTCCATGGCAGGGTCACCTAGAGCAGGTGACACAGGAATGCATCCAGGTGGGTTTGAATGTCTCCAGAGAGGGAGAATCCAGAACCTCCCTGGACAGCCTGTTCCAGTGCTCTGCCACCCTCAGTGTAAAGAAGTTCTTCCTCTTGTTGAGGTGGAGCTCCTTGTGTTCCTTGTTCTGTCACTGGGCACCACCAAAAAGCATCTGGCACCATCCACTTGACACCTGCCTTGGAGATATTTACATGCATCAATGGGATCCTCTGTCAGCCTTCCCTTCTCCAGACTAAACAGGCCTGGCTCTCGTGGTATCTCCTAATAAAAGAGATGATCCAGACCCTCCATCATCTCTGTGACCCATTGCTGGACAACTGATTCCAATTAGTTTTCAAAATCACTTGGACACGTGTAGATCTCATGGATCATTAAAATCCTAAGCAAAGTATGCTCTTGTTCATACAGTGTTTGCTTCCAGTAGTAACTTCTTCATATAAACTGAATTAAGTTCTTGGTTTTTCAAAAGGAATCATGTGATTGCATTAGCAGTTCTCTGGCAGGCAAAAACCCCCCTGCAATCCATATCCCTTTTGTCATTCACTGTAGAATGATTTGAAAGGAGCAGATATTTACCATTGTATCCAAACCCAACCTCATGGCACTTGCTTTTGGAATTAGAATCGCTTTCTTAAACTATTTTTTAAGATTTTTTTTTGTCTAGAGATAGATAAACTAAATTAATTTGGGTCCTACATAGTACTTCTCAGCTATCTTGTAAAAATAGTATTTTTCTGTGTTACAGTGTAATAGCTATTCTAAGTAGTAAAAAATAATGGACTCCTTTTTTTTTTCCTTTGTGAGGTGTAGTTTTTGTCCTCTGTCTGTTTGTCTGTATGTTTCTGCTGGTTAATAAATAGGGAAGAAAGAACTACATCTCAGGATCCTTGAGGCCTTTCTTTTAGAGGATGAGCCCTGAACATGGGGTCCCTCAGTAAAAGAGCTGAATTTTTCTCTTCATATGCACACTAGAGATACTCTACAGCCAGTCTTCAGTGTTTGTGTTTCATTTGAAGTGGACAGAAGAGACAAAAATAGTTTTGAACCGATATTTACAGCACAGTTCACCCCATTAGTACGTAGCAGGAGAGGAGAGAAGAGGCCCACACTTATCTTACCTGGGTCCAGGAGAATTCAGGAATATTCAAATTTCATTTTTCTGAAAGGCAAACCAATTACACCGATGGAGACAGAGCAGTGGAAAATATGAACCTGTGAGCTCCCCAAAAGATTGCCCTGGTTGCATTTATTCATTCATGTTGCTCCTTGTCCAGAAAGATCATTCAGGAAAGAAAAAACTGATTTAGAAGACAAAAATAAATGCATTTACCTAGCAACTAACTGGATTTATGCCAGTACCTGCTGAACCCCCTGTGGAGCAATTCTTATTGATTTGTCATGGAACCTATCAAAAGACCTTTTCCAACTATAGATGTGCTGTATGTGAGACTGAAATTGGTGAACCCTATTGTGCTCTGTTCCTGGAAACCTTTCTGCTCCTGAGACCGAAAGAAAAAATTAAGGGGTTTATTATTTTCGTGTCCTTTTCACATGCTGTTATCTCTTAGCTCAAATAATGTAGATTCTTCTCAAGTGAAGTTGGCAAAGTCTTCAGAGTGGGAGAAATTATTTACTTGTGTGTGCAGGTTTGCTACCAGGCGGTATTCCAAAAAATAGCCATGCTAATTATGGGCTGAGATAAGGTCTACAGTCGGGCTAAGTTAATCATAAACTGAGTTCTTCTGAGTTAAACCATTAGAAAAAACAAAACAACCCAAAACCAACAAAAACAGCTCAACCTCTTTTGTAATTCTGACCAAAGTTTCAACAGGAAAGGATGAAGGGTGCTTGTGCTGAGAGTGGCTGTACAACCAAGGGCTTCTGGGCGTGCAGAGCTGCAGTCGGGTTTTGCCTAATGATCTCAGAAGGCTCTCTTGTAATGGCCTGATTGCATTAATTTTTGCTCTGAGACCATTTAGATGTCCATTCTGATAAGTAAGCAGATTCCAGGAAGGCAACCCCTCCTCCACTGATACGGCAGTGTTTGGAGAGTTATTCAACCAAGGATGGGAAAAACACACCGAGAGTATTGTGAGAAGAATATCGAATGGTCTAATTGAGAGAGGAGGAGTGAGCGGTAAAGCTGATGTAACAGAAATGATGGGAAGAGACATGTCTGAAAATACTGAAATTTATGGTGTTCTCACTTTGTTTTTTTTTTTACTCTAGAGCATTGTGATTTACATTCAAACAGCCTGCTAGGTTTAAATTTTAAATGAAGCTTGCTTAGAATTATGAATAAGGCCATTAAGTATTGCCTTAATAACCTTTTATGGCATGGAACAACTTCTATAATTGCAACAGGGAAAAGAACTTCAAGCATTTGCATTTGAGTAATTGATGGGCAATTTGCAATGTTTGTTTTCTATTTTCTGGGGAGAAATGAAAGGGCCCTAATTCTCTTGTTGACATTTGTTTTTCTCTAATGGTATTTTCAGAATCCAGTCCTATTGATCAGGTGTGCAGAAAAAGTAGCCAATGCGTTTGAACCTTGGAAGAGGGAAATCACAGAATTTCTTGGGATCAGAAGTGTGGCTCTCGTTTGGGCAACGTAGTCTGTGCACACTTACAGCTGCTCTGTGGGGTTGTCAGCTCCACTGGTCTTACTTTTGGTCATCATCTTGTTGCACACTCCTGTTGTACTCCACCAACCACTCTCCAGCTCCCAGAAGAGGTATAATAGAACCAAGAAAGGCAGAGAAGAGGGAGCAAAGGACTGAAAGCAAACAAGGAATTAATTACTAAATAGCCACTTTTCAACCTAGGAGCAAAGTGACTGAGTCTGGCAGATATTATAATATTACTAGTGGGTATGAAGAACAAGTCTAGGGAAAAACACTTATTGTACCTAGCAGCACGAAAGCTAGGAGTCCTCAATCAAAACTTGTACTCAGCACATTCCAGACAAACAAAACAGATAACTTCTAGGAAACATGCAAATAAACAGGGGAGCTTCTGACACAGGAATTTGTGAAAGTCTGAGGTTTATAACTCTTCAAAATGCAAGAGGATAAATTCTTGAGAAAAAGGATTCAGAGGTGCCAGGTTTGACCCCAGAGACCCTTGCATGGTGGACTGGGATATGCACCAAGGAAGATCAGTGCAAACACAGCTGCTCTTGGACATCAGTGTGGGCCACTGATGGGGAAAGAGCAATGGAAAATATGAACCTGTGAGCTCCCCAAGTGTGGCTGTTTTTCTTTTCTTATATCAACATTCTTCCAGTCTTCAGATAATGAAAAATGCCAAAACAATGGACGTGTTTTGCCTTTGTTTCTCATTGGAGATTAGACCTGGCGGGAAACAGACGTCAGACACAAGAGTGCATCCAGACTGTGTGACCTCTAGTTATGACTTGCTGGAAATGGAGTCACTCTAGCAGACATTATACAGTATGCTGTCAATAAGATAATTTCCCTGTGACTATCTTGGCATTCTATTTGGCAAGTACTGAGCAACGTGTCTCTGGGACTGAAATTTTGGTATATTAAGCTTAAATGTCCACCAGTTTTCACAGGCTGAGCCAGAGAAAGCCCGGAGCTTTTGTTTTTCTCCCTGCTAAAGCTAAAAGGTCACAGCATACAAATTCAACTGATAAGCATGTTCTGGGAAAGTGTACCAGAAGGTAAGATGTGAAGCTGAGTAATAAAGAAATTTCCCCCTCCTTACCTTGTGCATATCCACCAAATCTGTGGGGATCTGCCTTCTTATACTTTCAGGTGTGGAAGAATGAAAAATTCAGCAGTTCTTTAAAAGCTTAACCTCAGACCTATGTTTTATATTACAGTTTTACATTTACATTTACAGTTTTGAGCTACAGCAACCAGTACTCAAGCTGGACTTAAAACTGACACAATACCATACTACATGTGAAAGTTTTTCCTGTGGAGCAGCCTCTACAGCTGAGGTAGCTGCTTCCAAGTTCCTAAATGTGCATTTCCTCCTCAGCAGACACTCTCTGAGGGCAGCACATGGAGTTCACTGTAATGACTCCCTGTACACACAAGCTACGCCAAGTGGAACTCTACATCCATATTACTTCCATGGGCATCTGTTTCTTGGAAGCCTGAAAAACAGGCTGAAAAACAAACCTGAAAAGAGCACCCCATAACTGTAAATGAAAGCCTTATCCTGGGAAAAACTGCAGGCTTTCCCCTTTAGTGTCCTCATGTACAGCCCAGCTTTGCTGCAGGAATAGCAACCTGGATTAAAATCCTGGTTCATGGCCAGGGCCATGATTTTCAGTGGCTGTGGCAGATGGATGAGGCCATTGCTGCAGAGTAAAAAGGAGGATTCTTGGTACAGTACAGCAGGACTGCAGGTCTGGCTCATTTTCCTGTTGGAGTAACAAAAGAGAGGAGTCTGAGTTAGGTGTTAAGTGCAGTTTTACTTGCAAAAGCAAAAAGGCTTTTCACTACAAATGTTTTCATAATTTCTAGCAACCTAGGAAGATTGCAGAAAACAACTGAGAATGGGGATTTTTAATCTTGATACAGAGCTGTCATGTGTAAATGATAGTCACAGGCTGTGCTAGAAAAACAACTTGTTACAGATCTATTTGGGATGTATTTTTCCTTCTTTCCTGCCTTTCTTTCTTCTTTTTCAATGTTTTATATGAGATGATCCTTACCCTGAGATGACTGCTAAGATTTCACTGGTTTATAAAGAAGCATAAGGCAAGATTTCTTTTCTTGTTTGTTTTTTTTTCCTTTCCCCCCATTTTGATGTAAAAAAAAATTGTGGCACGAAGGGGGTTGATGAACTTGCACAGAGTAAGAAATAGGAACAGGTCCAGTTTTTCTCATTTCCCTCTACCTTGGCATTTTATCTGCTGACTTGCATTCACCCTCACACAATAAACAGCATAGCTAATGCCATATTTGGCTCTGTGCATCAAGACTTACCATGGACTGCTGCACTTTTCATACTTGCCAGTCACTTCATCCAAAGCTTTCACCCATCTGTCATTTCCTAGAGGTCAGTTTTTGTATTTGCCATGCAAAGGCTGGTATATTCCATTTCTCTTTACTTTCACAGTTGAATATTCTAGGATTTGGCAAGTTATTCCAGTCACTTCCTGGATGCTTCTTCAGGCAGAGTTTTCTTCATTGTCATTGCCATCACCAGGACCAGCACAGACACCAAGCAGGGACAAGGCAGGAGATACTGTGGGATTGTGTCTTTTTCCCTAATAGTGCAGAAACATTTGTGATATTCTTTGCCCCGTGCTGGAAAATTCCCATCAAGCAATCTCTGTGGAGTAACTCAGGGCAGCTGGTCAGAAGGATGGTTTGGTGGTCAGTGTGCATGGCTGAAAATCTCACCTGAAGCCTGCAGAAGGCTTTATTCAATAAAATGTATTCAAGCTTAAAAGAAATTATTAGAAATATTAATGGCAGCAAATTTCTTCTACTACTTGTCATCACTTCCCCCACTCTAAATCACATCTTAAGAACACCCCATTGATGCTGCTCTTTTTTCATTTCTACATTGGCAGATGCCACGGGGATAAATGTCTTGACAAGCAGTTGTCATAATTTCCTTTTCCTCTTCCTTTAGATAGTAACTTACTACCAAAATGCCAATTTTCCAACACACTGTGTCATGCATTTAGAATGCATTATGTATTAAATTACTTTGAAATAGTTGGCAAACGAGCTGGCATCTCTCTGATAGCTCCCAAGGAAGCCAAACATAATATGCATGCACTTTTAAATTATCTATAAGCAGTTCTGTTCAGTTTTCAAGGGTGAATGCTCAGCTGTGTTTCACTTCCAATGCATTTTTGTTTAAAGCTTATATTTAAACGTGAATGTAGCAGTGCATAGGGGGAAAAAAGAAAATTAATATTGTTAGTATTTCCACAAATTCAAATGCTTTCAGTTTTTATACTTGAAATAAGACAATGAAACAGAGAATTTAAAAACCAACATATTTTGAAGGGATTTTAAATTAGGATCTAAAACTGTATAGTTAAAAAATTATATTCTCTAGAAAGCAAATGCAGATTCTAACTTTTAATGGCAGTTTGCCACTTCGCCTTTAAGCACTGCTTTTTCTCTGTCAACACCCTTCTTGAATTTTAAAATGATACTACTTACTCGGTTGTTTTTTTTATTAAAACGATATGTAAAAAATACCTAGATGAATAGCTATGATAAAACTCATAATAAAGTGGGGGAAATACTTTAATGTGAAAGAAGATCCTACCATGGCTGTATAAGCCAAAGAAAAATATGAGTAAGGGACCTGAAGCATGGCCCAGCAGAAATGGTCCTGACTGATGGGAGAAGATGGGCTGCTGTGCTTATCCAGAAAACTGGCAGTAGAGACATTGCAGGATAAGTGGTTACACAACCATCCAGTAATGGTGTCCCCTCATATGGCTGTGAAAATATGTCTTGAATCAGGCTATAAATAGCTGTTTCTCTGACTGTCATCAAGGCAAGGGTTTGGGAGACATGTTACCAAAGCTACCTCTTGAATGAAGTGCAGAACAGTGTCATTCCAGGGCAAGGGAGAGATTTGCAAACAGAATTTCAGAGGAACTTCAAGAGGGGCCCTGGAAATTGAAAGGAAAAGAAATAATAGGCTCAAGAACCTGAGAGTCTCTCTTGAGCTCATATCTTGAGGGATGCAAGAAAATGACAAATACTCAGGTACAGCTCATCTGATAGATATATAGACATTAATCAAGTTAAGCATGTGTTCCTTTCATTTCTGACTTTAGAAAACCTTTGAACTGCCTTATTGCTTTTGGCTTCTGCAAATAACCATAAAAGAAAATTAAGGTGTTTTTCCTGGCTTGTGCTAAGAGTGATTTTGACATATTAGTCAACATCAAGTTATTTCATGGTTATCATGATAATCTCTGAACCACACAAGGGTCCTGGCAATTCAGTGCCTTTCCCCAAAGCAGGGAAACTGAAATGGGATGCATTCACTTAAGATGTTGGCAGACTGCTTGAAAGCTGGTTGCGTGGAGTTTTAGTAGAAGGTGTCTCTTCAGAGCACAACATTAAATAAAGAGAACCTGTTGAACCTGTAATCAGCACTTCCTTGAAAAATTATAATCAATATGTTGTAAATAAATGTTTGTGGAACTCTGTCTTGGAGAAGGTAATAACCTGCTACCTCAGCACTTACTGTAAACCAAAATGTATGTTACCATGATGTGATTATGGTAATTTAATTTCCATTATACACAGAACAAAACAGAGAAGTGGTTTGCTAATGGGTCTTGAACACAGAGAAAAATCCCAGTCTAAATAACTAGTGTAACATCTCAGTGTACCTAGACCTAACTGTAAAGGTCTCACAGTCTCTGTAACATGGTAGACAATCTGGAGATTGCTTCACAGCAGCTCCATCTGAGGAGTACTCAGTACTCTGACATCATTCAGTATCCATTTATCGAAGGGAAGCAGGATTTCCCTCTGCAGCCCAGGCCTTTGCCAGCTGCTTGTGTTCTAGTCTTTTTCCTCTCTTTGTTTACACTTCATTCTCTGGCCCATAGAAGTGCCCTGGCTCCTCTCCTCACCCATCACTGATTGCTGTCATACAGCTCTAGGAGGGCCTGGCATACTCAAGCATCATCCAAACTCCAGGTGGATATTTACATTATTTTCCTCCTTTGTACTTTCCCCTACAAACTGCTCACCTGTACTCTTTGTTTGCATTTTGTAAACAGATGCTTTTTGATTTTGTTTGCTTTTATTTTATCCTTGCTTTCCTTTGAGTGATTTTAAAGTAGTTATCATTTAAAATCCTTCTGGCAATCTTAAAAGATAAGATAATGGCTGTTTTTCAGGTCCACAAGCTCCATACTGTACTCCACAGGTTATCTCACTGTGGCTCTGTCTCTACCTACCTTTGGAGAGTAGTTTGAAATTGGTTAATAAGGGTTTGGGAAGAGGAAATGATTCCTGGTTATCATCGTCAGCCAGAAAAGGTCTCTCATATGTAGAAAACATGCAGAAGCTCACCTTGTCTCCAAGGGTACTTTAAATTTCTCCTTTATAGATTGATTTCTCCTCTGAAGGGAAAAACATGGGTGTTTAGAGTACAGGACATCGGTTCCTCAATGACCATTGCCCTGATTTAACAGTGCAACGGTTCAATTATTTTAGTTAACATTTTTTTTCATTTAATCCATTTAAACTAGGAAAAATAAAAAAAAAAAGAAGGTTGGGATGGGAAGGCAGAAATAAGACGAATTCAGCTTCAGGGTAGCTAATTTGACATAGCTGATAATATGACCAAGGCAGCATGGAATTGAAGTAAAGTCATTTATCCCTGGCTTAAGAAGGTTTTGCAGCCTGTGCTGTACCCAGTATTACTTCGAGGGTTTTACATGTGGCACCTGCCTGATCCAGCCAACTTAGGCACATCTACTCAAGTTGCACTTGAGCAACTCACAGAGTCACAGCATTTATTTTATGGGTAGTGTTTTGAATATTCATTGGGAGCTAATTCTGCTTCCTGGATATTAAATGGAGTGTGAGTCTTGGCTTCAGTGACAGGCAATCACTCACACAAACACCCTCTCCCCTTGAATATTCAGTAAGCTATTATGGCTTGGAGTATTGTGTACAACCATATTAATATAATCTTTGGAGAGGATGTGGATTTTAAATTGGTGGCAAAGTAAGCAAAAAGCTGTGCTGGGGTACTAAAAACTAAATAGAAATACAGTTGGCTAGCTTAATTGTCACTGGCAGTGAAATTACATGCCATTGGTAGAATAATGGAATTGAAACTTTGCTGTGTTACTCATGCTTATTTCTGTGCATCAGCCTCTTGAATGGTCCACAGTAAATGAATGGGCACTAAGTTTATATTGGGAAACCGCTCGCTCCCATGGCTGCGCATCCTGTAATCAGACACTCCGCAAGGAGGAGCAGCCAGTGCTCCCCCCATACATTATACTGAATCTCATCATTTAATCAACCATGTCTGGGAAGGGATGAGCATAAAGAAATTACTTTCTGTAATCAGCTGAGAAGCCCTGATCTTGGTGTTGCAGATGGCTCTTTTCTGCTAAGTAATTAAGTGTAATGTGCAAGAAGTGTGTATTACATACAGCAGTTGACTAAACCCTAGTGAAGAGTACAGGAACAATTTTACAATTCCCAGATGCTGGAGCATTTCCCAAAGGTGACTTTAAGAAACATAACCACTCCTAGTAGTGGTGATTTCCTAGTTTCCTACCTCTGGTTCTTGAGAGGTGAGAGGAAGCAGAGCCAGGCCAATGCTCCTACACTATAAATTTTCACTGTTATGATGGGTTTTAGCCTTGCTAGGCCAGTCTTTGCCACCGGACCTAAACAAATTTTTTAACTATTGCAAACATTTAAATAGACAGAATTTTCCTTCAGTTCCCATGTGGATTTAACTCTGAAGTGAAGATAATAATAATAATAATAAATTTCCTTAGAACAGATACAAGAAATCCCATGTCATGCTATACCCTTGAAAGTCCTTTTCATGAAGCAATAAATCATAATGCCATAAAGGCAGCATGTATGGAAATTTGCTGATTATTCAAGATCCTGATCTTCCAGGTTAGTAAGAAAGTTTAAAAGATTTATCTTACTAAATGCAGATGCCTACATATGAATTACTCATCTTTAGATGTCTTCACAGAGATACAGTTGAAAATCTAATAGGTTCATGATGAATATGATTCATGCCATCTTGGAGTAGATTTTTAAATGTAGCTCAAGAGGAATTTCTCCTTCTGACTACCTGTGGCCGTCCATCAGATACAAAGGAGTTCCAGCATAGTTAGACATCTGCAGTATAATTACCTAGCTCTGACTTAAAATGAAATGTGCCTCATCATCCATGACTTCAAATTTTTGCCTGCCACCACAATAACAAAAATGCTTGGGAATCACTCTGGGTTCAAATACCGAAACAACCTAAACTGTGATAGTGCTGAGATGCCCTGTGATACTGCCTCCATTTGCACTGCAAACTCAAGAGAAGCAAAGCCAGTTTGTGAAACCCTGCAACACCCCTTCTCCCTGATATGCCAAGTCAGTGTCAACCACATATAAATGCAAAAAATCCTCTAGCAGGCACCTGTGTTGAGTTTTCTTTGCTTGGACATCTCTTTCCTCATCATCCCTCACAAGAAACCTTTTATTCCAGGAGGCCTCATTAGGAGCATATCTGTTGTGAGGGGTCTCTGACTACATTAATCTAAGTATTGAATTTGAGGTTTTTAACTATAAAGTACCAAATGCTCAGCTTTATTGCTTGCCCTGCAAAAGCCACTGAACACCTACAGCAATAGCTGAAGGTGACGCTGAGAGAATCACAGATTTACGCTTGGTTTTGGTGCAAGTTAGAATCTGCTGGGTTTCGTAATATAGTTTACAGCATCTTCATAATCTAAAAACACTGCCAGTCTATGGCTCTGGATATATGAGGCAGAGTAGTTTGTTTCCTGATAGACTTTGCAAGGCTTACAGTGATGTATATAAGGCTGGTTCTAGGAGGCAGCAGATACAAAAAACCCTTGTGAAGATGTTGGCAGTCACTGAGCTTTGTTTGGTGCCAGCGTTGGAATAGAAACCAGGATCTGGGATTGGAAGATGAATGCTGAAGATGCTGTTTAATCACTAGGTCTGGCCAAGTGCTTGTGTTTGGAACTAAGGAATGGTGCCTGAAACAGACAGATTAATGATGTAAACTATCTGTGGGGTAGTGTTCACTTGGGGTGTAGTTGAGGCTTTGCTTTGGCTTTGTTTACTGTTCAGATCCATCAGAGATACAAACGCTAGGTATTTCTCTGTGTCAAAAATTACTTTTGAATGGAGACTGGGGTGAGGCTGCAATAGCAATTTCAGGGGTTATATTTAGCCTTCCCTTAAGGCAATGGACAGCTGGGTTGGATAACCAGGCTTTGATCTGCAGAAGGAATGTCGCTCTGGCCTTGGTTATGGGCTGGTTGCAAAAGAGAAACCCATTTCGTGTATTTTTGTGGCCTTCAGCTAAGGCAGAGGTTATGGCTAGCAGGGCCTGATGGAAAGTAGATATTATTGTGGCAGTTTAGGGTTGGGACCGGTAGCCAGAGGGTAAGAGCTCATTCTCTTTTCAAGCTGTGATAAGAACCTAACTCTAACTATGGCCAGGTGTCATAGACAGGGAAATAGACAGCAGGGCCAGAAGACCAGTGTTTAAAGGCGCAATACAGCAGGCACTGTGGACAGAGATACGGGCTTGTGCCAGGAGGCAAGAATATTTCATGCTTCTCTACATTCTGTAGAAGGGTTTCAAAGACATGATCAATTTTACAGTTGGAAATGGCAGATCCTGAAATACTAGTTTGAATATCTGACTGCTTGGAGGTTCCGTGTCTAGGAATCAAGCAGACATTGGCTTCGTAGCCTCATAATCCAGTCTATAACTATTCCAACTGGACTTTGGATTTCTGGCTACCAGGCCCAAACAAGTTTGGCTTAATCCAAGAACATGAAGAATCTGTCCAGGACAAAGGGCTGTATAAAATCTTGGTGGTTTTGGAAGGTCTTCATATTACTTTGACCTCTTCAGAAGGCTATACGCACATATATACATATGTGATGCATGTGTGTGTGTTTATTACTTTATTCATTGATTTTCTGTGTTTGTGTAAAAGGATAATAATCTACCTTGTGCCAGTAATAACTGGTACAGTTATTAACAGCAGGTCCTGAAGATTTCAGGTTTTATGGCTACAGTCTTCAAGACTTAATCTCTTACATCAAGAATCATTGCTAGAAGGGAGCAATGTCTGTCTTTGGGTTTGTTTGTTTCCAGCTAGGCCTCTCTGTGTTAAGACTAAAGCCTAGCTTTATGAGTTGGGATTAAAGTCAAAAGTTTTGGTATGTCAAATTATATACAATTAGTATGCAGGACTAGTCTAAGCCAAAGTCTTGTCAGCGGGTCTTTTACAGTGAATAGCAGAGAGGAATAATTTCCCCGCCACTGTTTTGCAGTAATCACACTCCTGACAGTAGCTGTACCAAGAGACACATCCCAGTAGCAGATGGATAAGGAGTATAGGAATTTGCTTCCATTTGGTATCAGTCCTCATCTTAATCTGCTAGGCCTGACAAGATTCCAGTAAATGAGGACTAGAGTAAATGAACCTTAACCACAAACCCTAGCCACAGGCTTAATAATAAACAACTTATCCAAACAAGAAGAAAAGTCATACTTTCCTATTGGTAGCAGTGCAGTCCACAGGCATTTGAGTATCTGTGAATCCAACTAGCTCTTCAGTTGAATCTTGTCTTAATTATATAGCCCAGAGCTGCCTCTTCTCTGCACTTCTCCCTTGAACTTGAGTAACAAAGAAACCACACATGGCCCCACATCTCATCCTCAGCAGTGGCCCTTGCATCACTAACTAGAGATCTTCAGCCCCTTCTCCATAGCTCTCATCTCCTTGCCAGTCTTAATCTTAAGTGTAAATAATTTTTCAAGAGATAGAAAGATCATTTTAGCTACAGAGATGAACTTCTGCCTAACCATAAGCCAGTTTCTTTCCAGCGTGAATTCTATCCCACTCCTCTGCACATGACATGACAAAGCTGCTCCTGCTCTCAGTAACTGCAACCATATGAAGTAGCCTAACCTTTTTTCACAATTGTTCTAGAAATTGGAAAATAAAGGAAAAACCAAGCAGGGCCCAGCAAATGTCCTAGCAATTTGATCCTTCCAGTTCAGAGATCTATACCTAAGCCTGTCCTGAACTTAGACTTGTTTAGGGCCAGAGGGATTCCTGCTACAGCAACAAAATCAAATTTCAGTATTCACCTTTATTCCAACTCAGAGTGCCTTCTAGTTTACTTTAACCTTTCATCGCCTGCACTTTGCAACCCTCTCTGCAACACTAGTTCTAGCTGTAAACCTAACAATAATGCAGAAATATCTACCTGGACAAGGAAAAAAAAGTGTAAGCTTTTCTATTCCTTGCTTGACCACATTTGTTTTCCATATCAATGGACCATGCAGAAATGAGCCTTGCCTCCATTGCTGCATATGTTCATGCCTTATCTCTGTTCCAGCTCATTTTTTTCCTGCCCTACAAGTGACACCATGGTTGTTTCTCTACCTGAGTAGAGTTTTTCTTTGGCCAATGATGAGTGAGATGTGTGAGAGAATGGTGGGCTCAATCCTTTAAACACAGCAGCTGTTGCAGGAAAACACCCAGGATTAACTGCTTACAGACCTCCTGGACATCCTGTTGTTTCAGGAAGAAGACAAGGACAGTGAGTTCCTGGTAGTCTTTGTGTTAAGGATCTCTGAGGCTATTGTTCAGGCTCTCTAGTCCTGGGTAAAGAGAGTGGAAAATGAGTAAGAATTTATCCAGGTATTTGCTTTCCTCGAGTTCTTGGAAAATAATGGTGCTTTTCATGGGATCCAGTCCAGCTGGTGCCTGGCTGGGGGCAAGCAGAGCTACATCAGCATCCACGTGTGCTGCAGCCTCTGTGGCTCACCAGCTGGGCCAGGCAGATGAGCCAAGAGCTGGCAACTCTTTGGAGAGGAGGCAAGAGAATCCCTAGAGGGAGGAAGAGCTGGTACAGTACCCTCACACTTCAAAGTGCAACTACAGTGTCACACAGCCACCTGTCACCTAGGGGGTAACTTTATTACCAACAACTAGGGGACATGCTAGACTAAGTTTGTATCTGTTAGAAACCAAACTGTAGATAAATGAGGTCTGATCAGGGTTTTTTTTGCACCATCACAGAGTATCCCAGGTTCTCGTGCTGTTTCTCAGACTCTTGCAATGCTCCATGAAGTCAGATGCTGATAATTTCTCTTTAGTTTTCTTCACCACTCATCTTTTCTCATCAGTTTCTCTTTACAAGTTCCTTTGTACTATCCAAAACTCTTTATTACACCCAGTCAGAGGTTTTATCACATCTACTGTGGATATCTTACTCTGATTTGTTTTTTCTTTTAACTTGCTACAGTTTCTGAACTGACTCTATCCAGTTTATGTTCTTACTGAGATAAATTAAATACAAGTAAGACCTTTTCTCCTACAAGGTCAGCTTTTTCTCAGATCCTTGCATAGCAGTTTATCTAGCCAGGTTGTTTTGGGACCCACAACACCACGTGAATAACAATGCCTCCCACTGCAGCTGGCAACCAGCTGCTAAAACCTGCTTTGGAATCTCCAAGAACACATTGTCCTGCAGACCTTGGGGCATTAGCAAAACAGATTTACAGACCCAAAAGCTCCTTTAAGGGTGGGAGTACACTTGGAGGAGGCCTTCCAGGTCTGTTTTGAAAGGAGTCTGGGTGCACCACAGCTGCCTAAGGTACTGCCCAAAGCGTGGTATGTGGGAACGATTAGTGAATTAACTTTAAGAGCATGTTGTAGCTCTGATTTAAGAAGCTATTGTAGAGTTCCACAGTGGTATTCTTAGAACTACTCCAGTAAGCCCCACTTGGACCAACACAAATATATCAATTCTCTGTCCTGATGTCCTGGGGTGACCTGATAATGTTACTACTTTAGGGCAGCACCTCACCCATCTTCCACACTAGGTTTTGAATCTTTGCTAATCCATTAGCCAGTGAGGAGCTCTCTCATCCCTCCTGGGAAGAGTGACAGTTTTCCCTTGCTTCTCATCCTATGTCCCTGCTTCCCCTGTTACCTCCTGCCAGCACATAGGCAAATGAGACCTGCTTACACCTAAGTTAAGCTTTACTCCTCACACACAGGTTTTATTTACACTAGTCCTTGCAATTTTCAGAGCCACCTCCAAAGTTTGGACCTTACTGGCAGTAACCTTAAATCCTTCTCAACCTAAAAGCTAAAGTAAAACCTTCCAGCCCATGCCCTATTTGTATGACCTTCTCTTTAGCACAAATCAAATTCTTCACTCTCTGCTTTCCTAAATAATAAATCTTAACCTATCCCTAATCCCAGTGCAAGAAGTAATCCTGTTACCCCAGCATGATCTGGTGTGCCAAATGACTGTGACTTTTTGGAACCTGTTGCTTAATGGTTTGGGTTTTTTCTTAATTGAACTGTAGGTCGTTATAGTCAGTGTCATTTCTCATTTGTTGCCAATTCTCCTGTTGATGCTAATCAGCAAATAAAAAGCACATGTAGGCTGGGTTGGTAGTCAGGTTATGCTAACAGCATGGACAAAGGGTTGGGGTTGCTTTAGCATTCAAGGTCAACAGAACTAGACTTTGGGGATGGAATTAGGTGTCACAGTAGGGCAGAAAGCTTTGTCTTTAACACTGGTTGTACCAGTATCTCTGGGCAGTGATGAGAGAATTAGGAAGTTTGGATTAGCAGTTAGGTTGTTATGTGTTGAAAAGATTGGTTTGCTCCTGTACCCCAGAGAGTCCACACAGGTGGTTTGAAAGGGCTCTCCTGGCATGGATACTGCCCACACCAGCACCCAGTGCTCTTCTGTGAATAATGAAGGGGATTCTGTGTTCCCTTCCCTTGGCCTAATTTAGGGTGGGGCAGTTTGGTCAGACATCTGCTGCACGTGGCATGGCACTGGTGTCAGTGAGCAGTGCATGGACTGAGAAAATCCCACTGCTTCTGTCTTTATTACAGAAGCTTGTCCAAAAGCAGATGATGTGCAGACATCATTCAACAGACATGACAATCTAGATTTTAACTTACTGAGAATTAATATTTATTCCATGGTAGTACCACCAGCAAAATGCAGGCTCTAAGAGTCTTATTCCCACAAGGATTAGAGAGAGTTAAGGTAAAAGTGCCTCCTTCATCATCCCTGTTAATTTAAGTGAGCACCTGAAACTTGCATACCTTGCCAGCAGAGCTGAGCCAGCATAACAGGTTCTACTTGGAGTTGCCATAGTGTCTTGTTTAACCTAAAAAACAACAGAACCTGAAATTTTCTTGATGTGGCAAGAGGTTAATTTGGCTGAGCCGAAGGGCCTGCAGATAAAGAGGGATCTCGTGACAAATTTGCAATGATGGAGGTCCTTAAATATGCTGGGAACCGTCTAAGAAAAAAATTATACAAACATGTTAACACCATACCTGTAAAAACTGAATGTAAGTCTTGTTGAAACAGGTCATATTGGCAAGCCTAGAAAATGAATTCACTGGTTATATAGGGCTAGCAGCAATTCATTTACCACAATTTACAACACAGGCCTGTTTGAAAGCTGAATTCATGGTGGTGGGCTTAAAGGGAATCTGCATACATATCCCAAGCAGTTGGATTTTTCTGAGCAATGATGAAATTGAGGATTTAAAGGGCAACTTTCAAAAATATATTTGTATTTCTGAATCTCTCAGCTGCTGATGGAGAGCAGGTAGAAGAACTGTGATGTGTGGCCTGTTTTCAGCCTTCTGTGGGTTTGGGGCTGCACCTCAGCTTGAGACATTACATACAGTGTCTAATCCTCTAAACCATAAAATCTCACGTGAATAGCACCATTGATGAAGCTTGCAGGTAAGGGCTGCTTGTGTGAATGACTGCTTGAAGGACCCAGCCCTCTAATTTCAGTCTGTAGGGAACTTTGCTAGCTGTGTTTTGTGTAAAAACACCTAAAAATCAGATCCTAATAACATTCCTGGCAGCCTTGCTGCTGTGGTGTAGAAGGTATTGCTGATGTTTAGCTGATGGCTCTGACTGTGGAAAACGATGAACAGATTAAGGCTCTCAGTGGAGCTGATCCAGTTGCACTGGGAGTAGATGTTGCTCCCAAATGTTGGTAAGGCTGAACTCTGGGACTGGGGATAGAAAACAATCTGTTAAAACACTATGGAACACAGTGAAACTGACCTTCCAGTCTCGGTTTTATGCCCAAAGGAGAAGGTGGGAGGCAGGAAAGAGGGAAAGAGTCTGGTTAATAAACTTGTGTTCATGATGTGAGTCATTCCTCCAGTGTCTGCAAAGAAGCAGTTAATTTATCTGCCAGGGATAAATTAACACTGTAACTGCTTTGCCAGTCTAATTACCTTACAAGCTAAAAGGAAATGAGCAGTTGTTCCTTAATAGCTTTTTCTACAATGAACTGCTGCAAACATTGGCAGTAAAAATAATGGAGATGAGAGGCATGCGTGGAGTGAGGCCAGTGTCTTGCTCTAAGCAGTGAAGTTTGTTCATTCTTACAGAAACTGGAGAGAGGCAAATTTCATGCTGTAAGATGTATATGACAGCTGTCTCAGGTTAAGAAACTTGGAGAGTCTTCTTCCTTACCAAGGAAGTTGCATACAAGGACTATTTCATTCTAAATATTTTACATGAATGTGAACTATTGTTCATTCTAACCAAGAGATGTATAGGTTGGTTGGTTTTGGTGGTTTTTGTTTTTGTTTTCTTTACCATTCCACATCTTCTTTCATGCAAGGCATAACTGGAGAGATAATTCACATAATTATTTGGACTCATATTCCAATACAACGCTACATTTTTTTTTTTGTCATGAAACAGTTTTTCTGGTGCACCCAGGGAGAGGAATGTTAAAACCAATATACGCCTGGAAAAGTGAATTTGAAGGCTTCAGAGAGCCAAAACTCTAATTCTGTGTCTCTTTGCTCTTTGGAAGTTTCAAATGATACCACAAATTTGGTTGTGGGCACTAGCTGTAGAAAAAAAATCAATGGCTATAGCATATGGAACTCAGTCTGAGGAGAGGGGACAGGTAGTCATTTGTCGTGTGATAAGCTTACTACTAGATGTTTCTCTAGGCAGAAGCAAACGTTTAAGTGTTGTTATAAAGACCTCTGCAGGTGGGATTTTAAGTTTTAGGCTGAAAATCTCACAGGATTTAAATGTCACAGTACTAAAATGCTGCAACATAGGTTAGGAAGAGGTGAGCTTTTTGGAGGCAGTAGTTGAAGCAGAAAGAATCAAGGAACTCACACTGGGAATATTTGTACCTGCAACTTCCCACTCAAACCCAGTATTTACTGTGAACAGGCTTTCAGAGACTGTCTAGTGTGACAGTTGCTTGAATTAAATGCCAATTATTCATTACTTAGTCACCGAAATGTCTGATAGTGCATCAGTTTCTTAGCAATTGTGCAGCTGGTTAGGGAAAAAATAATCAATACAACACCTACTCAGCAGAATTTATTGATTTTTAGTCAAAACTAAAATGTTATGCAGAGATGGTTCTGATTCAGTGGAAGCCACAAATAGGTATTTTCTCCTGGGACCACTGTACTTGATGAAAGGGGTTGATGCAGCTCCTCTGCCAGAGGCTGCTGCCCCAGCTGAGCTCCTGGTCAAGTGCCCCCGGGGCCCCCCCTGCAAAATCAATCCTGGCAAATCAAAGGGCTGGATGGGGAATAACGAGCTTGACTGTTTAAATGAATGAGGGAGTGCTCAGGTGGGAAAATCCTGGGAAACAGAATCCTCCTCTCCTTTTAACGCTGGACTTTGAGAGAACACCCTGAGTGCCTGTGGCACTTCGGTGTCCATGAACCAGGTTTGTTTTTGTCTTTATTTTGACTCCAGATAGTTTGTTTCACTGGTTCCTCTGTCAGGTACCCAGTGTTACACCTTGGGAGTTTGCAAGCCCCACATTTCTGGGGCACTTTCATTGGTTCTTTGGTGGTATATGGTGGACATGCTAATTGTTTTTTATACTGATAGAGTTTTTAATTATGCTGGAGACAAAACTGTTTCAAATGGCTGAAGTCTTCGGCACAGTGGAGTCTGATCTCCCAAGATGTCTCTGACTGTTTTGAAATTAAAATTATATTCTGACTGAAAGTGCATGAAAAGGCAGTCTCAAAAATGCTGGAAAGTGAGATATAAAGGTGGTTCCTGAGCAAAACAGGCAATTCTATTTAGATGACATAGTGTTGTAGGAAACTGGAAGGGTAGTGAAATGAGTTTGGAAATGAGTTTTCAGGGCAAAATAATGTCTGCAAGTTTTGGAAAAACTTACAGACTTTTCTGGTACCCTCTGTCACCCCTCTTCTTCCTGTGTTATCTCTCTGAAAGTAGGAAGAGAAAAGTTCAGGATGCACTAATCTTCTCAAAACCTTTGTGAAGAATGCACTTTGGGGGAAAGAATTGAATGTAAGCAATAGAAAACCAGTTTGCCTTGAAATGGCTGGAAATACAGTTATGACACCTCTCATTTTTTTTCTTACTGGAGAGTATTTGAAATACAGAGCCTTCCTGTATTGTGCCAGTAGGGCAGTGGGTCTCCCACACTGTGTTTATATGGTAGCATATGGCTTCTACATGAAGGAAGTAGTATATCACAAATAAGGCCAGCAGAAGATTATTTTATCCTCAAATCTCTCATTGGTGGCAGTAATACAAAAGATTAGATAATCAGATTTTGAAGTCTGGAAAATTTATGAGTTTTGGGGTAAAAATACTGGAATCTTGTAAAGAATTTCAGAAAGAACTGTGCTTTCAATCTGTGTTTAAATCCATTAAATGATGTAACATAACATGCATTAGTCTCCTAATTCAGTATTTTCAGTAAAATGTGTTCTTACTTAATTTTTTGCTTTTGTTAATTCCTTTTTCCAATTCTTGATTTATGTCCCTATTAATTAAGGTTTTGTATACTCTCTGAAACAACATTTGTTGATTTCAAATCATTTGGCCAGGAGAAAGTAAGAAATCATAGGAAAAGTAAGGGGATTTTGATGGGCAAGAAGTCGTCTGCTGGATTTTCTATTAGAGATTCAACATTGCCTGAGAAAGGAGAGGTAGTTAGAATTTCAGCAACAATATTCTGTGCATTGGGCTTGTTCCCTGACCCTAGATTGGTCAGATACAACCCAAAGTATCTCCTGTTGATTTTAAATGTGCTGGAGATTTTTATAATCATCCCAACATTGGGGGAGAGAGAAAGAAGAAGACTGATTGCTAGAGAATTAAATTATATCTGAGTATGATTGATTATATCTGTATTTTTTCACTTTGTTCATAATGTATTTTTCTCTTAGAATAGTTTGTCTTATGTGCCCAGATGTCAGGAAAATGTTTGTTCAGTGTTATGAATCTTATTTTAAGCTAGAAAAGGAGATGAATAAGTAATACCAAGCCTGTATTAACTTTTTATATATGTCCTTAGTTACTGAGGACTTTCTTACAAAATTGGATCTTTTCATACCTCCAGGGTACATTGGTGTGATACACTTTTAACCATTATCTGTCTTGTGCACAAACATTTTGAAGATTGCTCTGCAATTGTTAGACCATTCTACTCACCTGTGGAGCTTTCTTTGTATATATATTTACATACACACACACACATATATACATATATTCAATACCTTCTTTCTCAAAGGACAGGAATAGTCACAGATTCCACAGCATAACAGGAGAACCACCATTCTTGGAGAATGGGGGCAGTGAAACAAAAATTGAATGAAACTAGAATATAATGTTATTAAAGTTGGTCAAAACCCAGCAATTCATTACTACTACGCTATTGGTGGCATTGCACCTGACATGCTAGTTTATACAAGTGTGCTGTCCAGAAACTTCCATTACCTTGTGGAGACATGAGTTGTTATATTACAGTTCTTCATCTTAGAAGGTGGTCACAAAAAAGCTAAGTGCTGAAACCAGAAGAATTATACCAGAAATAAAATGCATAAGGTCATTGAAAATGCTTACACAAGCGTGTGTGGTTATTGGGTTATAAAAAGCCTTTTATTTAGTAAAATATCTGCTGTTTAGGAAAGGCTGGAACTCATATAAAGGTTGCCCTTGGACTTAAAATCTATTAAAAAGTATTGTGAGTAATTACTTGTGGTAAATGTTATTGACATTGACTCAAAGGGTCTGATGTACATTGGTTTAATGTTCCAAATAACAGGTCTTAAAATCCAGATTCTTCTACTTTCAAGTGTCCCTAATGTCCCAATAAATTAACTCTTAGATTAACACTTCATTGAATTAAGGTAATCAAATAAGTTCTTTAGAATCTGTGCGACTCTTATAAAAGAGTTCAGCTGTGTTTTTCAGAAATAATTAAAAATGTTAAAACTTTGAAAATCTGGAGTCTCACTTTCTCATAACTTTTGAAAAATGGAGTAATTTTTCTTCTTCTTTTTCTTTATTTGTGCAGCACCATTCCTTCTTTGCTCACAGAACCAGCGCTGCTGAGCAAAGATAGGTGCAGTGCTATTCGTGTGAGTCCAGCTCAGGACGTGGAGAGCAGTTGTTGCTGTGGGTGGAGAGAGCAGGTCAGGAGAACGTGGCTGGAAGGGTTTGGGTCTGTGCTTCTGTGCACTGAGGGGGTGTGATCAGCTACTGCTTGTTTTCAGGAGCATCCCTTGCTCCACCTGCATTGTGGTGCGTGTGTGTCGCAGTTACGGTTTAAGGATCTATCTTCAGTGGGATCTCTTTTCTCTGTAGGCACTTTAGTGTGAGGAGCCCCAGACTTCGGATAAGAACAAGAAAATCTGTCTTCTAAAGAGAAAGGTGTTAAGCCACAGCAGAGGATGACAGACTTTTCCCATGAAATCACTGTATTGCACTATACGTGGGGTAGAGGTGCAGCATGTAATGCAAAGAAATCTTCTGTGAGGAGGAGAACTTCTGAAAACTTAATGTTAGTGACTATGTAAATATAATAAGCTTTATTGGGCAAGTCATTTCAGAATTTCACAAAGGGTGTTGTGCTAGAGAGTGATGGAATGCCATTTCACTCAGTCATGGCATGGAAATTTCTGTACAGAAATCATAATGAGGCCCTCTGTAAACGTTCGTTTCGCAGCCTATAAATAGGTGAGACCACCAGCCCTGTAAAGGGTTACTGGGTTGCTGGCACTTTCTGGGCAGGCAGGGAAGTCATAAAATGAGGATTTCATTACTTGGTTGTGGAACTGGAAAGAGAAAAACATTGCTTTCAGAATTGAGGAGGAGAACTGAGTAAGAATTCAGAAAAGGCATGAGGAGCAGAATGCCTTCAGAAGACTGGGAGTGGAGGCTCCATGGGTGTTGTCTGAAAGCTTTTGCTTGAAGGCTGGAGAGCCCAGCTAAGTGAACAACAGAGAAAGATTTTACTCCTTCAGAAAGGTTCTCTGGATTCCTGTCACAGACAATGCCAGAAGGCTGGGAGCTCCTTACTTGCTGAGATACCAAGTCTTTTGAATTTGTTCAAACAAGAGTTTACATTGGAAAGGATTAAACATCATTAGTTCCACATTGAAATACACCTTACGTTTACTTTTATTTCTAAAATACCCATAGCCTGTGTAAAACACTGGAACCTGTGATTATGTTTAACTGCTCGAGCTTCTGGGATTTTGGAGTGACTTTAATTCTATTTTTCATAATACTTAACTAAATAGAGTACATCCGTGGCTGGTTGTGGAACAAGACCACTTTGAAACACTAGCAGTGTGTTATTGGTTTGACTGGCATCCATGGATCAGGACCATGAGTACAAAGGTAGCATTTCCCCCAATATATCTGCTCTTGCCTGTTTTGGAAGAAATGCTCTTTCTCACCTTCCTGAGAGGAGGAATGACTTTCCACAGATCAGTTTAGGTGCGTGGACATAAGGTTTATCAGCAAATGCAGAAAATATTTATTTGACTGATGGAGTAACGTCAGATGTAAAAAGAGCAGGCAAAGCAGAATAGATAAGAAAAACTAATTGTAATATAACTTGTACAATAAAAACTCAATAGGTTTTTTCAGTGAACAATGAAAATTAGTGTTGTAAAAGTGGCAAACAGGAATCATACTCTCTGCAGCCATTCACATAAATCTCTTTAATATGATGGCAAATTCAGTGTAATTTCCTACTCATTTCTGAAGCAGCTTAAGATTTTAGATTGAGAACTCCATTTACTGTGAAAAACATGAACCTGTTTCAACTTAGAAAACAATTAAAGATAGTGGCTACTGATGCATCAAAACCTCGGAAATATCCAAATATTTCCAACATTTATTGTTGGGTAGGTAGAAAACAGTGATACGGTCTCTACAAGAATATTTTAAGACCTCATTTAAACAGCCTTATGAATATACAAAAATGTAACAAATTCACTAGAAACAGGTGACTGGGGCTTAACCTGACTTACTTCTGCTTGCAGTTGCTACAGCTAATGCTGCTGTTTAGAAAACACCATTTTCCTGTGATTTTGTAGGCAATAAGAAGCAAGACTTGCTTTTAGCTGCTTTTCTAGATCACAGGCATTTTAAAATCAGGGCATAAACATATTCCTGAAGTAGGTTCGGCAAAATATTTTGCTTGTTTTTCTGCCAATCTGAAGAAAAACAAAGTTTTGGAAAGCATTCTGTCAGCTCTCAAAACATGGAAATGTTCAGGTACACCTTAGTAAGAAAGATGTTTAACTTACAGTGAACAGGATCAGGAAGTATTTTACAGTTCCTGAAAGTTATTTCTGTCCACTAGATAAGGATTCAGTAATTAAACTTTGAAAGAGTCTCTTCACCCTTAATAAACAGTGATTGCATAATGCTTCTCTTCAACACCATGTAGTATGTTTTCTGATAGTCTTAAAATAGTCACATCCTGACTGTGATTTGTTGGGAGAACTTCTATAAATATGTTAGACCATTAAAAATCTGATTATTAATATTCTGGTTGTCAGTGTACCTATGTACAAACACATTATTGCCCATGTCTGTACTACCTTTGGAATATCTGACTTCCTTCTGATTTCAGAAAACAAACAGGTTAATTTGACCACCTTCCCTGAGAAAGCAGTGCAGACTTCAGGCAATTCTGCTGTTTACTAGAGCCTCCAGATTCGATGGAGGTTGGACACTGTGTTTGTCTGAGCAGGGCTCTTTACCTACAGACCAAGGAGAATGTGTTTATATGTTGTGAGAGTATTGGTTTCTGAAATGATATAATTTTCTGACCTGTAAAACTGTATTTGCTTAATTATTCAAAGTCTACAAGTACTACATTCATATCTACTGCTGTAATAGCTGAATGACTACTTCCCTTGAGTAAACTGACTTGGACAATCTGTGGAAAACTTAGAATAAGTACAATCATAATTTATAACTTTAAACTAATTTATATTGCGTGTCTAAGGAATGGATTTTTTTAAAAAATCTAAAATGGGTAGATGTTACTTTGAGTAACAGATAATTGTATTTGATAGTATAAAACTTGCATTTGCCAGAAAAGTACCTGACCTGTTGAGAAACATTTTCCTAAAAATCTTCTTAAATTAAACTTTGCCAATTAAATATATTTTTGTAGGGGAATGAATAGTTTATTGTCTGGGGTGGATATGACAAAAAGGACATCACACCTCACAATAAGTTTAGGCAACATCAAAAGCTTTCCATCAAAGTTTCTAGACTTTGAGCAGATTCAACTAGTATCAATAATTAAATGCATGTACTGAGTTAAACTCTGGAAGAGAGATGGTAAATTATTTCCTGGGACCCTTTTAGCTTTGCTTTGTTTTTCATTCTTTCCCATCACCTCACCAGCCCCTCTGCTCCCCCTATCCCTCGCCAAGGATCCGGTTATAGCCCTGAGGTTTCTGTGTCACACGTAATGAGTCAACTACTAAATCAGGTGCTAAAGCACCTCATGGAGTTGGTTCTTGTCTAGGACTTTGTTCGTGGGTATTTTTAACTCTCACTGTCAGACTGAGTATGGAAATCCCCAGATGTGGACTTTCCTCCCCTGAAATGTGAGCTTTCCTTCTCACCCCATTGGGGGAGTCAAAGCCACTCAAGAGCAACCCCCTTGAGGCAAATCAGGCAGTAACTGCTGGCTTATTCCCAGGGAAAGTAGATTCAGAAACCAACCTTTAAAGGCCATCTGGATTTGAGATGGGATGGACTAACCAAGATGAAGTCAACTAGTACTTAACTACCCCCAGAAATGTGTGTGCTGCTGAGTTGCCTGGAGTGTGGCATACCCCTCCTAGAGGAACTTGTCCTCGTCTGGTTTCCATTTCAAAGAGAGAAGTGCTCATGGCTCACAGACAGTATCTTCTCTTTGGAAAGATGTCATTCCTGGAGTCATGGCTTTCTGCTTCAGGGTCAGGTTTTGATCCATTTGTTTCTCTCTTTGAAAGAGCACGACAAAAAGAGGGGGTAACCAGGGCAAGCATATACATGTTAAAATACATTCCAAAGCTTTTTTATGTTATTCATTAGTGCGAGGTGCTTCACCCACATTTCACCAGGTGTTGTCTGGCTTTACTGAGAGTGTTCTGTATAGTTATATTGTCACATGCTGGGCACTTCAGACCTTGAAATTAGGCTGAGTGGCCTATAATCCTCTCACATCATTACCTAGTAGCCTTCTTTGGCAGTCAGGTAACACACTTGCTTTCTGTGTGTTTGCTAAAGGTTCTGAGATTGCTTTGTACTATTTTAAACAATGGTATCTTGATATTCTTTAGACTTTGTTTCAGTGCTTGGTGCAATTTACGTTGCATTTAATCAGTGGTGCCTGCTAGATCGTCTTTGTTCCTTTACAATGTAAGTTAATTCCCAGTAACACTACTTAAAATAATAGCTCTTGCAAAGTCAGAAAAAGAACAACCTCTTTGAAAAAATCAGGATAAGTGAGAATGAACAGAAGTTTACTCTTTGATTAACAAATGGAGAAATAAAATTTGATGTATAATTACTTATTTAATCTCTAACTGAACGTAGGCACTAATTTTCTAATGAGAATATATGCATGTTAATAGAAAAGTTTAAAAATATAATACAGATGTTTAGGAATTTGCTGATCAGCCAGACTTGTTCTTTTAACCAGTGGCTCAAAAATAATAACAAAATAAGCATGTTGCACAACATTGCATATGTAGGACTTTTAATGCTGGCTGGGGAGTGCTTGAAGAGGAGAAGGAAGAGGTTGTTCTTGCCTTCTGACTGGCAGCAGGGTCTAGTGCAGATAACTCAAGGACTTCCACAAATGCTACTGGTATGGTCTTAATGGGAAGCTACACTGAAGAAAAATTCAATTCAGTTTGGATTTATATTGTATTTTTTCTCCCTTCTGGATGTGCATACTGGAATCTGGTACTGTCTGAGAGGACAAACTGTCTGAAGGACTCAAGATGGACATATAGGGATCAATCAGATATAGGTTGCAGAAAAAAATCACTAAAAATTAGCTATTTGAACCACAGCCACATCAAGCCTTTCCCCTTCTTATAGGCACCCATAAATCCATGGAGATTAAACTATCCTTCCCTTCTCAACTTCTGCCAAGAAGTTACCCAAAACTTCTTGATCAGCATTTTTCTTGATGCTTTTTGCAAAGCTTGGTGTTATAACTCATTTTTATTTAAGCCTGGAATAATGCCAGAAGAGTTGTATCTCTGTCATTTCAGGAAGCAATTTCTGACACTTGCCCAGTCCAAAAGGAAATAAAACCTCCAAAAAATTTATTTGCAATGTCCGGATAGCTCCTTGTGATTGCAGTCTTCCTAAAGCAGAGTACAGAGGCTGCTTCCTCCTGGTGCCTCCAGGAGGACACAGCTCCCTGATGGTTCAGGGAAGGGGTGGAGCTGAGGTGGCACTGTCACCCTCAGCATTAACCCCGGTGTGGCTGGCCTTCAGGGGAGGGAATAAGGCATTACTAAAGCAGATGGCAAAGTGCAGCTTCTCCTGCTCTGCTCCTCTGCACCTCCACCTGAATCCTTTGATATCCTTGAAATCAAAGGGAGCTGATGAAAAGTCTGCCTAGAACTTTCTAAAATCCTAATTGGACTTCTTTCAGGTCACATAGCACTGATAGCTGGGAATGCCCCTGGTTTAATCTTTTTTTGACTCAATACAACTGTATCAGAGGCTGCTGGTACCTGGAGGAAGGGACTCTTCTGCATCTCAATGAGCTGTGTGACCAGAATACAGCAGCACGGTGTGTTTGGGACAGGCAGACCCTCAGCTTGGAAAAGGCTCTCATTGTTGAGGAGTCCTAGCCAAGCAGCTCTGCAGCTTTTTGTAGGTAACATTTTCTAGCTCTTATGTTTTATGACTGATGCTTAGGCACAGTAGAAGTGGCCAGGGTGTGAAAAGAACAAACAGTTCAATGTCAAGAGCAAATCATGTGGCTGCGAGTCAGCCTGCTTGCTTGCCGCACTGGAAGTGCAGCCAGGTTACAGCTGGAAATTCCCGCTCGGGACATAAAATGAGAAACTGTTTACACCGAAAATAGTGGAGGTGTGGAGAGAGACAGCCATCCACTGCAGCAGGGAAACCCCCCTGTTTTTGAGAGGGTTTCAAGAAGGTGGAAAGGTGGATTTTGTGGCGAAGGTGAAACAGCAAAGGAGGCTTCAGTGCAGTCCATCACAGATCTGGAGCTGGAGCCAGCTATAGACCAAGCCTATAGACCAAGCCACCCTGCTGTGCTGCCCACGCTGCCTCCAGGCTGTCTCTGGCAGCAGCCCTGTCCCATCCTTCACCCCAGTCCCACCGCCTGTGCCTGCTGCCCCCGGGCAGCCACTGGCACAGCAGGGCCCCGTCAGGCACTGGGGACTTGCTGCCAAGGCCTGTTTTACACAGGCACATTCTGGCAGAAGAAAGTCAAAGAGCTTTAGGGATGTTTATTTTTACTTCCACCCTTCTTCTTGCTTATTTTTGGCAAAGGTGTACGCCGCACTTGCTTTAGAGGAGGATTGATGAGATGTAGCCTTCCCTTCTTGACGTTATGCTGTTCTCAGGGCAGCAGGACTCACTTCTGCTTTCTCTCCCTGTTTAACAGTTAATGATCTGGAAAAAAAACCAAGGGGTAAGGTGACATTGGCAGCGCTGCAGCTCCCGGGGGAGATGGGCTCTCTGCAGGAGCTTGTGCCCTCTCTGGCTGTCGGGGCTGGTAAGCAAAGTAGCTGCTGGTGCTCCCAAACAGCAGCCACTTCTCATTACATCTTTTATCCTTGAGACTGGGATGGGAAGGCAATACTGGGAACTGCAGAATATCTTCTTTGAAAGCCATTTTGAACAAGGCTTGATTTAATCTACCATTCTGGACTTTCAGAAGATATGTCATTTTCTCTCAGAAAATGTGTGTTCAAGAGTTATAAACAGCCAGCTGCTGTTCTAAAATTGTCACCTCATCACAACTGCTCAGGTATCAAGAGTGTCAGCAGTACAGCAGGTCAGCGAGAGCAAGGGACTTTACCTCCCACCCTGGATAAACGCCATGATCACAGTAATGATATTCTGATTCTTTAGTTCATAGCAGAGAAAAGAATCAGAGATGGCAAGGAAGCATATTTCAGTTTTATACTCTCAAAAATGTTTCAAGTATGTTTATATTTTTCAGTTGGGTGAATTGCTGGAAGATTTGAAATTTTATTTCTTCCATGAATCCAAGTAAATGTGAAGCATTGATTTAAAAATAAATTAGCATTGATTCCTTTAGTCACTGTCACTTTAACACTCACAGTGGCAGTGCTGCTTGGAGAAGGTGAACAATGTACTTTGCTGGCTTTTAAGTCACACAGTAGAGAAGACAAAGCCCTTCCTGCTCAAATTATTGATGGTGCACTGCAAAATGATATGATAATTACATCACGTTGAGCACACGTTGACAAAGTCAGCAGCTCAGTTTTGCTTAGCTTGCAGCATGCCATGGGCATTTAGGGATGTTTTTTCACTTGCTGGTGAGATGGAATCTTTTACACATCACTGTGGCTTTGGGACTGTAGTCTGGAGCTAATCAGGAGGTATCTGCATGGTATTTTCTGTTAGACCTTCTCCTTCTGCTCCTTCAGCCACATCAGACATGTATACTCCCAATACTAGTATTTCAGGTTTGGTAACAGTCTTTGGCTATCCATTTGTTTCTGAGAAAAGTTCTACTGCATTTTTTTACAGAGGGATGGTCAAGAAATGCAGTCCCTAGGCTTCAAAAACATAAAAATGTTGTTGGTTCAGTTGCTTCAGAAAGGTGAAACCACAGCAATTCAGACTTCTCAATTTCCCTGTGTCCCATCATGTGAGACACCTTGAGTCAGGTTATTTGATCTGGAAGGGCAAAACGCTTGCACAAGTGGTCACTGGTGGGAGGATGAGACGAGGAGGCCCCAGCTGGTGTGTCTGCTCCCCTGGCAAAGGATACAGGGCTCAGTGATGAGTGATGCTGCAGTGGGGCAGGGAGAGGCTGTGGCACAGTGCTGCTGCCAGGGGTACCAGTGGCTGAGAGAAGAGTGCAGGGCTGCAGCTGTTGGACAGGTCTGATCTCTGGACATGGAGCTGAGTGGGCCCAGGGGACTCCGAGTCAGATTTGGGGAAAATACTTCCTTACAGCATGCATGGTGCTTGCTAAGTCATGAGCTCTTTAATTAATTCCCAGTAACCATGATTCCAATTCAGGAACAGCATCCATGGAGGCTGCTGGGAACTGGTTGCACACTCACTACTTGTGCCAGCAGCTTTCCTCACATGAGCAGTCCCTGGTAACTGTGGTAAAGGATGTGGGCAAGGCAGGCTGGTCAGAGCAGCTCTTTGGGAATCACTGAAAGCTTTAGGAAAGAAACTGTCCTGTCTTTGAGCTGGCTGTGGAGGAGGCAGGGAGTAACTGTTGCTTAAAATGCAGCTCCAAAATGCATGAACCTGTTCTAGTTTCACCTTTCATGCTCCTTAGGACGTGCCTACAGAGCACAGCTTATTCTGCTGTGACCTGTCAGGTTGATAAAGTGGTACACGCTCATTAAAGTGGGTACAGTATAAAGAAAGCAAGGTTTGCAAAGAAAGTAGCCCTTGTTACAGCAACCAGTGTACTGGAAAATAAACAGTGAAGATTTCAGGTACTTGGGCCTTTTCCCAGACTGTCTGCTCCTTACACAACCACAGGTACAGACATGGTTACTACAACACTGTAGATGTGCTGTAGTAACACAGCTGTTCTCAGGTGGAAAAGGTAGCACAGGTAACAAGCCCTGCAGGGGGTGGTTGTATTAAAAAAAATCCCCAAACCCAAAAAAAACCCCAACCAACTGAAAAAAAAACCACAAGCAAAAAAAACCCAAAGCAAACCACTTTAACTAAACCATATGAACTCTTCCCAGCTCAGTTCAGCTTTAAATCAGGATTTAGAGCAAAGTTTATCCTGCCACATATTACCAAAACACAACTTCGCAAAGAAGTCCAAGTTTTCCACATCCACTTCTGCAGAGCAGAAAAAAAAGCATCAGCTTTTCCATTGCACTGTAAAGCTGATAATTCCTTTTGCTAACTGATCAAGTTACACAAGGCATGTACACCTGGATGCTTGGTGATAACTGGGATCTGATGGCTCCATCAGTGCTGCTGGCTGCAATGACGTGAGGTCAGGGCAGGCTGGAAAGTCCAAGCAGTCACTCTGAAAATTGATGAGTTTCGTAGATTTGTGAATAATATGTTCATGCATTTGTTTTCCTGATGCTTCTTGTATATTCAGTGTTTTATGCAGTGTCTGGATTTCCTGCTACATAGAATGTCCATATTGCCAGTTCATGGATATGCCATAGGAATTACAAAGGATGAACCTGGAAGGTTTTGACCACTGGCTAGAATGTTACTGGCATTCAGAGAGGACTATGTTTTAGTAACACAATAATTTGTGAAACAGATAAAAAACCTCATTATCCAACTGATTGTCTGCAGCTTGGTGATCAAGGAGCCCATTGAAATGCGCGAGGTGATTTGTGCTTTACAAACATCATTGACTTAGTCTGCCTGCCAAATTTGGGAATTTATGCTGTAGCCATTTGTGCATGTTTCATGTTTTCATAGCCATCGATCTGGAGACGTAGATCCAAAATCAAAAACAAGCCCTTGAATTTGGGAGGGCTGGAGGAATACTGAACTCCACGGAGCAATGCTGAAAGATTAAAATGCTGGATGCCATTCAGCCATGCTTGTTAAGGCAGACTGTACCTTTGTTCTTGGGGGCTATTTTCTAGACTCTTAAAAAAATTTCTTTTGCTTTCTTCCAACAGACTGGCAAGGAAATATTTCAGAACTACAATAGCCTAGCAGTGGTATTGACTTTGAATTCTCTGTGCATTTGAAATAACAATGAGGTCATTAACTGTGAGGTTGGTATTGGGCTAAGCAAACTGACTAAGAAGTGGTTACAGAGAGTGCAAAAACATCTCCTAAGCAAGAGAATACTTCAGATGTGTGAGGAAAAATCTTGGCTTTTAAAGTGGCTGTATAGACAATAGTTCTTTTAGGACACTTGACTGAAAAGTTGCTTATTTGATCTCACAAGAAGGTGGAAAATCTCTCAGCACAAAATCCTGAGCCATTAGGAGATTTGGATTAGGAAGGAATCATTTCTGTTCTGAGAGCAAGGGAATACTGCAGCTGAGATTTTTATTCTTCAAAGATATATAAAGGGCTAGTAGCAGAACATTGTGCTGCTGCATTGGCAAGATGACAAGATTTGAAAGTGGCAGATTTTAAATAAATAGGTGGAAATGCAATTACTTAAAATAAATTGCGTTTTGTCTCTTTTTACTTCACTATTTTTCTCACTTTCTTTCATTATTGCTGTTAAGGACTAATTACACTAAGATTTGTACTGCAATCTGTAAGAATAATTGGTCCTGTTTTAAAGCACATCCTATAAAAGGACCATGTTACAAGGCATTGATAGGAGAGTGCTAAATCCATTCTCATTTGGTGTGCAATACATCTCTGGTAAGACACAATCCTGCTTTCAAGAATGAGTTTCTGTGGTTTTGATTATTTATTCATCCTGCTGAAATTAGGGATCAGACTAGAAATCAAAGACAGGACTGCATCATTAATGCCTGAGTTTATGTGGAATAAAACAACTTCAACCTTTAACTGCCTTTTAATATTTTTAATGTAGCATTTCCTATAAAAGAATGAAAATTAAGAGTAAGGATATGGATACATGAAAAAAAAAATTTTGCTTTAAAGGTTCATTTCTCGCTACCTTCCTCTTAAGTGCAAAAACTACTCATGGAGCAAGATTTTGGTTTTTTTTAAAAGGGGGAGGGGTAGACAAAGCACATGGTCAAGTATTAACTGCAGTAATGTCAGAAACAATTTATCCATGACATAAATTTGTTTAATGTCTCCTGCCTTTGGCTGCAGGGCAGAAGGGAGGTTCCTCTTCTTGGAGGATTTCTGGTGAGCAGGCAGCCTCTGAGCAGGCTGGGAAAACTCTGTGGCTTCTACCTCTGTGAGACAGGGACTGCCTGGAAACAAATGCCTGGAAACATTTAACTTCAAGCCATGCCATGGTGAATAAAACCAACTTACATGCCCAAGGACATGAGGGGAAATAATTTAGCTGCTTGAGCCAATGTGAGGGTCCTAGATAATAAACAGAAAAAACTGGAAATGGTCATTTATGAATGTAAATTCAATAGAGGTGGCATTGCTGGACCTTGATGGGAATTTTCTGCTGGTTGAAATCTTTATATCACAGGTAAAAATCTCTTAAGAAAGGTTTAGTGGACAGAAGGGGATAAGAAATGGCACTCTATGACCAAGAATAACAAAAGGACATGAATATTTTACTAGTGGCAAATAACAAAGAAATTATCTCATGGACTGATTTTCCATTGTGAAAAGTGCAAAAGGGAGTAGGAGCTTCTCTCTGTGAGGGAAAAAAACCCTACTTTTTCTGAGGGAGAGATGACTGGCTCTTTCAGTTACTATCTATAATTTATAGGAGGAAAAGGAAAATTGTGGGTTTTGTGGAGACATTCATCCAAATGTCATATTCTAGCAATCTCATGCTGCCAGCACTGAAACATCTTCACCAGAATCCTAAAGACCATTCTTAATTTTGTTTCTTAAAAATGATTGCTCCAGATATCAAGAAAATTCCAGATTTTGCCTCAGGAGAGGACAGGAAGCACAGTAGTAAAAATTAGTGGTACAATAAATAAAAATGTGCATAACTCGATTATGTTTGTTCAAGGAAAACAAAATGCAAATTAGTAATTTTAGCTGATACAATTTCACAAAGTGGAAAACAATTCTGAACTAAGTAATTTTGGAGAAAAAATGTAAATTGTAACTGTAAAATGTCTAAGAATATTTTCCAGGCTGCCTAATAAGCCATAACTGGGAAAAAAAATAAGAGTAGATTCATTTCAAGTAAAACAACAACATCCTGGCTGAAAGGGAACTGTTAAAACAATAACCCTCCTCTCAATGAATATAAAACAAGAATGGGGAAGCTGAGAAAAACAAATACAGGACATAAATTTCTAGCTGATATACCTCTTTCTGTTGGATAAGATACTAATTACATGGAATAAAGTAAGATATTAAACACTTCAGCCCTAGGCTTTCCTAAGATTAAAAATCCACCTTCCCTTCTCAGCCCAGCTGTGCTCCTGGTCACCTACTGGTGCTGTTGGCAAAACAAAATCTTTGTCACTAACAGCAGAGAAGGGATTTAGAGATATTTATAGACAAAAAGCAGAAATATCATAGCTATTTCATATGACTGTATATCTTCCCCTCTGGTAATAAATTGGGAGGGTGCTAAACTGCAGCTTAACATTTGAAAATGCGTAACTTCCTTCCAGGAAACATAGCGGGCTCAGAAGCTGTTGGGGTGAGTGTTGCTGTGGCCAGCAGGGAAGCCCTGAGGAAAGAGGGGAGGAAGGTACATCTCAGAGCTGTTAGGATTTCAGTGGGCACTCCCAACCATAAGTCTGTTGGATCTTAGTTCACAGGAAAAATAGAAGAAACCATGATGGCGGGACTGGACTGACAACAATTTGAAAACAATGTAATGAGTGTCAACAGATTGATGGAAAGCATTTTCCTATCAAATCTGAGAAGTTTGTAATGTTGTTATGAGAGGTGGCTGATATATATTATAATGTTGCCACTGTATATTTAGAGTTGTAGAGTGATTTTTTTTTTCTTGGATAGTATTTGAGACTTGTGTAGAAATTGGGAGTGATACAAAAGCAGTATAGCAGACTAACTAAAGCCTCCTTCAGCAGGATAGTAATAAAAATTATTTTCTTCAAGTGCAGTCTCTGTGTACTGGCCTTTTCCTTGTAATCTTTCATCAAACTTCTGAAAGACAACCTCCACTTTGAGGGCTGACCAAGCTTTCTGAAGTAGTGACGTGAGTAGAGAGCTAAGTCACTTCTGAAAAGGATCAGTTTGAAAATTATGTCTTCAGTGTCCCTGTGCAGCTGGTCTTCCTCAGTTAAGCAGAGAAAACCAGATCTTCCCAGCTATCAGTAAAGACTAATGTATTGAAAATAGACAAATATGTCAGATGGTTTAAAATTGGCATATGGGTAGGGACTTGACAATGTTAGCCTTATAGAAACAGATATCTCCAAGGGCTATTCATGAATAATGAAATTCATTTTCAGGTTTCATCTTTGGAGAGTTCATAATTTTTCAGAGCTGTTTCTTGCCACTGTTCTTTAGTAGTAATTATAAAAAAAGGTTAGTGCTTGCAGCAGGTCCTATAAAAAAGACTTAAAAATTGAATAGATCAATAGAATAATTAAGTGGTATTTAGTCCTCTTGTCCCCCACCCCATACATTGTGCTGATACTTAAGGCAATGGCAGCAATTTCTGGCTGTAAGAAATGGAGCTTGAGATGAACAAAATTCTCATGTATTTAATAAGATTGAAGAATGCTCTAAAATATCCAATATCACACTCACTCTGGTAGTACTAGACTGCATGGAAACATGATGTTTGTTTAGTGAGTTTGTTCACGAGAGCCAGAGTCAGTGGTTTAGGAAATGTCTGTGCTTTCAGAGTGAAGCATACCAGGAGAAGGAAATTTTGGACAAGTCTATAGGGAAGAGTACCCATTACTGCACTCACTGATGTCTCTTCTCAATAACAGCATGACCAGTCCGTTTACACTGAGCAGAATGAGTTTTGAAAGGTTTTCTCCACCATCTCAGGTCTATCAATGAATTCTGTATTTGTTGGCCAAATTAACTGGGAAATCTTGGGTTTGAATTGAACAAATGAAATGGCAATGAAGACCAGGAGTCAGTAATGCTTTACACGAAAAGTGCTAAGTTTGCACAGAGAAAAGCAATAGTTGCCTAAAGTTCCTCTATAGCTTGTCTTAGGGTTAAATTTTAAAGAAGAAAGAGAAATAATTATCTTCTTTATCTTCCGTTATGTTGCTAGGTCAGGGCAGGTTCATCTGAAGTCTGTTTTTCACCAGGTTCAAAGTATGTTAGATCTACTCCTAATCCTTCAGTGCTCCAATTTGCTCTTCCTGGGGCAATGGAACTGGAGCCACACACTTCCCCTTCATCAGGCTGTTTGTAAATGTAACAGTGCTTGAAGAGCAAATGCATTAGAATAGTTTGATGACTTGCTTGCAAAAACTATTTCCTCCTTTGGTATTCCATTTGTCTCCCCTCATTTTTTAAGGCATGCTTCAAATTCCTCACCACCATTCTTCCCTCCCATGGCATGTACTCAAAAAGGCGAATTTGATTTTACAGGAAAACATGCTGTGTGGGAGAAATACACTTGGCACTGGCAATATCTCAGTATATATTCTGGGCACCAAAAAAAGGGTAGTTTAAGAGTAGTGTGTTTCACCAAGTTCCTCCCCCAAGAGAGATGCTAGGATCTCCTCTCCCTTTGGCTGAGGATCAGGACAGCCTCTTTGCTTGTTCTGTGAGGGAGTCTCTCTTGCCAGGATGTGCTGTGGTCCTGCTGGGCTGCCCTCAGGTGAGATGGTCTTGTGGCATGCACAAAGATGTGAAGCACTGACAGCTACAACACAGAGTGAATTTTTTTTGGCTTTGTAAGTGATTCTGTCAGATGGATGCTTTAAGTCCCAAATCAAAGAGGCATGAGCAGAGCTGGGTTTTTGTTCCACCCTGATAATGTTTAGGCATGTTCTCCATGGCAGGCCTTGGGATATGTTATCTCTCTGATTGCACAGTCAGTGTTTCACACAGCCCTTGGGGCTTTTATAAGTTCCTCACGCTCTCCATGTGTGTGCTGCTATGGTGCTCTGAGAACCTTGTGATTGATTTAGGATTCAAGAGTGGGATGGGAAATGAGGAAACACAAATATCTCCCTGAGTCCTTGGAAGCCAACACTTCTTGAGAGGCATCAGGTCTGCCCTCAAATATCTCCAAAGACAGCCTTTGCCCTGGTGTACTGGGCAGTCCTCTCAGGGACAGCTTTTCCTCCCAAGTATGTTCTCTGACTTGTGTAACTGGGCAGGTGGAGTCCAGCACCTTCCCACCTCCACTTGTCTGCAAGCAGGCAAGCTGGTGTCCGTGGGAGTGGGCAGATTGGCTCAGAGATGCTGCTTCTTTCTGAAGGGCCTTTTGAGGTATTTTGTGCTCTCCCTGAGCCAGGCTGTATTGGCAAAGTCCACATCATCAGCGTTGTGAAGCACAGGGAACAGACACAAATACAACCCTAAATGGAAGACCTGGGATGAAGCATAACTTACAGCTCAGTTCAACAGTGTGGATGTCCCTCTGCCTGTCACATTTCTGACTGGGGCTGCAATTGAGGATTTTGTTGCTTGTCTGTTTAAATACTGTGAAGTTAGATGTTTACTTCTATAAAAGAAATGACATAGTTTTACATGCTGCACGAAAAAAGCACAGCACAAACTTTGTGACACAATTGTGTTTTTCCCCTGGATTTTCTGACAAAATTATATGACTACAATATCCTTTTAAAGTAGTATCATCTTCCCTGTGTAAGTGATGCCATTTTCTTTCATGGTTTATCCTGTCCACTCCTCTGGGGGTAAGTATTAATTTTCACCACTAAACAAAATCCTACACTTTGTGTATTAACAAGAAAGTAACGTAATGGTCCCTCCTTCCAACCCCGGTAGCAGTGACCATCTGGAGACCTCCCCATTCAACTTTGGATGAACTTCAGCTGAAGTATGAGAGCCACTTTGGCTCCATACAAGCTGTTCCAAGCCTCATTGTTGCTATTAGCAGTTTGTCTAAGTGACAAGGCAGCATTTTGCCTATTGAAGGTTTGGTTTTAGTGATTCAGCGTGTTTCCATTGTCCACAATTGAGAGTAGATCATTCAGGCTCTTATGTTTCCAGTGCTGTGGATACAATAGCTCATTATCCTGGGGTGGCTTTTTTGTTGGGGGTTTTATGGGGGTTTTGGATAGATGCATAATAGATGCAAGCTCTTTTCAGGGGCAAGTTCTTTTCTTGATCCCCACGCACAGTGTTTATTGCAATGGGACTCGATGTGATTTTAGCCTTCAAAGCAAGCCGGTCATGGAATAGAGGGAGGGCTGTAACCCCAAGTTTTTGTTAAGAAAGGCTGCAGCTCCTCAGCCTGTATCTAGCTTTGTCAATAGGTGATTGCATCTACATGATTCATCAGGGCACAGGTGAGACTAACAGAGGCCACACAGAAGCTGGATTTTATTGTCCTCTAAGTCCATTGGCTGCAGTGGCTTGGAAAATGAATGCAATGAGGGTAAAGTTATGGTGATAAAGAAAGTTATTTGAAGGACACATTATTTGTTTCTGATGACATGAAACTGAGATTACTGTCAAAACAGTGGCGAGTTGGACTCTTACAGGAAAAACTGGAAAATCCTGATAATCCGAATAGCAGTGATGAGAAGGAGTGCAAGGTCATGACCTAGAGGCTTAATAATGAGCTCCCAGCTCATACAGGAAATGGTTATCCACTGAAAGCCATGGAAGCAGAGCAAGCCCCAAGTGCACTGGTTAATCATAAATTGGCTCTGAGCTACAGTATGGTGACTGAGTAAAGCCACAGTGAAGAGTAAAGCAACAGTAAAGCCTGAGTAAAGGACAAGTGTGATTCTAGAGTGTTCTGGAGAAGAATTTTTCAGGAGTGGCAGGGAAATATTCATGCTGTTGTGCTCATAAACATGCACCTGGAATTGCTTTTACAATACTTGTCACCTATGTTGGAAGACATGGATTCAGCTGGGGCAGGTGCAGTGAATGGCTACAGGGATTATCACAGGGCGCTTTAATATACAGGGGTAAACTGTTCTAGCAGAATAAAGGCTAAGGAAGAATGTAACTGTGCTCTATAAATACAAGAATGAATTAAACACATAAATTGAGAAGGCATGTTTAAACAAAAAAACCAATATTGCCTTGAGTAAATAGGTGTGTGTGGCTTGGCTGTGATTTAAGTTTCCAAACAAAAGGTTCTTGAATATTAATGGGAGAAAGAAACCAAAAATACTTGTTAGATTTTAATAATAGAGATGACTGTATGAAATTGTTATCTATGTAGAGAAATCAAACCCACTTGGTCCCTTTTGCAGTTTGTTTCTAGGCTTCCTGAGGTACATTGTTAATAACATGTTTTGATCTTTGTTAAGCATGTATTTTGTGTGTCTGTGTCAGATGTTATATGTGCCTGAGTAGCACTTACCTTGGCACTAAAAGCTGGTGAAGGAAAGTCTTAAATACTCTGGTCTTGGACTAAATCAAGATGCCTCTCTGTTCAGAGAGGTTCAATTTATAACAGGTACCCACCTTCGAAGATTTTGACTTAGGAACACAAAGTCAGGGCCCCTCCTTCACCAGCATAGTTCTGATGAGCATTGTGGATGCTTTCCAACTCAGAATATTCTGAGATTATGTGTGTTTCCTCATCCTCATGTCCTTTATCTCTTCAATCTTCCTCTCCCAAGTCTGGCTACTTGAATGAGTTTTCAGCTTTTATGACACTTAATCCTTCCCCTCTTTTGTGTGCTCTTCTACCTCCTGATGTTTCTCAGCTTGCCTAGACAACATTTCTATGCTTCTCAGTGTCACTTCCCAGGCTAAAACATCCCCTCCTAGGTGGCACAATGAAGTGCCCACTGCTTTTCCTCCATACACTGCAGTGCAGGAGCTTGTTTCCCCTTTGGGAGTGGTGCTAGCAGACAGCAGCTGCAACCCAGTGGTTGTCCCAGCTCACGGTACAGTGCAGGCAGGAGCCCAGCTGCTGCCAGACAGTACTGGCCACCTACTGCCTCTGCTCCTGCCCTTATACCCTACTGCAGCAGCCTTTCTGACAGTCTGTCTTCTACCCTTTCCTCTCCACCATAATGCACCCGAGGATCCTGAGAGGAGCCTGTAGCCGAGGAGTCCCCGTAGTGCCCCAGGTGTCTGATCTAGCACACATGGCAGTACCCTGTGCACCGTGTGTCACTATCAGTGCAGCAAGGCAGGACACACAGATCCTTTCGCCACTGGCTGTCACACACAGAGACAGACAAGAGCAGTCTCTTCAGCTGAAAAAGATTAAATTTCCAGCTCTTTGAAGTCCATTTCATAGTGTATTGTGTTGCAGACTTGGCTTGTGACTCTCTACAGCACTTTCACCCTTCCAGCGTCGGTATCGGACCATAGCCCAGGCTGTAAAATGGCACAGGACATGGCAAAGCACCCTGTCTGTGTTCCTGCTGCTTTCCCTGAGTGCCCTGCACTCCTGAGCTAAAGACACCTTTTACTGCTGTTCAACAGCAAGTACATGAGGATGCCTGTGCTGGGTGGGAAAAACACTTCTACTTACAAAGAAAGGTTAGCTTGGAATCGCTTAATTGCATCTGGACATCAGTCAATCGGAGGTGTGGTGAGCTAATTAAGATTGTATTTTTCATTTGTTGCCTCTCTCTAACATTCCTGTAACTGGATACCTTCTTTTTTATTTGAGAGACAGATGGAAAAATAACAAACTTAGATAAACCTTTTTTGCTCCTCTGGCTTTTTTGCTTATTTCTGTGCTCTCTCTGGTGGCATTGTGGGCATCAATTTAAGGTGAAGTACAACTGCCATGTAACTCCAGCTGAGATTTTTAGGCAATACTGTGCACACCTCTTTCTCCCTTTTCAGTTGCCCATCTGTGTGCAGTAGGAGTGGTACTGCTCTCAGTATTCTGGGGGGCAGAGCTGAGGGGGAGGCCCATGGGATTCACCAGGTAGGGTACAAAGTCCATTTCCTATTGCAGCTTTCCACAGATTAGTTCCTGGGTGAATCATGAAACTCATGGAGAAATGACTTTGGAAGTTATAATGAATTCATAATTACTATTAAGTGCATGATACCTGAAAACTAGAAATGCAGGAACAGAGAAGGAGCAGCACTTAGCAGCACAAGGTTAAATTTTGCTTTGAATTTCTCTTTTTTATGAGTGCTCTTAAAGAGGGTGAGGGAAAAACTCATATGTGAAAACTGCATAAAGTGCAATATCAGATGGCAATTATATTTAAAAACATCTTAAGCAAAAGCTCTTAACAATTTTCATCTCGAAAAAAGCTTTTCCACTATACAATGTCCTTACAGGTTCTCATTACCTGAAGAAAAAACAATTTGTGCCAAAACCCAGATTGCTTGTTTGCTAAAGCTCTAGCTTTTGTTTCTTTCAGGAAACACTGGAATTATCTGGGCTCAATGTGTGCTAAGGTTACACCTACCTCCCACTGTGACCACGCTGCAATGCCATGAAACTTCCAACTCTATTATTTCAGTGAATTGTTTTTCAAGACAGCTGTACAAAATGTTTGCATAGGCAGGGTTTTGGGTTTTTCCTTTTTTCTTTTATTTTTTTACCTCCAGACCTTCCCTGCCCCTTGGAATTCCTGTGCTTCTGTAACAAGGGGTTTTGAGAGTCTAATTATCTGGCATAGCAATTTTTCTGTTCATAACTCTGGAGCCGTGACTTGGCACAGGAAGCAGCTGCACAAAGCTCTGCTCACAACCACAATACCTATAGGTAGGCTGGGGTGTTAAGCTCCTTTGGGAACTGCTGGAGCTGGGGGCTCCAGAGGCAACTAACAGTTTTTCTAATATGAAGACAGCAGAAGTCTCTTAGCTATTCTCCTGCAGTGTAAGGAACTCTCACTTACATCCTCTAGCAGCTTGACCAAACTGGCTCCTAAGTTCCTACCTCTGGTTTGATGAAATTCCAGCTTTAGAAAGTGGAGGGCAGAAAGAGCATATAGGCATATAGTCCCCAAAAATGCTAACCAGCTAGGAGTGGGAGCAGGACAGAAACCTTGCTGAGGCTGCTGTGATCTGATAGCCCAGAAATTTAAGTATCTACCCAGGAGTTTAAGTCTCTACAATTGTTAATTCAGCTGCTAACATACAGTTATAAATGTGAGGCAGAATGTGTGTCTGGTTGGTTGGTACCTCCCCCACTGCTATTTCCCCACACAGCCGTTCTATGCTCAGAAATTGCCCAGCAGCAGAAAACTCTGAAGGACCTGTGTCAGAACAGGTCATCACTGTGATCTTCTGAATGCTCCTCTAGAGGGTTCTGCAGACTGGAATTGGAGCCCCACTCCAAAAAAAGGTAGTGCAGATACAGTGACCCTCCACCTATCCCTCCTCTAACTGCTTGGGAAACATGAAGTAGGGATCTGTGTCTTGATCCAGTTTTCCCACAAGGTATCTCTTCACATCAGAGGAAGTTTCAAGAAAAGACTGCCAAGCATAAGCAGTAATCTTCTGGTAGGTCAGAAGTCAGTCCAGAATGAATTTCCAAGGGAAAGCACAGTCCTCAGCTTGCCCTCTTCTGCAACACTGCAAGGTGCTTCATGTCTCTCCAGGAATGCTCTGCACAGCCAGGATTCTATCTCAAACTCTGGACCAAAGACACTGACCTCTCCTTTCAGAAACAGCAAGTGGTAGGTCTGGGTTTGGGATGTGTACATCAAAGAGCAACTATTCTAAGTATATATCCAGGTATAGCAACTTGAATAACATCACTGAAAGCTCTGGTCAGCAAGCTGCTGTAAGACACACCTGCAAGATTACAGCACACGTAAATTACTGAACAAGACATTAGTGAAAATATTTTATTAGGATTCTCAATTCATCATCACCGACTAATAGAAAAAGCAAGTTCCCTAAAGACTGTTCTATGGAAAAAGTTAAAGTGAGGCTGCAAATATGCTGTACCTTGACTTTTAGTATTTAAAAATATAATTTAGCTTTTTAAATGCTTTTTTCAGTTGTGTACCACTTTGATCATGTGGGAAAGGTATTGAAAAAGCTCACTTTGGCATGTAGAAAATTCACCAATTCATCTGCAATTTTTAGAAAGAAGGTTTTTCTTTTTTACATGGGTGACAATATGGTATATGATAAGACATAATTCAGGAAGATTCTTTGTTTCCATAGGGGATTCCACCTGTCATTTTTCTCCCTCTGTACCTTTTACATCTCTGCATGCTGTAGAATATGATTGAAAGTGAATCTGATGCAAAACATCTATTAACTTCATTCTTCATGTTTTTAACTATCAAGAAATGGAAATGGCAACATTTGAAACAGGTTAATAGTCTACCAGATGATGGTTTGGAAATTCAGTTTGAATTACTATTGTGTTGAATGACTGTCCATGAAGGAATAGATGGCATTATTCCTACAGGGAGTCACACTGAGTAAGAGCTCTTTCTTAGTAAGTATTTAAGTGTTGATTATAAAGAACAGTGATGGAGGAAGAAGAAAATAACTACTGAAGTACTACTACGCATCTTTCCCTAGAAGATATCTGGAATTCATCATTCTTACACAGATATAACCAGAGTAACCTGCATGATTTGTAAAGGTTATTTTCACCTTCTGCACAAGTTAGCTAGAAGTACGGAACATTTTTGGGTTTTAAAATGAACTAACATTTCCACATCTTGAATTTTGACAAAACAGGGATCTAAACGCAGGTGTGATTTAGCTTTCTCACAATGACCTTAATAAGCATTACATAACACATGTGTAGATGTGGCACTAGGGATATGATTGAGTGGTGAACGTTGTAGTGCTGGGTTGGACTTGATGATCTTAAAAGTCTTTTCTATTCGAAAGGATTCTATGGTTCTGTTATTCCCTTGTTTCCTTTTGCATTTAACTCTAGGTGAACAGATCCTTGATACCTTTGTTCCAACAGAGCTTGTCTGGTTGTTGTCATTACAAAAGTCTACACTCCAGAAGGAAACCAATCCCTTTGGCAACCATGAAGTTTTCGCACAACAGTTCAGGTAAGTTCTTTAATTGGTCAGATACCTTACACACCCCCTAGGCATTAAAAAATCAGCTTCACAGGCATAACATACACAATTTCAACTTGGTATTTTTAATATCAGTAAGAAATGGCTCTTAATAACATGGTAATGTTTACTTAATGATTCACTTTGCCTTAATGACACCGTAACAAGCTGTCGTGATTCCATCGTGCAATACTGCATACATCATCTTGAAACAGATTATTACTTCTGCAAAAGAAAATTGACTGCAGAAATTCATTTCTTGACCATACCCACAGCTTTCTTGCTCTAGCTGACTAGCAAGTCCCAGACTACGAAAAAGAAGCAGATTTTTGATGCTGAAAGACACCACTGTCATGCCTCTTTACTTCTTCTAGTTGAATCACTGGGAATTGTACTTGTTTTTCAAACCATTTGGCTACAGTGAGAAGCTGCTTCTCCTGGAATGAACGTCCAATGAACTGAAGCCCAACTGGCAAGCCTCTCTCTGAAAGAGCTGTAGGAACATTTATGGCTGGCAGTCCTGAAAGAAAAAAAAATACACATGCAAAGACTTACTATTAACCTTAAGAGTAATTTTTGTATCAATTTTAAGAAAATCAGAAAAAAAAATATGTAGAAAAAAAAGACTAGCTAAAATAATTTGATTCAATGAAGTGAACACTAGATGATCTCAAGAAATTAATTAGAGAGATTTAAGAGATCAGCATCCTCTGAAAAAGATAATCAGCTCTCCTTAGGAAGAGATTTCTTTCTCTGGAATAGATTCATCTTACCTGCAGCCACACTCAGCTCCAAGGTGCCCCACTTTAAAATCTAGTCTTACATTTTCAAGCATTTAATAAAACTGTCCTTTGACCTAGTTATCACTGTAAGACTTAGGACATGGGGGTGAAATATCTTGATTCTAAAGTGAAGCTTAAATACCTAAAGGGACTGGACTTTTAAAATGACTAGGCAGGGGAAAACATAGTTGAGTTCCTGTCCCTACTCACCAGCCATGTTTGCAGCCTGTGTCAGGATGTCATCTTGAGCGCTGCGGGTCCTGTTGTCTTCTTGGATGAATTCTGCGTATGGTGCTGCATCACTCAGAGTGGTGGGAGTGAGTAAGATATCAACACCACTCCTGAAAACTTTTACAAAGTCATTGGCAATGAGACGTCTCACTTTCTGTGCCTTGACAAAGTACTTCTCATAGTTCCTAGAAAGGAATAGGGACATAAAGGCCTGACACTTTAATTCCCAAAATACAGAACTTTATTTCTTAGTTACTGTGGAAAAGACAAGCCCAATAACACTTATGGATAAAATTTTGACTGACACTGGAAGCTTAGTCACCACACAAGTGTGTATGCTCTCATAGCAGAGGAGCTGTCAGAGAATGAAGAGATGAGGGCATACAGCTGAAGAAAGGTGAAGGGAAAACAAAACCATACTTTACAATACTACTAAACCTAACCTACTTTACAATAATTAACTAAAAATCAAAACAATACTTTTATGACCATTTGGAAACTAAACTGTGTATTGAATTTCACAGAACCATGGAAAACGTTGAGTTGGAAGGGACCTATCGAGATAATGGAGTCCAACTCCTGGCCCTGTCCAGGACACCCCAAGAACCACACAATGTGACTGAGAGCACAGCTCAGACTGGCTTGGTGCTGTGACCATTTCCCTGGGGAGTCTGTTCCAGTGCTCAACTACGCTCCTGGTGAAAAGCTGGTATCTAACCCAATTTTCACTGTAGGGCAGCATAGCTAAGTCTAGAAAATACAGAACTACACAGGTTTGAAAAACAGGAATTAACCATTTAGGATTCAATCCAGCCAGATACTTGAAGCATATGAAAAAGTCCCATCATCTGTGGAGAACTCCAAATGGATTTAAAACTATGTATGTAGTTGTAGTATACGTCTCTGTAGAAGACCTTATCTTTACCCTTTTTTTCCCCCTCATGCAAACATGTAGTCTATGAGTTTCTCTCTTTACACAGCTCTGAAGCAGAAACACATTAGTCAACTTTATGTCTATTGTTCCTTTTAACTTCATATGCAGAACTGGTAAATATGGAATCTTAAATTCACAGAAGTTCAGTTTCAAAAGTAACTGTCATCTAAACCCTCAGCTATTTGGGAAAGAAAAAAAAAGTAAAGTGAAAGAAAAATGGAGTGGTTAATTACCAACTGCTACAAGCCAGAGTGTTTACAGATAAAACAACTGCAACTGCCTAAAACCCATTTTGTTAAGAGTAATCTAAAGATTTAAGATTCCAAGAAACAGCAATGAGAATGGTTATAATCAATAAACAGCAGATCCATTATATAATGGGAATGAGACCTTTTCTTACAATCACTTCAGAAATCAACCTAGCTGTTAACTTCAGAAAGTCCCTAAGTGCCACATCTACATGTCTTTTAAGTATCTCCAGGGATGGGGAGTTCGCCACTTCCCTTGACAGCCTGTTCAAACACTTGACAACTCTTACAGTGAAGACAGTTTTCCTAATATCCAATGTAAACCTCACAGGGTGCAACATAAAGCTGTTTCCTCATCTCCTATCACTTGTTAGCTGGGAGAAGACACTGACCCCCACCCTGCCACAACCCCTTTTCAGGTAGTTGTAGTGAGAGTGATAAGGTCCCTCCTTTTCTCCAGGCTAAACATCCCCATCTCCCTCAGCCACTCCTTGTAAGACTTGTGCTCCAGACCCTCCACCAGCTCCGCTATCCTTCTCTGGACACACTCTGGCACCTCAATGTCCTTCTTTTTGTGAGGGGCCCAAAACAGGATTTGAGGCTCACCAATGCTGAGTACTGGCGGACAATCCCTGCCCTGGTCCTGCTGGCCACACTGTTGCTGATACAGGCCAAGATGCCATTAGCCTTCTTGGTCACTGGGCACAGCTGGCTCATGTTCAGCTGCTGTCAACCAGCACCCCCAGGTCCTTTTCCCCTGGGTGGCTTTCCAGCCACTCTTCCCCAGCCCGTAGTGCTGTCTGGGGTTGTTGTCACTCAAGGGCAGGACCTGGCCCTGTAGAACCTCACACAATCAGCCTCAGCCCAGCCTGTCCAGATCTCTCTGCAGTCAATACTACCACTCAAACTGGAACTGTCTGCAAACTTGCTAAGGGAGGACTCAATCCCCTTGTCCATGAAGTCTCTAAAGATGTTAAACAGAATTTCCTGAACAATGACCTAGTCATTTTAAAACTTTGAAAATCAAGATAAAAATAAGCTGTAAAAGGCAACATTTACAGGAGACACAGATGGGTTTTCTCTACCACTTATTCTAAGAATGCTTTCTGAACCCTGCACTCAGTTCTTCAAGAGTAATTTACTATGGAAAGGAGCACAACTCTCCTGTTCCATCTCAGTGGAAGCTAATTGTATATTTCTTCACAGAAGTGTTAACTATGTGAATTTTAAAGCAGCCTTAGGAAAGCTGATCTGGACAGTTGTAAGCAGAGGGAGCACACTTGGCAGGAATATCGGCATTCCATAAAAGCTGGTTGTTACAGACTGACTGACAACATTCCTGTCTCTGAGAGCAATCAGAAGTCACAGCTGATGAATACTCTTGCTGACAGAGCTCTTTCAAAGCAAGTGCACTACAGAGATTGATTACAAGCCCAATATTTTTGTTAGTATCTGAACAAATTTAGACAAAGAAAAACAGCACTTTTACTAACACAAATTAGGACTGCTGGATAAGGATTGAAAACTAAAAATCTAAAACTGATCCATGCACTAGCCTCTGTACGTGAGCTGGATAAAACCCTGACTTCTGTAAGGTCTTCCTTTCAGTTCTTCTGCCAATGCTTCTCTTTCTCTGTACACTGAGACGGAGAGCTGCAGTTAATTTAATTACTATGTCTCTGGCTTTCTCTAGAAGACCTTGCTACAATGTACCAGCAGTTTTTCTATGCAGTTTTAATGAGATTAAGAGCTACAGAACTTCTAACACTAGGACAGTAGAAAGACTTCAGTATGATTTCAGTGTCATACCATAGGATAGATTTCTGCCTAATTTAACTAATGGATGCCAATAATGCTCTGGTAGGGGAAAGAAATATCACTAAGTTGTTCTACTTATTTAATTTAGGATGCTCACTGGTAAGACTCAGGGAAAACATTTTGTTCATTATTAACAGTTCACTAGGCATTATAGAGCTAAAGCAATAATAAAAACACAAACAGCTACTAGTGCAAGGACAATTTCTTTCTCATGTCATGATGAACAATTGATCACCATTTGCTCAAAAATTCATTAACCTGGAAAAGCTGAATTTCAACAAGTTCTGCTTACTGTTTCAACAAGAAGTAGTTTCCTGATAGAATCCTTCCTCTTACGACATCATTGAAGCCCTCTCGCCGTGTTGCAGCATACATACTTTCAGTGGAATCCTTCATGTCAGAACGATGTCCTGAAAAGAAAGGCATTTTGGGTACTAGTACTTCTTGTAATCCTTAAGATATAATAATGTCATAGTAGTAGAACAGGTCACTGTTTGCTGCAGTCTGACATGCTACTATTCTGTAAAAACAACAAAACACATGCCGGTTTTATTATGGAAACACTAAACTAGATTTTGAGCCCAGACACGGATATGCCTAGTAGTGAAATATATTATGTATTTATTTACACATTTTTATCTGCACAAGGTTTTATACTGTATTCCACCTTGGAGAAATAATATCAAGCATTCAACCATGAAAAGGAAATCTACGAAAACCGACACTTTAACATGGCATCCAGCAATGTTTCTACTGTCTGAGAAAAAAGTTTTTTCAAAGGCCTTACCATATTCCAGTCCATCAAACCTGGCCATATTTGATGCCACTTCTGCTGTGCACAGCACGTGATAACAGACAATTGAGTAACGAGTGTGTGGTAGGCTCACTTCAACCACTTTAGCACCTGCATTCCTAAACAGGTCAGCAGCCTTTGACCAGAGAGCCAGAATTTCACTTGACAGCCCTGGTGCATGATATTCCTTAGAAAAAACAAGAAGAGGAGTTATTTTACACACTGGTTTACTTCTAATAGCAACCAAAACACAAATACTCCTTGCTGAAAATACACCGAAACCATTATCTCACCACTATATGATTTAAAGTACTTATTAAAGCTTTTTGCATCTACTAAATCCTATACAATCAAGGAGTATTAAATTAACAGGATTCAGTCTTCTCAAGAGTATTATGTTCATCTCAGTAGGATCAACATATGTATCACAGATCATGGAATTTCAGCAATTTCTTCTGAAGGAGCAATTGCCCAGTTATTCCCTTATTTATCTATCAAGACTATACTGCACTGCTCTGCAGTCCCAAGTAGAAATTTTTCAGGTCTAAATCCTAAAACTAGGGCTGTTAGCCCCAGTTGTTAACACTAAAAATGTTATCAGTGGCAACTGTTTCACACCTTGGTGAAACAAATAAAACCACCCACCAAAGAACTACAATCAAGGGGTTGGGAGAAGACTTAGATTAGCTACTTTCCTATTTCACAGACAAATTATAGATATTTTATTAAAATTCTCTATTTTTGAAGATACTTGCTTTAGTTTCAACTCATAATATCAGGATCATAATACTATCTGATTTCTGAGTAGCTACGACCCATGTTTAATATATGCATGTATTTGTTTAGAATAACCTGTAGCAGTAGAAAAAACTGTCCAAAGCATAGGAAAAATTAAACAGTATCCCCATTTTAGATTTATCAAGATTTAAACAGTATGCAGCTGACCAATTTTCTAGGCATGTAATTTTTCCATTTCACAGACAGTGAATAATTGGTCAGTGGACATCTCTGCTTACCAAATTGAAACTTTTGGTATGCCTGTTCTGGCTTAGGTTCCAATACTGAGAATCCAATTAATAAATGTTATTCACATTGTCTCTTTGAAGGCAGAGCCTTTATTAAATTAAAAATAGGCTGAAGTCCCAAACTTTTTTCCTAAATTTCAAGTACTCTTAGTTACAAACACAATTGAATTGCATACGTCAGATGCCAAATTACAGATGTCTTTCAGTTCTTATTAGGACTCTGCAAATCACAGCTCCTTGTGCCATTCAATTGCCTTTAAAATTCTGCTCTATATTAACACAGTGCCATTTAGGCAAGGATCTCAAAGCTCTGCACAAACCAGTACCAAGCTCACTGTGTGGGAAGGTACCAAGGGCAACTTGTAGGAGGTTACAGAGTGGACTCAGGAAAGAGCAACAGAGAGAACCAAGAAGTGAAGTTCGCCATTTCCCCTGAAGTTCCTGACATCACAATGACAACATGTTTTAGATGATGCATTAGTCTATGTTTAGTCCGAGTTGCCTGGGCAGGCAACAGAGCACATACACAACGTTCTTTTCCAGGAGCTGCTTTTACTGTCTTCACTGTTTCAAATCATGGGAGACTGGGAGGTGGTGGGCAAGACACAAGTATTTTTTTGCTATGTGTCTTTTATTTGTTCTTCCTGTCCATAACTGTTAGCAGGATTTAAATGTTACCTTTGGAATTCCAACTGAAAGCTTGCTGAGATCAGTCAAATTAGGTAGTTCAAACGGCTTAAAGTCATCCTGAATCGTGGTAGAGTCCTTAGGATCATGTCCAGCAAGTGAACCTGAAATAAGACACAACATGTAAAGACCAGGAAAACGTACGTCAGTCAGAATTCAGTTTGTTTTGAGGAAATGTTGCAAACAAAGATGTATGACAGAGCAATACCTAACAAAACTGCTGCGTCATCCACACATCTGGTTAGGATTCCTGGCACATCCATGGAGTTCACTAGAGGAATGAGACCATGGCGAGAGATCAGTCCATATGTTGGCTTTAAACCTACAACACCACAGTGAGCAGCAGGGTTTCGGGTAGATCCTCCTGTGTCTGACCCTAAGGCTCTATGGTTTCAAAAGGATCATCATTAGTAAGATAATTCAGAACATTTCCAAATCATAAGAAAGTGTGGCTTTGAGATGCATGGATTTAAAACTCTGTGAATTCTTCCAGATCAGAAGTCATAATCACACAGCCCAAATTCCAGTCTGTTCTCTATGTCTATTTTTCATTTGTTCTCTGATTTTCCTTAGGGTCTCTGAATTTGCCATTAGGAGAGTCTAGTTCTCTTTACAAAGCAGAGGCAGACAGGCAGAATTCAGACCATCTGAAAATGGCCCCAAATACCTTCTGCCTTCCCTGTTTCAATACTGGGGTCTGTTCCAATACGGTGGACTCCAACTGATACATCTCATGTGATTTAGGGAACAATCTTCAACACTGATTTACTGGGTAGCCAATGCACCATGAGTCAGCATTTTCCAGGATAAAAATGAAGAGTGACACTTCTTGCCCCTAACAAGAGGGCATACTTTGGAAAGATATTTTTCCTGTTTCCAAATCTACAAAGATTGATCGGAACTCCCAGTTTACAGTAGCTTAGGTACAATTAAAACACAGTATATTATTATTATTATTACTATTATGTTGAATTCCTCTTTTTTTATCCACAAGTGAAACCTTGTTCTAAATTGAAATTTTTATTTCAAAAATTGTATTGAAATGAAACACAATATTCTCTCCTTTTTAATAAATTTAACTCAAGCAGCATTAAAAAGATAAAGCAGTTTTCAAAACCTTTGCCAAAACCAATTTAAACTTCAGAAACAGGTATCATTTTTATTGAAGTATACATATGAATTTTCCCATAGTCATTTGTTTCTGAGATAGATGAACCAATTCAACTGACTTTCCTGAAGTTGAATTTTTTTCACAGCCTTTGTGTTGATGTAAAACAGCCTCAATTTTATAGCATTTTTGGACATCCAAATCTCAAACTGAAAATGTAAAGACTGGCAGCATTCCTGGTGCCTGAAAGACACTAATAGGATGGATATACAATAGGTTATATGCAATAAAATAGCTGGACAAAAAATCTCCCTGATCTGACAATGTGCTGAGCAGTGCAAAATGGGAGCCCAGCAACATAAGAAAAGGTGCCAGACCCTCTCAGGATCAGCCCATTCTGGCTCAGGATGAGGACCAGCAGTTCTTGGGAATGGCTGCACTGAGTTCAATTTCAACAGTATTAAAATGTTGAGCAGGTTACATCCCAGTAAAGAGCAAGAATATGAAGAGATATATGATTTTAGAAAGTAATTTAAAAAGTTGTAATCAACATTAGCAAGAATACTTGAACAACAAAATAGATGCTTGTAATGTAGTCTATGGGCAAACAGGGATTAAGTAACTGAAGAGCATTTTTAAACACCTTTCAATTAAGAGCACAATTGAAATAATCTTTTATAAAACATGCTCCAACATATAGCTCTAAAAATAGCATAAAATGCATGGTGTAAAGGTTTGTGATCAGTTTTAACAGTCAGATGGGGAAGACAGCACAGACAACTGACTTGCTAAATAGTGTGTTACTATTCCATGCAGTTAGTAATTACTATTTGAAGAAGTCCAGCTTATTTAAATTCCTTTAGGAAAAAAACTCCAAACAACCATAAACACACACTTGCCTAAAAAAAACCCCAACACTAAAACTGTCTTCTAACTACAGGGAAGTCTGTAAGTATCTATGTAGTAAGTACTCTGTACTCTTTTGTTAAATAAGAGATTTGAAAGCTTTTAGGTCTCAAATCTCATGTACGATTACATAACTATGCTATAAAAACAAAGGAGCAGAGGAAAGATTATTACACTGTTACAAACTAAGGGATCTCTTAATTTGCTGAATTACATTTTCAGTGTGTATTTGTGTAAAGCAATTAGTGAGGAAGAGGATGTGTCACAAATGCCATAAGACTTTTTAAGAGATTATGTGGGAATAAGAATAAAACTGTCACTCCTTTACTGCCATCATTTTATTTCACACAGTGCAAAGTGGTCATACCACTATATAATGCCTGAAATGAGTAAATAAAAAATCTAAATTTGCCTGCATGGATTAATTCTGGCTTCATGATATGCCCCAAGTAACCTAGGGATGCTGAAATAAATTTTTGCATGCCAATGCCAATAACCCTCCTACTTCTTACTAGCTTATGAGAAAATTATAAAATTAAAACATTCCAACATATTTTGAGACATTTAGGGAAAGACAATTTTAAAAGCCTCTTACGCAAAACATGTGAAAGACGACACAGCAGCCGCACTGCCTCCTGAGCTCCCTCCTGTTATTACCCAGTTAGATTCTTCATCTTCAGAATGGAATTTTGGGACAGACTTTTCCTTGTACTGTTTTGAATAACTCCAGGGATTTCTGACTGGTCCAAACACTCCATCCGTACTCCCAGAACTAACATATTCAGACAGGACAAATACAGACAGAAGTGACAAATGACACGCTTGTTTTCCTCAATTTAATTTTTTTAACCCAATTCCTCATCATCCTTGCAAATTCAATTTCAACACAAGAAGACTGGTGTATGTAAATCCTTAAGCAGTCAACTTCTACAACATTACATGCAACTGTAAAATTCATAGCTGTTCATTAGTTTCTGACACAGAGCCTGAACTCGTACCTCTTTCTAACTTTTGCCACTGAAACAAACCGAGTCACAAAGACATAAAACTGATTTAAGTTTTATGTAAAAGTACAGGAGCACATCTTTTACAAAACCAAGGTATTCTGTTTTTCCAGCCCTGCATTTGACGCAAGATCACTGTTGTGAGGAAAAACAGGCTGCTAGAGGTGGAGAAAAAGCTCCACAATACTAGGAACATGCATTTCTCTAAAATGCCACACTATTATTCACCCTGTAGTCCTCTGCAGAGGCCACAGTTCCCTGGTTCAGAATGCTGGACTGGCTTCTTAGAAACTGGTTTCAGTCAGTTTGTGTCACCTAAGTATGAGCTGACACCAGAAGCAGGGGCAGGGTGTACTTTCCTCCTTCCTCAAGTCCTTCACACCACACTCCCCGACTCCAAGGCGCCAGTGTTACCAGCTAAACCATCAGACAGAACAGGCAGCTGACAGCAGTTGAAAACCAACCTTACTGAGACATCATTACTTTGGAGCTGTATCCACTCCCTGATCAAGTGATCATGCAAGTACACAGACGAGAATGAGAAACTAGTATTGGGATAAGCTCTTAGGAGAATCCTGTGCTTTAATGAACTTAGACCAGTTGTAATATTGCATTATCAGGTTTCTCCCAAGCTTTTTGCCTGCTCTTCCTCTGAGGAATAGCTTTTTTACACAAAAATTGCTTTATTCAAAACAACATTGTCCAAGTATTCCTACCCCATCCATGTGAATTTCCAATCAAACCTTGGACTTTGGTTTAAGTATAATACAACCAAAATACAGCATTTACTGTTCTTCACAAGTAACTAAAGTCCCATAGATTCTCTTCCAAACCTAGCAGTAATTCCCATCCCTAACAGCCTGATACTGTTCTCTGCTACAGTTTGGCTGCCTTCACTGATTTGCAGAAGAATCAATTTGTATGAGCATTTTTCAATGTGCTCCTTACAAAAAGTCACCAAAATTAGTATAGGCAACTTAAAAGCCTTGCTCTCGATTAGCCTGTGTGCAGCAAGTCAGAGAGTACCCGTATAAATTACCCCAGAGACCAACTGGCAGAGGCAGTGGCTGCCATTGGGGGCATGATAACAATTACCTAAGGGCAAAAAGCCACCAGTAAGGAGAGAGGAAAAGGCAGCAATTAACTGTGTTGTAACCAATTCTATTAACACACTACTGAGTCTACAAGAAGGCCACTTGTCCTCGGCCTTCTGCAGAAGCTGGACCGCTTCCTGCCTCTGAAGCACAGCTATATTTGAAGACTATGTTCACAAAACTCAACGTCTGTATCATTTACACAACACTATAAACACTCAGGGAGAAGTTCATGCAGCTCTGTGTACCCTTCCAGTAAGTACTCATTGTTGCCTTGCCTCATAGAAACAGGAGTTATGGATTGCAGGTAGATTGAACAGATGGTATGTACGTTATGTAAAATCAACACATAAAAAATAATAAACACCACTCACCCCATGGCAAATTCATCTAGGTTTGTTTTACCTAAAAGCACAGCTCCCTGATCCAGTAACTTCTGAACTACTGTAGCATTGTAAGGAGAAATATAACCTGAAAACAATCAGAAGAATTAAGAGCAACTGGTGAGATACAAGTTATTTTTACAAGTAGCTACTCTGAACATTTTGACGCTGTCATTACCACTCAGACCTTACACAACCTATGATGAGAATTACAACAGTGACACGAGACCTCAAGTAGAAGCCATTCACATTGTGACTGATGACAGAGGCTTCTTCACTCCCACTTTCATCAGCAACAAGGACATCACTCCTAATACTCATGGCAATCAATCACAACAGGTCTGAGAATGTGCTTTAAGGAAAAACATCTCAGGTAATACAACAACTTTCACAACAAGTCAACAACTGAAGTCATATTTTGTTTCTTCTGCTATTAAAAAAACCACAATCAAATTAGAGGTCTGCTAATTTACTTCTGCTATCTTCCACAAGGATTAATATAAAGTCTTACTTTGTGCAGAATAAAACAGATATAAGAAATGTTTCCTACTTCTGCTTTTACTATAAAAACATTGTAATGCCTTGAAAACGTTCATGAACTGTTAACAGAAACAAGGAGTTTAGGAAATTTTAAAAAATGCCTTAAAAGCACTATAGAATGTGATTGTATGTTGGGATTGTTAATGTCTACTTTTCCTACAGCCGTATGAAAACGGCTATATGTAAAACTATTTAAGTCACCAATTATAAGCAGAAAACAACAACAAAATAGGACTGTCTTTGGATTTCACTAGGCAGAACTGACTGCTCTCCTCTGGACCTAAAAACAATGTGAAGGAAAATGCAAGTTTTGGAACCATTTTATTGTAGTATATAGGTTTTTATTATAACTGCTGTTAAATGCACACAAATACAAAGTTATAATCTGCTTAGAAGAAGAAAAAGATCCATCTGTAATACCAGGTGAACTTGGCTAGTGAAACCGGATAAATGTATTTCCTCAAATGACACCGATTTCCTCAAATGACACCAGCTCATTTTTTTGAAAATCCTTGGATTTCTGGAAGACTCCAGTCCCTAAACTCTCTAAAGAGTAAAAGATCTGATTTTACTTTAAAAACTTTACTGTACCTTTTAGCATATTTGATGCACATGTTGTCTCAATGCCAGCTGTATTAAAGTTGTCTTTTACAGCAATAGGAATTCCATCTAGAATGCCCAGTGGCTGACCTGCATTAGGAATGATTGTAAAACAACGGAGATTAGACCCAAAATGTGCCATATAGATATAATGCTCTCATCAATTACTGTTTATTTTACGTGTCCCTTTGGGTGGTTTTTGAAAGCAAGATTGCTTTCCACTTGGCATTTGATAGTTGTCTGTTCCACTTTCAAGAACCATCTTCCGTTCCAACTCAAGCATTGAGCGCTCTGCCCAAACCAGACCTCATGTCTAAGCCCTCCAGCTGCTTTCATCCACGCTGGCTATCCCAAAGGAGTGCATTCCAATGTGACCACGCTGTGCTTATTTCAGCCATGGGTGCTACTAAACCCACTCCATCACTAGGCTGGGAGTTATAAACACTGCCTACCTGACACACACAGTAGGTTAATTACTGAACCAGAGAAAATCCTTCCCAAGTAATTGATTATCCACCATCAAAAACACCCCAAACACCACAAAACAAACATACATACAAACAAAGAAACAAACAAAAAAAAACCAAACCAAAACCCACCAAAAACAAAACAAAACAAAACAAACCCCCAAAAACAACCCAATCCAAAAACTAAACAGCCTGCATCAGGAAGCAAAAGAACCTGGGTGACAATTTTATTGAGCTGCCAGAGGACAGACAGCAAGTGTCACCCAGGAAGGAAAAGATGCACTCTATTAGGTGAAAATTTACCTTTCCTGCCTTTCTTGAAACACAAAGGAAAATGAGGATGGCCATCTTCTAAATGCTGCAGATAACAGGACTGAAAGCTGTTCTGTTCTCCAATTACTAACTGCAATTTAAAAAGCTGTTTTATTTTAATTTGCTTTCTTAATTAAAAACTCACAGGTTGTGTCAACTGTTTGCCTATCCCAGCCTGGAGGCCTGTGAATGACCACTGCATTTGCCTATTCATGGCACCTGTTGGCTATATATTCCAAATGAACTCCTGAGGGAAAGAAGGAGCAGACACCAAGTAGCAGTGCTGTCCAAGAGGCACAGAGCCTATTTAACCTGCAGTGCCTTGTTTGGTCCAGGTCTCCCTCTGTTTTTTTGCCTACTCTCCTAAGTGCCAAATGTACATGCACGAGCATCCACGGAAACTTCAAGCGTGAGCCTCATCCCCCAAAAGTCGAAAAAGCCAAGACACCCCCTTTAAAAAGCAAAGGTGCTTCATCTAACACAGACAGCTCCTCCACAGCAGCTTTTTAAGGACTGACATTACTCACAAACCAACATAGATACCTCTTTTATATCTTTCCTCTGATTCTTCAGCCTGCTTCAAAGCGGTCTCTTCCGCTACGGTAATGTATGCATTCAGAAACTTGGTGCTTTTGATGAGGGCCAGGCATCGCTGGCAGAGCTCCGTGGGAGTAACTCGTCCTTCCTTCAACGCCGCCGACACCTGGGAGCGCAGCCCGTCTTTCAGTGCAGCCGGGTGACGGAGGCCGCGCCGGGGCGGAACGGGAGGAAAGCGCCATCCCCGCTGAGGGAAGGGCCCGCGGGAAGCGCTCTCCCCGGGCCGCCCCGGGGAAAGGGGACGCGAGAGGACCCCCGCCACCTTGCGAACCCGCCCCGCTCCTCGCATCCCCGGCAGGTGGACAGACTCCACTCACCTGTCGGAGAGAGGCGCGCAGCATGGCTCTCCCTGCCCGTCGCCGCCTCCTCACGCCCGCCGAGCGAACCCTGCCCTTCACCCGGCGCGGCGGCCGCGCGCCGCCATCTTGCCGCAACACCCCGCGGCACCATTGGCAGGGTGGCCAAGAAGGCGGCCGCCCATTGGCTGCGGGGGCCGCCGGGCTGAGCGCTGAGGGGCGAAGGAGCGATCCGGCCCNATACACTTCCCCAACGAGGTCATCATTAAGGTTCACGCTGCGAGCCTGAACCCCATCGACCTCAGCATGAGAAGTAAGTGCCGAGCCCGAGCAGGCGCGGCCGGGCTGCCGGGATGGCAGGGGCTGTGCTGGGGCTGCGGCCCCGGCGGCCCGAGTGCGGCCAGGGCACCGGCCTGTCCCGGCAGTGCCCGGGGCTGCCTCAACACACGTGTTTCCCCGAGCCCTGTGGAAAACCGCCGCCTCTTGGAAACTTAGCTTTTTTCAGGTTCCCCGGGAAGAACGATACAAAAAGCCACTCACAAGAATGTGCGTGTGTGCGTTGCGAGGGTGAACTTCTAATTGAGGGATTGTAGTGCTGCTCTCTTGACCGAGAGACGCCCGCCCAAGGAGCAGCATTCCCCCCTAGGTGATGCTGGATTTTCCCATCTCCTTGAGGTGAATGGGGCTGGAGGTCCAAGTTGCTGCCAAGTCGGCATGTGCGACCTAAGACAGCCTGTGGTGTTTATTGCCTTGCCCATCCTGAATTGGCATCTGGGGACGTGCTGTCACCCCGCCCAGGAACTCTGTCTCTTTCACTGCCCGGCTCTTTGTATTTGACACATTTAATCAGATTTTCTTCCCCAGTTTCTGGGTTTGAAACACATGAAGGAAGTCATGGTAGTAGAATACCTTATATTTCCTGTGTAGAAGTGCTTGCATATCGGATCAGATTCAGTAGAACAAGCAAATATATCTGCAGGAAGCCTGCTGCAAAAGCTGTAATCTGTGTTTTGGGTCTCTAATAAATGAATTTTAGAAAACCTTTGAATATAGTAGGGGGTTTAGTGATGGGACATTTCCTGTCTGAGGATTCCTGTTAAGACACTTTCTAGCATGATAGGGCCCCTAGGTGGACTTGTCCAAACACTTGAATGGGTATACCTGCCCAAATGCAGGCTATGTTTAGGCTGAGCACTGTTATTAGATGGGTAATTCTGAGACTTCACACCATTTGTCTGTTGATTACTGAACAGAGGTCCAGGTTACTCATCTTAGGAGATATGCCTTATTAATTTTTACACTTGCGCTTTATTTCTAAAATCTGTAAAAGCATGAAATATTGCAGAGGTTTTGCGTGCTTCAGTTATAACAGAAATGAGGCACTTTATGGATAGGCAATGCTTTTTAATGGGAATTGCACAATTAATAAATGAGCACTCAGTGTGGTATGTTGTGGTTGATTCCATGTTTTGCAGGTGGTTATGGTGCAACTGCGTTAAATATGAAGCGGGATCCCCTGAAACTCAAAGCTGGCGAGACTGAATTTCCTCTAACACTTGGTCGAGATGTCTCTGGTGTTGTTATGGAATGTGGACTGGGTGTGTCTTATTTCAAACCTGGAGATGAGGTGATACCACCAATCTCTCTTTTTTTTTTTTTTCCAAAATGTATAGCTAAAATATACTATGAGATGTTCAGCATTCATTCTCTTAATTATTTTTTAATGCTGTTGCACTCTTAATAAGGCCTATCTGGCAGTAAATTCCTAGAATACTTTCTTCCCTTCATTTTTTTCTCTGAAAAGCATGGTCTTTCAGAGACTTGCTTCTGCAAGTTAATTTCCCCTCTGTGGTTTAGTTTTTGTACCATTGCAGCAGTAGCAAGAGTGGAATTTGTTTGTTTATAAGTGCACACTCAAAGTGCACTTTGTTTTTAATTGAAGGTAGAATTCTAACAAGAAGGGATTTGTTTTTATTTTCTTGAGTAACTTGGAGTAGGAACTTTGGCTTAACCCAAGAAGCACTAAATGGGTGCCCACACAAATACTGATACTGTTTGCTTTCACCTTCACCAGTTGCTTTCACATTTCACCAGTTTTAGCATAGCAAATCCTGGTTCTGCATCATCTTCACCTCTCTAATCTAGGCTTTCCTGGCATGGGAGTAGTTTGGAGGGAGTTGAAAAATTATGTGTTGTACATAATGCAATGGTACAATTTATTTACATAGTCCTCCAGTCCTTCATTTAGTCAATTTTGTGGATTTTTTGGGTGTAAAATAAACTAAAACTGGTTTCTGATAAACAGTGAAGACATTCTGTGAATTAGAAAAAAGATTTCTTTAATGAAGGAAACTTCTGCATACATACAATTGTGTGCAAAGGTACAAAAATTGATAGTTGTTTTCTGTTTGGTTTTAGGTGTGGGCAGCAATTCCTCCATGGAAACAAGGCACTCTGTCAGAGTTCGTGGTAGCTAGTGGAAACGAGGTAAACTTTCAAAACTCTGGCTAACAAAACCTCAAAGTTATAAAGACTGGCATTTTTTTTTCTTCAGTATCTAAATACCTTTATCTCTTAGTGCTTGGATTGATTTATATTCCAGCTGGTTTTGAAGATGGCTGAAAATGTGCAATACATAATCTGCAATTCAGTAAAGCTGTTTTAAATATTTCAGTGTCACATAGGACCTGCGTGTGACTTAGTAATGATTTTATTTCAGGTATCTTTTAAGCCAAAGTGTCTCAGTCACACAGAAGCTGCTGCCTTACCATATGTTGGTCTCACTGCGTGGTCTGCACTTAACCAAGTGGGAGGACTGAACCAAAGTAATTGTAGTGGAAAAAGGTAAGTAAACAGTTCTGGTGCTAAACCTAAAGTTCTTCATTTTTATACTGAGCTGCTTCTAAGACATGTGCAGCAGTAATAAAGACTGTTATACCATGACATTCATAAAGATCAGCTGTCTGAGGATGATGGATTCTTTCTACACAGCTGCTGAGAGAGGCTTCTTTAGAGAAAGGCTCAGATGAGTTCCCTATATAGAGGTGGAAAATGCCCAGAGAAGTTCTGGATGCCCACATATCCACAAGTGGAAATACTTAAGGCCAGATTGGGTGGAGCTCTGGGCAACCTGCCCCAGTAAAGGGTGTCCCTGTCCACAGCAGGGCATCTAGAACTAGATGATCTTTGAGGTCACATCCAACCCAGGCCGTTCTATGATTCTGTCATAATCCGATGTATATCTAATGTATGGGCTATATAGAGAGTTGGAGGATATTATCTCCAGGAATTTGTAGGGACTTTGCCTTTCTGGCTGTTAAGACAGCTACCAAATGTCATATCCTCTCAGTTATACTGGTAGCTCACAAAAAGCCCTCTCAAGGACAGAGATGTGGTTCACTCACTTCCTGCATGCGTGGGCCATTTGGAACAGACCGGTTTTCCAGCTTTTTAGAGAAAAATGAGCAGGTGACTGGCTCTTATTTAACCTGCAGGCCAGAACTTTGATGAGGTCAGGAATGCAGACAAGAAAAGGAGAACATACAAGACAAGCAGCCAATCAAATAGAAAAATTGACTTTGTTTATCAGTCTGTTGATCTGACAATGGCAGATGAGGAAAAATGCAGTGAAAGATTGGAGCAAATACCATTTTTCTCCTGATAATTGAAATTTTCAGTTATTTTGACCTTTGGATGTTTGAGTAAATAGGTAGCAAGATCTTCAGAATGGAAATAAGGGCAAAAGTAAAACTATGGGGGTTGAAAAACAGTATTTAAAATTACTGTGCTGCATCATAAGTTTAGGTCATAAAGTAATTACTGGGCAGCAGAAGTCTGGATGCCTGACCTCTTCTTACCTTGGCTGATACTTTGTAGTGGAACACATTGGAAAGGACACTAGATCTATTGAAATTCTTCACCCACATCTCTAGAAGACAATTGAGGGAGTGGTCATTTGTGTGTCACAGTGAACTTCATCATGAAAATATTGAGTAATTGTTTTTTCTAAAGATAAACAATGTTCTGAGAAGATGAAATTGCAAAATTTAAAGGAGTTTCAAAGAGACATCATTGAAATTGACTTCCAGCTAGTAATAAAATTCTAGATAGGATCACCTTACTTTTTAATTTTCAGTATTTTTATTATCTTAACTTTCACAGGTAAATAGAATTAACCTAAAGATACACTAATAGGCTAGCCGTATTTAAATTGTCTTTCCAATCTTCAGGTAAGTGTTTAGATTATTAACAATAAAATTGAAACTGCATTTATAATGTGTCTTTACATTTACATGTTCCAAATAAATTTTTAATTACTCTCAGCAAAAAACCCATTTTAATGTACTTTAAAAATATTATATTTCCTATCTATAAATTTTGAGCTGTAAAACCAGAAGTGAATGACTTACGTGATGGTACCTTTTTTCCCCTGAAATATTACTTGTAGAAAAGAGTTTTAAATGCATTGAAGAGGCTGTGCAAAATTATATTCCATGATTTCGTAGGGCAATAATTTAAAAATACAACAATTTATACAGTGTTTCCTAATTTCTTTAGATCATATATTTGGTAAGAAGTTACCTACATGTGTGATTTTGTGTCAGTCTTTTTGTCTCCTGTAGATGTAGGTCAATAGCTACGTAGAAGGGTGTACATGCACACAAAAATGTCTTATTTTGGCAGAGCAGCTGTATTCCTTGATGAAAGCACCTTCACTGGTGCTTTAGTGCAGTGTTAAGACATGTTAAAAGCAGTGAGATTTTTCTATTGGTGTGTATTGTTCTCTTTGCCTCTTTTGAGGTGTTAGCGTGGGCTAACCGAAACACTTGCTGTTAGTCCAGTGCCTGGCTGTGCATTGATCTGACAGATTATCTGCTCCATCTGCACATACTTTCACAGGTTATGGTTTTACAAGTTTCCTGAAGTGTGCTCTCATTGTTTGTGAACCCTCCTGCAATTCCAGTCATTTTCCATAGCTTTTCTTCTATACCCCTGTAATTAATGTTCTTGTAGAAGCTTAAATGTTTTTACTATCCTAAATGTTCAAAATGACTGTGTTGTGTTGAAGTTCTCTGTGGATACCTGGAGCTTCTCTTATGTGCCACTGACCTGTTTCAGTATAGGAAGATATGCTTGTTCAATGCTAGCTGCTAAATATCCTACCTTCTGTATTCACAAAATGCATGATAAGAACAACCTGACAGTTTGAGAAGTTATTTGAAGTGCTTACATTGCTTTTAAGTCTTTATGCAAATACAGAGGCAATATCTTAGACTTTCATGTATGCTGGGCAGAGATACTGGATTCTGTTAATGTAAGCTACCAAACGTAGACTTCCGGTTTATATGGTTACAGTGAAAATTTGAATGGTATAATATCCCAAGAAAATATTTTTTTCAATGTATGTGTTATTTCATCATTTTATCTGTTGAGAAGTACAAATTAAGTGTAGGTTGTAAAACTTCTTGATAGGGTAAACACTACTTGATCCAGGAATAAATTTCTTGAGGACATTTTGTTGGCATAATCGAATGAAATATAATATTATATCTAAATAAAGTTGATCTGTTTAGTCAAGAAATACATTAATTTTATGACTATATAAAATTGATGCATTTATTCAATTGTTATCTTGCATGTAATTCAGTAACTGAAAATTTTTAATTGTTTATAATCTGGAGAAAATAATCGTCCGTGATCTGTACATCCACTCACCACCTTCTGCGAGTTCTGGTGGGGGGCACACACAGCTGAAACAGGTCCTGCCTCTCTGATGCTTGTTTCTGACCACACCATAGCTCCAAGCAGGGCCCAGGGAGATGGGCTAAACTTTCCAAATAAGCACATCATGAGGTTTGAGAGATCTGCTCCCTATGATCATTTGAAGTGCTGGAGCCCTGTGGGGGACTTGGTGAATGTTGTGCCTCTGTCAGAAGGGAGGAAAACCCAGGGTACAGATGTTCTTTTTGTGCTTTTGAAATAATTGGTTCTCTTGGATCTCTGTCCAGATCAGGAGATTTGTTAATTTGGTCCCTGGTGCACATACTTGTATATTAGTTTACTCCTGAGCTCACCCTTGCAGTGAAAGCAGGTAGTTTCTATGATGTGTTTTCTCCTGGCTGTGTTTTCTCGAGGCAGTGCAAACAAAACTGTTCCTGCTTTGGCACTTGCCACCATCTGTCATTAAGTACTGTCTTAACAGGTCCTGCACCTTCAAGCTCTCCCTCTCTCACTTGTATGTCTTGCTGTTGTCAGTGCTGTTGAGCTGCTGCACATGGATCTCCTGTGTAGATGTAGTTTGTCTCAGAAATGAAGAGCTTTCTTGAAGTCACAATGTGTGGAGAGAGTTTTAATAATTGAAAGGTGTGGTAGAAAATAGCCAATGTAACATAGGAACAAACTGAATCCGGAAAGTATTTCTACCTGAAGGAATCCTGAGGGCTTTTATTGAAGGAAAAAAAAAAACAAAACGAGTCCTAGCCAAGCTGCTCCCCAAACTGAAAATGTTAACCAAATATTTGAGCAAATTGTACATTTTAAGATGACAGCTTTCCCCCAAATATGTAGTAGAAGAAATGCCCTTAACTAAGGAGTGAAATTGTAAAGGCGGTTGAAAACGTTTTTTTTTGAAAGGATTTAATTTTGAATGTCCTTTTTAAGGATAAAGATGGGTTTAACCCAATATCTTGAGTGTAGGATCCCAGAGCCTTTTCAAGTGTACTGAAGTCGAAATATGCATGTTGCTCCAGGCATCTGTCGTTTGAAGCCTGGTTCTGAGGATAAGTACATTTTGGCAGATTTAAAAGCTGCAGGCTTTGTGGTATTGTGGTTTCATATTCTTAATCTGAATTTTGCAGCTTGGATCAGTGAAATGGGAGGGAATAGAATCTGATCACTTACAAAAGGAGCATTTTAAAATGGATAGGGTGACCAAAGCCAAGTCTCTTAAGCTACTTCAAAGAACTTTTGTAAACTGAGACTCCAGATTGTATAGTACAGTTTTGTACTGTAAAAAGCAATTTCCTTCAACATCTTTTACTGTGAGATTTAAAACAGGAATTTCACCAGCTTCTGAAGATTCTAAGATTTTTCTGGCAAACAGAAGCTCTGAGAAACATGATGTTCCCCAATCCTATGCCAGGACTTCATTTTGGATCTTCTTTTTGTCCTAGAATTAGCAAATGGATCCAAAGTCAAAGCACTGTTTGCAACTTGAGCTGCAAGGTTTTCTTATTAATTCACTGTCTGATGTTTAGTTATTTAATAAAGTATTTGGATGAAAATTTTGAACAGTGATTAGGCTTCTAGCAGTAAGGTCCTCACACAAGTTAACTTGTATTAATTTTTTTGAAATTTAGGGTTATCAGTTAAAATGAACTCTCAATTGCTAATAATTTGGCAATATACTCTTTCATTTTCTTGCTTGTGTGCCAGTTCCCACAAGCTGGCATTTACAGGGTCTTGTTGAGATGTATTGGAAGGAACTAGAAAAATTCGACTGCTTTTTTTTTTCTGAAGAAAAATGCACCCATCTTATTTTAACAGAAATTAAACTTGTTAGTGGTAAGGGTACTACATTATATTTTTGTCTTTTAAATAAACATTATGCAATATGGGAAAATTATGTTCCATATGTTCTGCAGTTCACGGTCTCCTTAAATAATGTGATACTAACTACTTTTTCTCTGAGATAAGACCAATTTGTGTAAAATGCTGGTAAATTGCTTTTTTTTCTTTAGGAGATGTGACATTTGGGTCTGGGAGACAGAAATGACTCTTAATTGATTTTGTCCCAAACAAAACAACTGTGTTTGGGAAAGTGAGGACAGTTACAGGGGTTTTGAGTGGTACAAGTGCACTTGATACTGACAGCTCCACTACCTGCATTTAGTGGAAGGCACATATGAGGAAATCTCTTTGGCTGTGCTGAAATAATGCTTTTGCACAGGACACATGACCAGCAATGTTAAGTCACATTTTTGGCTATCTGAACAGTTAACCACTATTGAATAACATTGAATGACAAAACCAATCTTTAGCTAAAAATAATTCGGCATCAGAGATGTATAAGAAGCACTAGAATACATAGTTACTCCAGAGTTTATTTAAAGAACTATTAAATATATTTTCATTTTCTCTTACAGAATATTAATATTAGGAGCTTCAGGAGGAGTTGGTACATTTGCTGTACAGGTAATATAATCCAGCATGCCCAGGATCAATCTGCAAGTGCTTCAGTATGAAAAAAAAATAACAGAAGGGAATTGAGAGAAGGAATAGAGAAATAGCAAGCTACTGATCAGTCTGCCTGATCGAGATGATTGATATTTCCAAAAGTAAAGTGTTTTCAGATTTATTGCTTTCCATTTATTATGTTGTATTATCTTAAAGTAGGAAGCAGGGACTTACAAATAAAGGAGTTGTGTGTAAGATCACATTTCACAATTTGGGTGCAGGAAATCTCTGATTGGTGTAACTTGAAATATGTAGCCTGTTCTCATTATCTTTCATTCAGCTCTGCTCTCTAAATATGAACAGGACTTGGTGTGTGAGTAGGAAAACTGAGGAAAATATCACCTACCACAACTGCTGTGGTTGGTCAAATGATGTGAGAGACCATCAGGCTTTTGTGTGCAGTGGCTGTAAAGCAGAGAGGCTTAGATTTACTTTCCCGCACTGTTTTTGCCCTGCTGCCCTTTTGTCTGTCTGTTCCAGTAGCTCTAAACTTTGGAAAGTCAACATGCTCTTTTGTTGCTTCATTAGTTGTGGAACATCCTCTTTCATGCTCTCAGTTAATTTGGGAGTTTTGATTCTAATTACTATCATCTCATGCTGAAAAATCTTTCTCTCAAAGTTAAAAAAAATACACAAGTTGGGTGATTGCATCACTGCTTTCCATGTTATTAGGCCATAAGCACAGTGGTTTTAAAGAGGTTTACAGCAGAATTTTTTTGGGGGTTGCCTTATCCATGGTAAAGCAGGTGACTTTCAGTATAAAAGGCTGATCAGCCACTGACTAGTTACAATTTGTAATTGATCAGTCCTGGATAAACGAAGTTAATTAACCTGGAATAAAGGTAAAAAGTGTTACTGTGAATGAAAAAATGAGATGCAAAAAGAGATAAATAACTAGCAAAAGTCCTTTACTTTGCTATAGCTTTTGGAGTAGAAGATAACCTGATACTGTTCCTGTGAAAAATCAGAGATGACTTCCCTCTTTTTCTTGTTCCTAGTACTTAACCAACTTGCAGTAATATGAAATACTTAAAGGGCATATTTAATAATATTTAATGGTACATCTGGTGCCAGTTTGGTAGATTGGCAACTTGGACAGTACCTCTTGGTGTATGTTTAGCTGGTAGACTAAACATACAGATGGCAAACTGGGAGCCAGTCTTTATTTTTCATAAGACCTGGTATCTTTCAGTGGCATTAAAAAAAACCCACACTCTTTCCTTCACACCAACTCCTCCCTCCCCACAACCACCTTAAATATTGATAAATTCTAGCCATTATTTTGTCAGTGGGATTTGTGACAAATTATCCTGTATTGGAACAGTCTCCCCAGTCACTATTAAAGGTGCTCATTTGTTATATAACTATAATAAAACTTCGGCTTTTAAAGTTGTTCTCAATATTTCAATAAATTTTAATCTTTGGTCTTCTTTTTTTTTTATACTTGTTTTTAGCTAATGAAGGCCTGGGATGCTCATGTGACAGCAGTTTGCTCTCATGATGCCAGCACACTGGTGAAAAATCTTGGAGCAGATGATGTGATTGATTATAAATCAGGAAATCTGGAAGAGCGGCTTAAAACATTACCCTTGTGAGTGTTTGTGTTGCTTTAATACTGAGATGAAGGAGTTGGTGGTGAGACCTTCTGCCTTTTGATTGGTTGCCTCTATCAGAACTCCCTCATTTTTTCCCCCTTTTCTAAAGCATTATTTTGTAAAGCAGATTCACCTTTTTGAATGCAGTTTGCAAGTGAGTATGCCTAGCACAGATTTCATTGTAAGACTAAGCCAGTTAATTGAGGGACAAGCTCACTTCCAAGTGCTTCTCTTCAGTGACTGTAATATGAACAGTTTTGTAGCTTCTATCCAAGTATCTTGGAGAATATACAATGCATGAATAAATTGAAATAAATCTCTGAAATCCTGAGCGAACTTGGTAAATATAAAATTGATCTTGTAGAGGAAAGAACTATATCATGAAGAAGCAGTGACTTGCCACTGTGCAGCTCAACTGGGAGTAAATTTCTATTCTGTAACATTGGATACAGCTGCCTCTGAAAAACAATCACATTTATCTTGTCACAGCAGCTATGTTTAAACTAGCCTGGGATTTTTCTCTAGAACAGAAGTATTTTTTGCTTTTGTCATCTTTCCATCTGTTTAAACGTAGTCTACTGTGACTTGTATTTGAATATGGTATTTACACTGCTCTTTTTAGCCTAGATTGAGCTAACTTTCTTGGAGGGGAAATAGAAGCTGCTTGATCTGTGGAAGAATTTTACTGATAACTGTGCTAAGAAGCCATGTGCCCTTTAACTGTAGTGTGACTGTCAGCAGGCCTGAGGGCAGTTGCGAGGGCAGTGACACTGTCTGTACAGCAGGATGGACTTTGCAGTTGGTGCAAAATTTGCCTTTGTGAACACTTTAAATGCTAAACACCCATTCTAGCAAGTGACCCTTGCTAAGAGACATCAACAACAGTGTCCTGGGGTGCAGCTTAATGATGCAACCATGCTGATCAGTCAGCTCTACTGAGTGGGATGTTCCTGCTTCCCTCCCCTTTGCAGTTGTACTGACTCTTCAGAACCCACAGTCAGCTACTCTTTCCAGAGCATTAGTTTTCATGATCTTCTCTTGTTGGCAGCTAACTGTTACATGAACTGAACTTTAAACATGAAATCACATCCTTGGAAGATAGACAGGAAAACCCTCATTCCAGAGAGATAAGGACTTTTCTATTTAATTTGCATAAAGTATTTTCCCTCATATTTGTAGATTATTTAGATTAGAGAGAAGTGTATATACATGACTGTTGCAATCTGGATATAGCTGGAAATTTACAGATGAAAACAAGAATGAGTTGTGCATTTAACAGAACAGGTGCATAGCTCCCTATTGCCCTATTCAGCCTTTACAGGCTCACATGCTGGTATAATGAGAAGAACACTGAAACTGTGGCTTTTTGCCAGAGGCTGCATATACCCATTCCATGGGGGGGAAGGTTTTGGATCCTTTGCATTGTTAGGTTCAATGTTAAATAGGTAGATGTGAAGAAAAGAGCTGTCAGGGGAGGTAAAATGGCCCCTAAATAAATAAAGAGGTCAGAAACAACTAAGAGAGGTGAAGCTGAGAACTGGGTCACAGAAAAGATGTGAGGAAATAAAGAGTTAGTAGAATAATTTGTTTACGTAATTTCAGCCACTGGAACTGACTTTCTTTGAGTACAGCATGTACAAGAGCTGTTCCTAGTTGAGGGCATAAGTCTAGACTAGTTTTTACATGTACGTACCATATTGTTCAGTGCTAGACCTCAAGACTGTTCCAGTAGTCTCTGTGGGAGGGCTGAAGAGACAGAGCTCTAGAAGGCTTTAAGCAGGTACAGAATGTAGTTCTGCATCTAAGTGTAGTTCTGCATCTACTACTTAGATGTAGTTCTACATCTAAGTGCTCTTTGGAGTTTAAGTGTACTTTTTAAATAGCCTGTGTCTGCTGCACAGTGAATAGGCAATAACCTCTAAATTTAAATCCCACTGTACATTAAGCTGGGACTTTGCTGAAGTCTTGGGACTTTCTTGCTGCTATCTTGCACGCTGATTATTTTTGATTGCAGTGACATGTAAAAATGCAAACTATATCTGATTTCTGCTATTAATTAGCTTAATTATGGTTATTTTTCCCATATTTAGATTTTAAACCTGTTCTTTATATGTCTGCAGGTTTGATTTTATCCTAGATAATGTTGGTGGATCCACTGAGAAGTGGGCACTAGATCTCTTGAAGAAATGGTCAGGAGCAACATATGTTACTTTAGTTACACCTTTCCTGATTAATATGGACAAACTTGGAGTGGCTGATGGCATGTTGCAAACAGGAGTCACTGTTGGTTCCAAAACTCTAAAGGTATTTGACAAAATCCTATGTACTTTCATATTTTTTAGTACTTTAGTGACTACTGGTGTGGCTTGGATGTCAGTCACAGAGCTCATGGAGAGGCAGCTGTTGCATTGTCCTCATATGTCATTAAGTATACTATTCTTTCTTTCTTTCTTTCTTTCTTTCTTTCTTTCTTGCACTGAAAAGAAATGTGTTGGGGTGGTGCTGCTGGGTGTATGTGGTAGTTTGGGGAGCTTTGAAGTTTGATTCCTTATTGTGCTTTCCATTGAGGTCTTTTCCATATGGCCTCCCTAGTGAGTCCTGCTGACAGCCAGGGTTTCATAGTAAACACAGCAAATCCCTGTCTCACTGAAGTGAGGGCAGTTTTGTTACTTGCTTTAGGCTGGTCAGGCTTTCTCTCAGAACATTGTTCTATGACTGATTCTCTTCATCCTGTTCCAGCACCAGAGAGCAATAAGCGTAGTTGAGGGTGGCTAGGAAGTATTTCATCTCTTTCATGTTCATGTGTCTAGATGGTGATACTGATTTTTCTAGTTTTCATAAGTGGATCTTAAAACATTCTGCCAGTGGGGATTTTTAGAACTTTTCTCTTTCTTCCCTATGCTTGAGTAGTTGCTCGCCAAATGAATGCTTTTTTAAGCAGTTGCTATGGTATTCCTGCAAAGGCTTGGCTGAATGGGCTTTTAAGTCCTGCAGCAGTACCTTCTCAAAAAAGCCCAAAGACAAATTGAAAAGGTGGGGAAGAAATACTGTCATATTATTTCTCAGTGCCCATGTTTCCATGATGAAGAGGATTCTGTGCCATATATAAAAATCATCTCTCTTTGGCAGATGATGGCTTTTATTCCTGTAATGACTTACTCAGAGGAGATGCTCTTGACTTGTGCATGTGAGATCTTCCCAAAATGCTTTTCATGTGAGCTGCCATCTGTTGTTGGACAGTGATGACTTTGGCAGATATTATGGTGGAAAATGAAGTCACTGATACTGAAGTGGAAGGTTCTAAATGTCACATTGCTGGGTTTATTTCACCCCTGTTTTGAGTGTTCATGAACACGTAACACCATATTCTCTTAAGTAACAAATAATGCTGTTTCTAGCTGCAGAGACAAGGTAATTGTTTTTCTCTACGAGCTGACTTGTGCAATTGGACACACGATTCACCCTGATCCTATTTTGGCAACACAACATCCTGGTCTGTACATTTAATCCACGTGCTTGGGTGCCATTTTTTTTCAGACACTAGGATATAATTTCCATGTCTTTTCCTTAAGTTACTTCTTCCGAGATTCTGTCATTAATTTTAGTTCCCATTTCAGTTTGCTCTCTTGATATTTTAATAGATTTGTGATCTTTCTTGCAGCATCTCCTTAAAGGAGTCCATTATCGGTGGGCATTTTTCATGCCAAGTGGGCCAAGTTTGGATGAAATAGCAGAACTGGTTGATTCTGGAAAGGTATGTCAGTAATGGTTACTTGGGTGTTTGTGCTGAAAGAGATGCTCCTTGGACTCAAAAATGGTGTAGTTCACTG
>WBNO01030663.1:9497-162070 GCA_013400575.1 Peucedramus taeniatus
CCCAGCAGGCCCTGCTGCTTAGCAGGCCCTGCTGGCTGGGCGGGCGGCGGGTCGTGTGGTGCTGGGCATCGCTCTCACAGATCCGGGACGGAGTTGTTCGTTTTGGGAGTAGTCTTTTGGCTTGAAAGTTCCCGAGATCAAACTGTTGTGTATTCGCACTTGGAATTCTTCCTGCGGTGTGCTGCCGAAATAGAGCTGCGCTGTTGTGCCCATTTTTTTAAACGATTACTGTATCGGTAGGGTTAGAAGGGAGCTCTGGAGATAGAATTAGAGAATCCTAGAATCATCGGTGTTGGGTGAGACCTTTACGACCATCAAGTCCAGCCATCAGCCAGCACTGCCGCTGTAACCCCTAAACCACATCACTGAGCACCAGATCTAGGCTCCTGTTAAACACTTGGGGCATGCTGACTCCACCACCCCCCTGGGCAACCTATTCCAATGCCTGACCACCGTAATGGTGAAAAAGATTTTTCTAATAATCTAATCTGAATCTCTCCTTTGATAATCTCCACATCAACTTGTCCAAGCCCTTTCTAAGGCAGTGTCACCCGGAGCCTGTGACAGGAAACTTTCCAGGTGGATTTTGAAGTCTTCAGAGAGACACTTCATGACCTCCCTGGGCAGCCTGTGCCAGTGCTCTACCACCCCCAATATAAAAAAAATTTACTTCATGTTGAGGTGGAACTTTTTGTGATTTAGTTTATGGCTATTGCTCCTCATCTTTTTGCTGGGCACCACTGAAAAGAGCCTGGTGCCACTCTCTTGGCACCCACCTTTCAGTTATTCATATGTATTGATGAAATTCCCTTTCAGTCTTCTCTAGACTGAATAGGCCCAGTTCCAGCAGTCCCTCCTTGTAGAAGAGATGCTCTGTCCATTAATCATTTGTATGGCTCACCACTGGACCGTCTCCAGTAGTTCCTTGTCTTTCATCAGACACTTAATGCTTTTATAAAGATTGAGCACATATTGAGGCTGTTACATATGCAATCATTCTTAATTAAATATGAAAATACCCAATATCAAGTGTGTTTCTGAGTTTTCTGACATGTCATACCACAAATTGATCAGAAGATGGGGTGGTTGTACTTCTGATTTTAAACGTTTTCAAGTATATGCACGGTTAAGCATTTTCTGAATAATTACTGACAAGTCATCAATTTCCTTCAATATTGATTATTGGAATGGGTTACGGGAGTAAATAATGCAATTATAATGGGCACTTTTTGATTTTTAGCATAAAGAAAGAGCTTCAAACAATGATAAGGAATTTAATTAGAATTAAAGGCATGATGACAACAAAATCAAGTGCTGTATATACTATAACAAAGTTCATCATGTTGCTAGGTTTTGTGTCTTCTGAATCAACAGTAAAAATTGATTTTTACTTGCAGTAAAAAGCAAATTTTTTGTAGTACTTTGAGTTTGATACAAGGTGTACCAGACCTGAAATTGTAAACATCCTATAAGCAGGAGGAAAATACCAAAGTACATTTATTTTAAAGGGTGTTGTATATAAATGTGAAATATTTGAGAAAATCAAAATGGTGCCATGGTACAAGTCTAAGTCAGCTCAACAAATTTCAAACTATATCCATTAATAGGAAGGCTTTACAAGGCAGAGGGAAGAAGTGCAAGTTTTAGGCCAGCTTTTCAAGTTCCTGGGCTTGTTGTAAGAAAAAAAATTATATTGTCATGGATGCTCAGGATTTAATGTGAAAAGCAATTCAGTACAGCGAGGGAAGAAGGCACTGTAAAACAAGGATGCTGAACCTGCAATGGGGTGATGGCCACTGCTGTATGGCACAGAAGTTGTATGGCAGCACCCAGAAGCACCAAAAGGCTGGAAAAGCTCCTCCTCCACTTCCATCTCTGCTGTCATGGATCATCACTTCAGGAAAAACATTGTGTGTCTCCACAGAAGGGCAATGAAGCCGGCAAAGGGTTTAGAGAGTGAGTCATGAAGAGCGGCTGAGGGAGTTGGGATTGTTTAGCCTGGAGAAGAGGAGGCTCAGTTTGGGCCTTATCACTCTCTACAGCTACCTGAAAGGAGGTTGTAGCCAGGTGAGGGGTGGGCTCTTCTCCCAGACAACCAGGGACAGGATGAGAGGACATAGTCTCAAGCTGCACCAGGATAGGTTCAGGTTTGACATCAGGAAGAATTTTTTATAGTGAGGGTCATCAAGCACTGGAGTGGACTGCCCAGGGAAGTTGTGGAGTCACCATCCCTAGAGGTGTTCAGGAAACAGCTGGATGTGTCACTCAGTGCCATGGTCTAGTTGACAAGGTGGTGATCAAAGGTTGGACTTGATCTTGAAAGTCTTTTCCAGCCTAAATGGTTCTATGACTGTGGTGATTGTGGAAATGAATTTAAAGAGCATGCCCTTTGATTTCATAGGTACAAACTGGTATTCATAGTGAAACTTTTCCACATGTAAGGAAAAGCTGAGTCACAACCTGGAGAGCTGTGAGCCAGAAGAGATTCCACAGTTTAATGTGCTCTAAATTAAAGTGTAACAAATTTATTTAGTCACCATAGAGTGGAAGAATGCTTATCAGCTTCAAGTCTGATTACAGACCTGCAGGTGACCTAGCAGCTCATATCTCCTGTAACATCACAATATAAACTTAAATCTATATTTCCAACCTGAGTTAGAATGACAAATTGCCATATTTTGATGCAGTAGCAGTATTTTTGTGTTGCAGTGACTGGTTTGCAGCTAATGCCTTGTGTTGTGTAAAAATGCTCTCACCATCAACTGATGTGAACTCTGATATTGCTAATTTGATAGTATAATTCGGTATGAGAAAACACATTTTCAGAGTTACTCACAATACTGGCAAAAGCAAAGACAGTAATGAGAGACACAAGATGTTAAGTGATTTCACCCATCTTGATTTGGTTGGCATACAGAACACGGAATTCAATATAGACAAATAAAAATTAATTCATCTAGGAACAAGGGAGCAATTCTGGGCATATGTGCCAACTGGAACAATCTGTCATGCTGGTTAGGAAAAGCATTGGGAAATTATTTTGGAAATACCATGAAATATCACTGAAATCATTAGCTTCACTAATAAAAATGGTAAAAATCAAACTAAATATCGACTGTAGCAAACAACACTGAATCCAAGCAAATGAGACTCTGGATGTCATCAGTTTCTTATAAGTGTTGGGCATTCATAAGATAATGATGTGTTGCATATGCCTACCAAAGATTTGGACAGGAAGCTTTGTGCGTGAATTTGTGTAGATAGTTGAGTTTCAGTTAGTGAGGAGGAAGCTAAAAAGGATGATTAGGAGAAACTACATGCTCAGTCATACAATAGCACATTGACAGCCATGCTGGATTTCAGAAATCAATGTAAGTGAAGTCAGAACTTTTAATAAAGAGAGTGCAAATCTGCATACTACTGCTTCAAAATAGTTGTTTTTTTTTTTTTAAATTACGCAACTAGTATTCAAATCCTTTTTCTTTACTTTCTGGGATGTAAAAATTTGTCTATGAAGTCACCTTCATGAAAGATAAACAGCAGGTTTATCTGCATTTTGGGTCTTAAGGTCCTTAAATCACTTAGAGGTGTGCAAACAGAGAAAGACTGAAAATTACTGCTCTGCAGCATTGTTTGGTTATATTACAAATAATACGTATAGATTTTATACTACTTTTTCAAATAGTTTCTCTTAATGCAGGTTTTTTTCCCTTTTTTTAATGTTGGACTGCCATCATGTGGTTGGTTTGGTGACTTAAGGTGCACCGTTTTATTTCTTTGTGCAGTGCAGCTGATTCTCTCTGCAGGCTACTGTGGTGGGTTTGGGATTCTAGGAAAACAAAGCAGTTATTGTTCTCTCCCTTCTAGTCTCTAATCCAAACTCAGATTAGCTTGATTCTGTTGGTTGCAGTATGTTACATCTTACAACAGTTCTCTGCTAGACAGAAGGAGTAGGTAAAGAACATAAGCATATAATCTCTAAGTGTGCAGTCCCATTTGGTTTACTTAATGTATTTTTCAAAGCGATAATAAAAAAAGTGATAAATAAAAAGTTTCATGAAACTTTTTATTGAGAATTTATGGGTTTACTGCTATGAACTGTTGACAGACAGCACTACAAGTTACAGACATTGTAGAGTTTTGCCAGACATATCTCAGTAAAGTTCATCTACACTGAGATAGTTTTGCCTTACTTGTCTTTAAAAAAGCTGGTTTGGGTGGTAGGAAAAACAAATATATTAATTAATGGTGAGCTACCTAATTCATACAGATTCATAGGGAATTGCAATGGTGTTGTATTACTAAATTGTTCTGAGGAGGTAAAAATGCATATTAAAGTTTTCTACAGTACTCTTTTCTGTTTACTGCCCTCTTTTAATAAATTCACCCTGTCTTTCTGACCTCTCAAAACAAAAAAAAACCAAAAATCAGTCTATCAATCAGATCTGTATAGAAAAAATGTTACTAAGAAGTTGAAACTTGTGGTAGGCTAGAAAATATTGTTGAACCAAATCATGAAAATGTTTAGTTGTCTACCTTGTCAAGCTGGGGTTGGATGCCTACTTCCTACTGGTGTGAATATATCTGGACTTTGTTTATAGTGCAACATGAAGTACTATATAACTATTTGCTCTCAGGGTGATCACTGAGGAGAAATTTTAATATTAGAAGTCATGCTCAAAATTCCATAGTGTGCACATCCTCATTTGTGTTTGAGGAATGATGAATGTCACCAGCTTACAGAATGCTGATTATCCGTCCCTTGTAGCAGAGGCAAGATTTGGACTGCAGCTGGTGTTGATTCTTCCAACTGTTTCTCACTGAAGAGGTTAAGGTAATTGTAGTAGCAGTGATGGCAAAGTGGTGGTGGGAAGAGATGCTGATCCCTGTTGTGTGCTGAGGTCAGACAGTGGGACACTATATGGAGGAGACAAGAACATGGTCGTGCTTATCTGCCCAGTGTACCCATCCTGAATTTGGATGGCGTAACAGGGGATTTTGTCTGGCAAAGGAAAAGGTCCTCTCATCTAGAGCAGATTAAGGTGCTTTCTGCCAGGAGAAAGACTGAGAGGGGAATTGGGACTGAAAATTTAAATTCTTCAGATGTCAAGAGACATTCTATGGCTCTGACGCTTTCATGGTCTCTTTTGTCTCTCCTTAGACCTCCTTGTTTTGAGAAGAGGGTAAAACTTTTATGTATAAGGATCAGATTCTCTAAGAAGAGTCCAAGTTTAAGAAACAGAAAGCTCTCATGTTTCTTATTTTCTGCTTTGAAATGATGATTTAGTATTAGGTGGTAAAATTTCTTAGTTTACTGGCTCCTACTGAAATTACAGAAGAGAGCAAAAAGGCAATTTCATAGTAGGTATTTGCCCTCAAAATCTTTTGATGACACTAAACAATCCAGTGATTGTCCTGTGCATGTGAATGCTTGGGATTGACATCTTTGTGGAATGGGAAGGAGTTTCAGGAGAATCATAACTTCCTTTGATAGCAAGGTAAAAAAGAGTAATTTCTTGTGTATATACCATATATTATTTCTTATATATATAACATATATATAAATAATGTCTTAATGCTATAGACAATAGATTAGTTTTAAGCTGTTTGAAACTGCTGTAGTTAAATTCCATCATTTGCAGAAACACCAGTGAGTGAATATCCCTGTAATCCTAGTACAATCTACATCAGAACTTAACCATTCTACTCACTGTTGCATTTAATTTAGAATTCAGAAGTGTATGGAAGAAGAAAATGGACTATTTCAGAAACAGTCATTTATTCATTTTTTGCAAGTTACCGTGGCATTTTCGTGTTGTTTAAAGACAAGAGTCATCTTTTCCCTCCCAAAGCATCCTGAGGTTCTCTATCATTTTCAGATAAAATGATCTTACAGAGACAGATAAGTTTAAACATCCATTATCCTTACATGGTCACTCAGTGTGTAGCTCTCAGCACATGCTTTGGATGCTTTGGATTACAGACTTCATTTGTGGNTTTTTTTTTTTTTTTGTTTTTTTTTTTTTTTTTTTTTTTTTTTTTTTTTTGTGAGAAAAAGAAAAAAAAAAAACATTGTAATTGTCAAGGAAAAAAGTCTGTAATTTTTAAGTCTATTAGTAGTATAATTAAATTAAGGATGTTGCGTTCCAGCACAGTGATACTAATACTATCTCTCTGGCATTATTAATTAGAAGTGGCTCAGGTAAGCTTAAAGCCCAATTATGCAGTGGGCTAATAACTTGCTGTGCAGTCAGTATCCTCTGGTTAATTGCTGAGTTTACCTGGCAGTAACAATGCACAAAAAGAAAGTTAAAAGGCATTTAAAGTCATCAAATTTAGTACTGTGAATTGCATTTCAAACAAAAAAGTTATTTGGTACAAGGGACTGAATTTTTCATTTCAAAAAAAGCTGAATTGAAACATATTAATTGCACCAAAATGTTAAAATAATTAAATATGCATTATTTAGTCAAAATTAAACAAGAAAGTTCCAGTCTTCCAAAAGGCCTGGTTTTGCAGTAATCTGCAGTTCTCTGGGCTTTGTATGGGTCTGCTCTGGCCAGCTGGAGCCCAAGCCCACATGGACCTGCACGGAGTGAAGGTAAAAGACGAGCAGCGCTCTTCCCCACGTGGGAGCCAGTATCCTGTTTATTGGCTTGGGACAGACACTGCTGGCCACAGCGACCACCCAGGCAGGGAAGAGAGAGAACCTTTACCTGGAGTGGGGTTTTGTACCCCAGGGGATGGGGGCGGGGAGAGAGGACCGTGGCCAATGGGATAACATTGGGGTGGGACGTGGGGAGGGGTATCCATGGGGGCAGGGCACCAGGTGTGTGGAAAGGAGTGCATGGGGAGACACCGTGTGATGAGGAAGGGGAATAATCTACCTGACATACCATACTCAGTAACATTTTCCCAACACCCAATACAAAGACCACAACTAAATAAACTATTTAGTGCAATACAACATGGTTTCCAACAGAAGATGCCATCAACATGTTTAGACTAGCTTTACTTTTTGTCTTGGAAAGTCGGTTTGACTGGGGAAGTTTTGTTTCCAAGCAGGTGATGTGTTGGGAGAATGCAGAATGAAGAGGTGGTTTAGAGGGTTGATTGGAGTAAACAAATATACTCAGAAAGTGGTCTGTACTAAAGGGTAGGCACCTCCTTTTCTAAGTGTGGCAATCAAAACCATTTGCCCATTTAAGTGTCTTGCTCTCTAAATTATTTTTGTTACTTTTACAAGTTTTCTGTTTCAAACTCTTCTTTTTTAAAAGCCTGACACACTGGTTCTCAACTCCCCTTCATCTACAATTCTTCTGTTTAATAATGCTTGCCTTTTTCTTGAATTTTCCATCCTAAACCATTGTTTTCTCTCTTAAGTATTTATCTAAATGTTACTGCTTTTTTATTTTTGCAACAATCTATTTCTTCCTGTATGACATTGTGTCCTTCTGATTTGTGATGAAAATTCATTATTTCATCTCTTTTCACAGAGGCAGCTGAAAATCCCATCTGCTTTCATACTGATACTCTCTGTGCAAAAATCTGTGAGTTCTTTGGTCCTGTGACCGTGCAACCTTAAAAAGTATCACATACTTAGGACATTTCAAGAATACATAAGGAAGAATGCAAAGAGCAAATTAAAAAGGAGCAACCATATTGGGAGCACTTATTTGTTCAGGGGAGATGCTGGGCAATACTGAGAAAAGCACCCATTAATGAGAAAATTCAGGGAAAGAGGGTTCATGAGTAACCTCATTATTCAGTTGAGATGGTCTTTTCTTTAATCAAAAGATGAATTCCTACTTTCTCTTTATAAAATGTTATCATCACACCAAAATAAATCATAGGATTTTATGCATCATTATATTTATAAATAGCATATTTGGAAAGGCTGTATGTATGTGCATCATGTACTCAAGCTTGACCTTTGGAAGAATGCAACCAGTGGTTGCTTTGGATCATTGAAATTAACCGGTTTTCCATATTTGAATGAGAATTCTTTGCCCAATAGAGGGTGTTGTAGTTCTGAGAATAGTTAGAGTACTGCTACTTAGCTTAACTAAATTCAATGAAAAAAAATCCTCAGCGCATTCGTGTGGTTGAGAAAGTAAGGGTCAGGGAGTTTTGCTGATTTATAGCACCTGAACATCTGCTCTGGAATACACAAAGTGAAGGATTCAAATTTATGGTTTCCCACAACAACCATGACTTGTCTTCGTTTTACATACTGTTGACATTTTTACTGACAACTTTTATTCTTGAACATATAAACCGTGTTAAACTTTGGGTTGTTGTTTTTTCTTTCTTTTAGATTTCTCCCCAAACAAAATTATGCTTATATTTTTGTTTTCTTCCCATTCTTTTATTTTTAAAAAAAACAGAAGAATAAATGCTAGTAAAATCTAATAACCTCTTCCCTGTCATTCTAAGCAGCAATTGATAGACTCAAAGCTTCAAGAGAAAATTGTGATCTAGAACTGTCTAGATTAATTAGGAACATATCCTCAATACCACATTCCTCTTTCAGCTGAAAACTGTGTAGATGAATAGGAGCATTTCCTCAACACTACATTTGATTGTTACTTAAAGCCATCTATTCTTCAAATAAAATACTTGAAATGATTCGTAGTCCTTACAGTCCATAACTGCAAGTATTAGAAATATTATGTTTTATTTTAATTTTGCCATTAGTTGGAAATAAACAAGTTTCCTTGTTTTGTACAAATTCAGTTTTCTTTGGGTTTTGTGAAACTAACAATTCCAGAAAGTCCTGAGCCTATTAAGAGGTGTTTTTTCTTCTCTTTTTGCTTCCCTCCTGCCTCTTCGAAATATACTAAGTAGCTTTGGTATTATATGTTCTTAGAAACCTGAAAATTAATGCTAAAAAGAAAACTGCTCATTCAGCACACAGTGGGACTGCTGCTGCTAACACTGCTTTAACAAAAATAATGAGCAGATAAATTTAAAGTATTATGGGAACTCTCATCTTAAGATGGCTGGCTGTGGAAAACAGATGAGAGAGTCTGATATTCAAGCATCTTGTCAGAGTGACTAGAAATGGTTGAAGTTTAAATACTTGTTATTAAATGTATGAAGCCGGTAGTGTCAGAGCCTGTTCTGCAATTTGACATATGGTACATCCTTGCATAGCGTTTTACAAAACTTAGCATTACATGAAGTGCATATGGATGGGTTTCAAAAGCCATTTGCCTCTCCTATTGCCTCACTAATTTATTTTAGCTTTAAAAATTTTCATAAGCAGTCAGCATTAGTATATTTCCAGCAGCATCACCTATGTACAGTGAAATCCTAGTGCAGCTTTCCTCTCCTCTTTTTATGATAGCTTCATTCTGTAGCAGTGCAACTGAAAGCAAAACTGAGGAGCTCATCGGGAGATGTGAATGTAAGTCAGTGCTATGATGACTCACATGATGACAGAGAAACGTTTTTGGCTTGGAAAATTTTTCATATGACATTGAAAAGAAAAATCAATGTGTGGCTTAGCGTGGCAAAATTTTTAACAAGCTTTGTGTATTTTAGTGAAGAAATCTGTTAATTCCAGGCAGTGAGTGAGAAGGACATATACTCTAAATCTTGCACTTCTGCTCTTCCACTGTTGATGCATTTGCATGAGAACTTGCTACAACTGACAGAGAAAACAAAAATCCCAGCTCCTTCTTTTGAATTTTAGAGGGCATCATGTTTACAATGGGCAGAAACCTTGGGGAAAGAGAACTTTCCCAATAAAATTTCAGAAGAAAATGCAAGGCCAGCAGGCAACTAACTGGTTCTTGCTTCCCAGATTTCTGGGTTTTTATTTTCGAGTTTGCAGAACTCTGTCAGAAACAGTTGCTGTGGAACTGCTTCTTATGTACTCTGGCCACCTCTCATCTCTGATAAGCTTTCTTTTCCTATATATCCTCTGTGCCATGTGGTCTGGGAGGACCATCTGTCTTCTATTCTGTGATGAGATTACCAGCTAAACCATTAGGAGTAATGGATGTTGTATTACAAGGCCTTTAAGAATGTACATAGTGCTCCTACAGCCAAACTGGTGAGCTGAATAAATAGACAGTATGATGGTTAGAAAATTAGCTCAGCCATTGAACTCTAAGATAGTGATTACTGGTACAAAGCTTACCTGGCAGCAAGGTATGAGTTGCTTGCCTCAGGGATTGATTCCAACCATGCTTATTCTCAGTAACAGCTTGGATGACTGGATCAAGTGCATCCTTTGCTGGTTTGCAGATACATGAATTGGGAAGGATGTTCAGTACATTGGGGTGCAGGGCTGCTGTTTAAAGGAACTTTGTCAGGCTCCAGAAATGGGCTGTCAGGGACCTCAGGAAAATTACCAAAGGAGAATACATAGTGCCAGGATGGAATAAACCCATGGAACAGCACAGGGCAGCACTGGCTGGCTGGGAAGCAGCCTGGTAGTAAAGGACCCGAGGCCCCTGTGGGCAGTGAGTTGCACTCAGTCACCAGTGAGCTGCACTTCTGGCTAAGAAGGGCAGGTGCATCATGGGCTGTGCTAGGAGGAAGGTAGCCAAAAGCTGAAGAGAAATGATGGTTCTTTCCCTCTATCTAGCACTTGTTGGACCACATCTCTAGTGCTGTGTCTAGTTTTGGGCTCCCCAACACAGAAGAGATATATTCACATAGTGGAGCAAGTGCATCAGAGGGCCATTTTGATGTTTAAGGGGCTATAGGACATGATGTACAAGGAGAGATGTGTTTTTTCTGTCCTAAGTAGAGAAGGCTAATGCTCTATATGTCTCCCTCAACAGGAGGACATGTTGTATGTGTCGAGAAGAAAAAGCTAGACTCTTCTCAGAGCAGCACAGTGGGAGGACAAGAGCCTGTGACCAGAAGTTGGAACACTGGAAAACTGGAAACCCATCCCAGTGCAAGGGGAAACCTTTGCCCTGAGTGGTCAAATGCTGCAACAGATTGCCTGCATAGGTTGTAGAATCTCCACCCAAGGAGACTAGCCACTTTCAACTAGCCACTGCCTTCAGCATTTGGATCTGAATAGACTTACACTGAGTAGGGTGTTGGTGTATTTTCCAGTGGTTCTTTCCATCTGCTTCTGTCTAAGGTAGTCATTGAATGCATATGGACTGATGCCAGTAAGACAGATTTCTCTCTCTTCATTCATATTTTTGAAGTGACAGGTATAGGTCAATGGAGTTTTCTTTTGCAAGGAAAAATATAAAAATGAAGCAACAAGAGTTTATTTACAGAGTTAGTATAAATTGCATACCGAGTGCTTTGATTAACAGCTTAGCAGTTTCCTACTTGAAGTATCTTGGTGCTTTCCCACTATGTTACTAGCTAGAAAATTAACAGGCTTTGAGATTTCCCCACTGACAGTCCAGTATTTGAAAGCTTAATAGAGAAATGTTAGCATGCAAGCTAGTAATTAATTACAGGATCATCTTTGTTCTCTCAGGCTAATACTCCAGGGAAGAAAAGCACCAAGACAAAACCACTGTGCAATGTATGCTCAGAGCTAAAGTCAGACTTCAGATAGCTTGGCTATTGTACATTGATAATGAATCTGTTTCTAGCTTTTCTTGGTTTTCTCTCCTGTAATGCTTTCTCCCCGCAAGTTATGGATTTTGAGTATTAAATAATTTTATTCAGAAATAAATGTAGTTAGACAGACATTATAGTCTCACTATGGGATTAAATACACAGGCAGTTCTGGGTGAAGTTGTATAAATCATAACTGTGCTCCATCAACTTCCATTTTTATACCCATAAGATGAGGCATTAAGAACAGTTTTTACCTTGTAAAATAAAGAAAGAGAAACAATAAGAATTTATTGCAGCCCATAAACAAAAGGAAAGAAAGGGAATAGAATTTAAGGAATAATGTGCTAACTCAAAACAATCCAGAGATTAATATTATGTATATATGGTATATATATATATAAACTAATTCATTCTAATAAATAACATGGAAAGAACATTGTAAATTATAGGACCTAGTTTTGTTACACACAGTTTGTTTTATGTTATATCAACCAGGCCTTATAGAAAACTGTAGAGCATAATTTTACAGTGCACTCCTTTAAACTGGGTTTGTGTATGTAAAAATTGTGAAATAATAATGTGCCAAAAGCTTCCCATGTTACCAAGTGTTATAGCAACCTTGCTGTTTGCCTAGAGATCCTGCTAGACCTGGGCCTTTTGCTCTCCTTGAACTTCTTAATAGGCATGGTCTGCAGTACTTGATCTCTCTTCTTGACTCTCAAGTTTTAGTATGTCAAAATTAATATTTTAGATTACTGAATGGAATTAGGATTCAGTGCAAAAATTTGTTATTGACTTGTTGGAAATTAGGTCAGTAAAACTGAAAATAAATTTCAAAAGTATTTTCAATAAACACCTTACTAACACTTTTGCCAGTGAGGCTTTTGTAAGCACAAAAAATATATCATCCTCTTATATATAATTCTGAGCATCCTCTTATATATAGCTGTACATGTACAGAGAAATACACTAATGTCAGCTTATGTGGTCAAAATCTTAAGTCCAAGGAGGTTCAAATTTGGATGGATTTTCAACAAATGGTTTGGAAGTGTTGCCATTTTTCTATGCTTACCTATGACTTGTCAACAAAGCTGTATTATAAAGCATTTTTCCAGAACCAAGCAGAAAAGAATAGGGGAAGCTATTTAAAATTAGGTCCTATGTATCCACTTTTTGTAACAATCCCACAAATAGTGTTAGCAGTTCCCTAGATGACAGTCTCTCTCCTTTTTCAGAATAAATTATATAAAAAATCTTGGTTAGGATAACATTAGAAATATTTTGATGTTGATTTCCAAATGCATCATAAAAGTAATCTTTAATACCTGGCCATATTTCTGTTAGTATGAATCTTGGCACAAATGCTGGTGCCAGACCTTCAACCTTGTGTCAGCTTAAGAGTCTGGCAGACATTTGCCAGATGGTTTTCCAGCCGTTCACCTGGAACTGAAGGTAATAGAAAGTCCATTTGATCTTCTGAAATATAAATCCCATTCTCTGTATCTCAGTATGGATTCCCAGTATTGAATTCTGTCTTCATCTATAGAGATTTTGAATACAAATGCTTGTTCAGAATCATGAACAGTTGAAAAATGGGAGCGAGATCTGTTTCATTTCACTTCTAAAGCTAACTGAGAAGATTTACCAAAATAATTAATGTATTTAGCTCCAATTAGCACGTTTGAAAACTTTTCTAAGCCATACTGTTATGATAGGCCTAAAAGGAAAAGCTTAAAGATCAGTGACCCAAAAAGACATAATCACCCTAAAGGGGTTAATAAATGCCAATATCTGTTTTCAAGCGGGAGAAAACAATAAGCAACACTACATTAGCTTCCTTACATATTTATATCATGCATGTTTCTAATGCAAAAATGGATGAAGAGTATAAGGTCCACTGTAAAATACAATGCTCATTAAATCTTATTTTTCCAAGTTCTTTACTAGGTGTTAGAGAAGCAGTTATGTAACTGTGAAATGGAAAAATCTTTATTAAAAGGTGAGTTGTTCCCAGAAGAACTGCTCCAGTGTGGGTCCCTTCCACAAGATGCACTTCTTCAGGAACAGGCTGCTGTTCTGTTGGTCCCCCATGGGGTCAAGTGTCCTGCCAGCAAACCTGCTCCAGTGTGGGCTCCTGCCTTGACAAGGCCACAGGTCCTGTCAGGAACCTGCTCCAGTGTTGTCTTCCCAAAGGGTAACAGACTCCTTTGGGCATCCCCCTGCTCTGCTGGGAGGTCCAGCGTGGGCTGCAGGTGGATCTCTGCTTTGCCAAAGGGTCGAGCACAGACTGCAGGGGCACAGCTGCCCTCACCATGGTCTGCACCATGGGCTGCAGGGGAATCCTGCTCTAGCACCTGGAGCACCTCTTCCTGCCACTCACTGACCTTGGTGTCTGCAGAGTTGTTGTTCTCACGTATTTTCACTCGTCTCTTCTGGCTGCTGTTGTTTTGCAGCAGTTTTTTCCCCCTTTTAAGTCTGTTATCCCAGAGGTGTTACTGCTGTCATTGTAACCCCCCCCTTCCAAAACCTCATCACACAAACCCAATACGAATAGTTATGTCAATGTATTCTGTAAATGTTTTAAAATGTGTCATTTGTTCTGGAGATCACGCTTTTTTTCCTTTTTTTCTCAACCCGTCTCTTGTGATTTAGGGTTGACATTCCTCATGTCAGCCTGTAAAGAATCTGTGAAGCAGGGCCATTGGATGTCTTAACAAGTGCCATGGAGGCCCAGTACATCCTCTGCAGTGTCTGAAGTTTGCAGACTTGTTCCCCCTGCAGCAAACAGGCAGAAACAGAGCACCACAAATGTCAGGGGAAGCAGAAGTCTTTTCCAGTGACACTGAAGGGTCTCTGACATGCAATAAAGTACTGCTGGGGGAAGCCAAAAGGTAAAGATTGTCATCATTGTGTATTTATATTGCTTTTTAAAAACTTGAATTCTTAAAGAAGCAAAGCATATGTAATTATTCTTTTGGCCTCTCTGTACATCTTTCCTTCCAGCTATCCATCAAAACTTTTGCACCCTAAAACTAATTTCAAATAATATGGTCAGGGTGGATCTGAGATTTTAAAAGTAATGAATTTTGAGAAGTTTTGTGAAAATTTGTATTCGAATAGCTAATATCTATGTCACTGAGGAAAAGACAAAACAACTTATATGAGTCAGTATATGTGGAGCCAGTACATGTGCTGAAACAGCTGGTCAGTCACCATGTATGTGATACCAGCCAGCTATTTCACCTTTTGCCCAGACAGAAAGCTGAGATAAAAGCAGGAGCTGTGGCAGCAACCTCTGTGAAGGATGTAGTCTGTAATCTGTTAGGAGAAAAGGGTTCATTAGCTCTGTCGTTCATGAAAAAATACTTATTTTGTTTAATTCTTGCCATACTTCAAAGTAAAATGTTTATGATCACTGTTGAAAATATTGATAGAAACAGACTAATACATTTATTCCTTGCTTTCTAATTAATTTTAACAATAATATTTTATTGATACATATATTTTTGTTGTAAAAGACTTTTTCAAAATACAATGCTTACAATGGGATTGTCTGTTTCAGATGAGCAGTTTTAATAAAATAGAAAGACAGCTTACTTCTGTTTTTTACAAGTTATATGGTATCTTCCTTACATAAGTCATATATGCTTTCTTAAAGGGACAGTACTGATCTGGAAAAATTAGATTTTTTTTTCTAATCACTGCAAACAAGGAAACTTCAGACATGACTACAATTCTCTCTGTTTTGTGTAAGGATTATTTTAACAGAAACTTTTAAAATCGATGTGTACATGATTTAGTTCTGTCACTCACAGTGACCACGTTATGCTATATTCTAGTTCTTTGGTAGATGTACAGGAGGTATTTGGGTCAGTTTACAGAACGTATTTGTCTAGAATGCAGTTAAAATATGGAAAGTTAGTGCAATTTGTTGATAAATTTTCTTACTATTAAAAAAATGGAAGAAAAAATCAAGATATTCTGATGTTGTTATTCAAGTGATTAAGTAATTTACACTGCAGAGATCCATTTCCAAACTTAAGCCCTCAAACAAACCCATTGTTTTGCAACACTGGGAGAGTATGTACAGCTCCTGGCTTTGTTCTATTTTGATGAAATGTGTCATTGATAAAAGAGAGTTCAAGCTTCCCTAAACCAATTAAAATGTTCTTGCCTCAGGTGGTAAATAAAAGCACATGATAGAACTAAAGCAGACTGGGAGAGTGGTAATCAGTACAGTAGTTCGGTATTGAACAATATTGAACACTGTAACAATAACACATAATAAATCATTTTGAAAGGTACATTGGATATATTTTTTTCAAGGACAAATAAAGTATACTCACAAGGATCAAAAGGACACCTTAGTTATTTTTAAGCTTTATTTTAGAAATTATTGACAGTTTCTTTAAAAGTAGCTTTAGCTTGCTTGACTGCAAAATGTTTATGAGAATACTTTTGGATATTGGTCAGATGTAAATATGTTTTATTGAAAGCTTTTTTCTTGATAAGATCATGTGGCTGTAATGTTCCATTTTTAAGAGCACTGTCCTGATTTTTATACATTAAATATCTTGATCTCATATATGTGAAATGTGTTCAATGCAGTTATATCATTCAAGCCAATGTGGTATTGCTGTACCATCTTTACCTTTATAGAACTGATTCACTAAACCAAACACTTACCTATTATGAGAAAAATTTTTGTCCATTCATAAGAATGTCACTGTGGAAGTAAGAGCAGTGCTATACAGTGTTTCTATTTAGAAAGAAGCTAGAATGGGATAAAACCCCTCTCTCTTATTGGAAAATTTCCCTTTGGTCTAAAGGAATTTGACTGTTCTTTGCTATCAAAATTTTACTGTAAAATGCCAGGCTGTCCAGATCAAAATACAGGTGGGATGCTGAGGGTAAATTCTGCAGGATGCCAGATTAGCTAAAAAGAGGTTGAAGTTGACACAGAGTTACTTTATCGTGTCAGGATAGCCGGAGATCCTGAGAGAAATGTCTTTGGTTTGGGTTAAGCTCTCAGTGTGCAGCTTCCTTATCAAAAGGCAACATAGATGCTGGAAATGGAAGTGCAAGTGAGTTTTTGATAAGCTTTTCCTACTACATATCAAAGCTAAAACCAAGTTTTTTCTCCTTCTCAAATGACAGTCAAGGTCAAGGACAGTAAATAACCTGGAAGAGAGGAGTGCTAGTATACATTAGTTGACCTCTCAAGATAAATATTTGCCTTCACAGAAAGAAAAGAGCAGCAACAAATGTATAATACATATCATCTGTGGCTTTAAAATGAGCACGATAATACCCTTTTTTTTTTCTTTTTTTTTTCTTTTTAAAAACCTAAAAAGGGACAAAAGTTTTGGTATTCTGTGCATTTTATTAACTGTAGGAGACAAGCCTTGTCCCAGAGAGTTTACCAGAAAATTACTACATCATGCAAAATATGGCAAAAGACAACAAATATGATAGACCCAAAAAACAGTAAAGTGAGAAAAATTTTGCTTGAAGGTAAAAGACTTAAATTTACTAAATTATATCTGTATTTTAGCATATGGCATGCTGCCTTGTGTATCTTTTTTGTTTTTACATCTCTGTTTTATCTATAGACAATATTGAAGGGGATCAAGTGGTGAAAGAGAATGCCCAAATGATAGAAATTAGAGGTCTTGTTTCATCATTATTATTCTCCAATGCTCTGGTCTCATTCTAAAGGAACTCCATGTCATCAAAGCCATTACTGCCTTTCTGTGTCTATTTCAAACCCTTAAGATCACTAAGGGATTTCTTTCATTGGTTCCATATTTTTTCAGACTTTAAACAGCTTTGTTCTAGATCATCCTGGAAAACTGTTCTTTATATCCTTCAGATATTTATGCCCATTCCTTGTAACTTCATGCAAATTTTGATTTCTTAGACCACAACTGGCGGCCACCAAGCACACGCAGTGTATTCCTGTGGGTCCTCTCCAATGAAGTATAAGGAAAAGATGGTACTGAATTCAGAGCAGTTACACAAATGTGCAGTCCTGAAAAGACATAAAGCTTACACGAGATTTATTTTACTGTGCCATATGTAAGGTACCTTTCTTTCAGTAGCACTCAGCTTCTCTGTTGCCACTGTTCACTTCAAGCCATTTTCTCTGACGTGTGCCTCCCCCACTGCTATGCCAATGGCTCCAGTAGTAGGTTCCAACTGGTAAGCCAGGTCAGGAAACTAATAAAGGCTGTGGTTTTAACATTTTTTAGGTTATTTTTAGGACATCATCTATCTCTATAGCACTAGCAGGTAATTTGCTGTTTCAAATGCAGTTCAGGTCTTTCATGAACCATTTTGCACAGAGTGGTTCTTTCAGCTCATTCCATCTCTATTTTATTTACTAAAAACTGGAAAGATAAACAACACAAATCTTAAAGATCCACAACTAAAGTGCCAAATACAGGTACATATTAAAAATATTTAATCATTGTGATTTCTTTCTGTGCTCTGCAGTATAGCTATTCTTTTTTAAGGGTGATGATCTTAATTGTGCTGTGTTTTCCATTTTCCTTTGTTCCTAGTAATGCTCTCAGAAGACTGAAGAAATATTGCTGGTCTTTCCATAATATATACTCTTGAGAAAACACCAAAAAGGCATGTTTTCAAGCATTCCAGGCAATAATTGATCATTGATGCAACTAATTCGACCATCCCACATGCTCACTGATTTTGCGTCAAAAGGTAGAAAACAGAAAGTCAATTGCAAAGTGGTGTTAAAAACACACCCTAGTGAATGAACTCTAAGCAGATATTACACACCTAGCCAGACCTCACTCTCTCCAGAGCTCATTGTTTCTCAGAGAGCTATCCTATGTAGCTAAGCTTTAGATTCTTCCTCTTTGATCATGCTCTGCAATTGCTTCATTATTTTGTTGTACATAGAATCATAGAACAGTTTGAGTTGGAAGTGATTGTTAAGAGGCATCTAGTCCACCTCTCCTTCAATGTGAAGGAACATCTTCAATTAAATAATTTTGCTCAGAACTCTGTCCAACCTGACCTTGAATATTTCCAGGGATAGGGCATCCACCACCACTCTGGTCATCATGTTCCAGCATTTCTCCACCATCATTGTGAAAAGTTTATTCTTTGTATGTAGTCTGCATCTACCCCCTTTTAGTTTAAAACCATTACCTCATGTCCAATTGCAAGGGCATTATTGAAATGGGTTTTTTCCATTTTTTTATAAGTCCCCCTTTGAATACTGGAAGACTGCTCTAAGGTCTACCCCAGAGTCTTTTTTTTCACCAGGATGAATAATCCCAACTTTCTTAGTCTGTCTTTATAGCTGACCTGTTCCAGCCCTCTGATAATTTCTGTGGCCCTACTCTGGACCTGCTTAAGCAGATACATGTCCTTCCTGTGCTGGACACCCCAGAGCTGGTTGCAGCACTCTGGGTGGGTTCTCAGCAGGTTGGAGTAGAGAGGCTGAATCACCTTCCTTAAACCTCTGTCTGCAGTGCTTGTGACACAACCCAAGATACAGCTGACTTTCTGGACTGCCAGGGCACATGAGAGACTGGACAGGTTATGTCCAGTCTCTCATCCACCAGCATCCCCAAATCCTTCTTGTCAAGGCTGCTCTCAATGCTTTCATCTCCCGGCCTGTACTGAGATTGGAGGTTGTCCCAACCCAGGTGCAGCACCTTGTACTTAGTCGTGGTGAACTTCATGGAGTTTGCACAGATCCACTTCCTGAGCTTGTCTAGGTCCCTCTGGATGGCATCCTGTCCTTCAGGTGTGTCAGCTGCACCACACAGCTTAATGCCACCAGCAAATTTGTTGAGGGTGCACTTGATCCCACTGTCTGTGTCATTGACAAATATATTAAACACTACTTATTCACTTGATTCATATGTTTTACAGAGAAAGATGCCCTTCTGTTTTGCAGAACTTGGTATGCCCAAATTCTGAGATGGGAACAGGGTAGCTCACTACTATCCTCCTGTTTCCAGTCTCTTTCAGTATTTGTGAAATCTGTAGCAGTTTTAGACCTGCTGAGTCCCTCTGTGGATTTGACTTCTGAAGAAATATACTTCCAACTTGACATATCTAAAACTTCCTTATGCTTAATGAAGAATGGAAAATGACCATGAAGTTTCACATACTTCTGGAATCCCTTTGCAATCATCTTTACAGATATCTATATTTAAGAGCAGCCCAGATGTCTCTTTGCATATTCTTCACTGCATTATGTGACTTTAATTCTGCTGACATCTTCACTCCCCCTTTTGCTCTCCAGTGTGCTGCTGCTTTTGCTTTTGCTCTGACCAGACCCACTTATCTCCTGCCTGGATTGCTTATTTGCCATGTAAGTGAAGAAGATGTGTGAAAGTAGTGGAAACAGCACTCCTATATCTTTTTTGTTGACTTGAGCAATTGGTCAGTGAGATATTTCCTCTAGGAAAAGTTGTTGAGAGAGTCAGGTATCTTGGTATCATCCTCTTTATTTACAAAGATTGCTCAAAATGACAGGAATTATAAGCCTCTTTCAGGTGGCACTTGGCATAACTCTTGCAGGGCTTTTTTTAGGGCTAAAATCCCAGTGCTGTTCAGTGCATATTGTTGATTTATTGATTCTTTCTCTTCATGTCTTTGAATTGCACAAAATGGTGTTCTGCAAAAATCCCTTCACCTGCATAATTGATGTGCCTTTGTTTGTCTGTCATACATGCTTGCTCCTATGTTGATTCAGCTATTGCTTCCCATTGTGTTGTTCCATGGAGGACTGCAATGGCATATTACAGCTCCCTTTTTCTGCCTACTAAGGAAGCACTCAAGTGACCAAAGAGCAGCCCTTCCAGAATGGACAATGATCTAAGTATGTAGCTAACAGTGAGGTTCATGGTTGGTGTGATGGGTTTGAACATTTTAGAGTAAGCTAATTTTAACCAAAATACCTGGTACAAAATTGATAGAGTGCTATGGTTAGAGAAAATAGGAAATAATGCACAAATTATGTAAAATGAGTAGAATAATGTAGCTTTTGTTTTTAAGTAAAAGGTAAGGAGAATAAATGATAGGGAGAGTCCTGTGCCCCTAGGAGATCATAGTGGATATTAGTCCAGGCCTACTAAATTGAGGGACTGAGACACTTGGCTTAAGTGACCTGATAAATTCTCACAGATGTAAATTTGTAAGTAGAGCATCAAGTTCCTTGTATCTTCATTCAGCTGAGAGGGAAATAGGTGAAAAATCAAGTTTATACAATTACTCAGCTAGTAAGTTAATTACTATATCATGCTAGCTCCAGACTTTGTAATGCAAACTATTTTTTTGAGCGTTTTGAAGCCACTTGCCTCTGCCATCACCTCTTTTAATTTTGCCATTGCTGTTTAGTTATGAATTGTGTTTTCCAACAATTTGCCAGGAAAGTGTCCTTATAAGCCTGAACTTGCTGCATTGCAAAGTGCAAGGGACTGTATCTTCTTAAGCTATATTAGTGTCATACCAAAATAAGTATGTCATCTGGGAAAGCATAGCTCCTCAAATGTTGTTTCATGGTGGAGTCTTTGTCCCTCAAGTCATATTTAGTTGAGAGAAATAACCTGAATAGCCTGCTTGGATGGAACCTGCATTTTATTACAGAGCTTTTATTCTGAGATTTTTCTACCTTCTTTTTTTTTTTTTTTTTTTTTTTGGTAGAGCAGTGTTATTTATGAGGTGGAGGGGAATGAGAAGTATTAAATATTATTAGGATGTTTCCTTCATCCACTCTTAATTCTATATTCGACAAACCCTAGAAACAATAGGAGTATCCCTCTGGCTTTAGTCAGTGATTTTGGATGTAAAACAACAGACACTGACATAAGCACAGCTCTTTTATTTTTCTGTAGGAAACTATGATAATGAACTTAGTTCTGGACTCAAGTATTTTATACAAGGTCAAGATGTGCAAAAAACAACTAGAAGAAATGGGAAAAACATGCCTATACCTTTGCCCAAATTAAAAGAAATTGTCTTTTTTTTTTTCTTATTTGCCAGGAATGTCAGGAGTATTGAGTACCATGAGATTTTAAGAACAAAGAAAATTCATGTGATCATTAGGAATGTTTGGTAACAACAGTAACACAGAACTATGCTGGTTTCAATTAACAGTGGAGCAGTATTGAAATATATTTCATTAATACACAGGTAAAAGGACTTTACCACTAATCAGAATGAATTGCTGCATTCAACAAAGTGCTGCTACAGGTCTTTAAATTACTTTTGCCTTGCTGCATGGATACAGCCGAACATAGTTTAATACATTTTTTACATGATGTAATTTTGTCTAGCTCATACAATGTCAGGGTAATAATAATGATATTCTAATATTAATGCAAGCACAAGATATACATATTGATGAATAATGGTCATATGTTTTTGGATCTCCTTGCCAAGTCATATTAAAATGACAAATAATTGCCATTGCTTCAGAGAAATGGTACAGGCTCTGTAGTCAAAAAGCACATTAGGGACCCACAGCGTCCATTTGTTATCCTTTGTCAGGAAAACATGGTTCTTTAATGAAAGTGAATGAAAGGACACTGATTGAGGACAGTGACACTAAACCTCTTTCTCAATAGGAGCCATGACATGAGTATTAATAAGCAGATTTAAAGGTTAAGACTCAGCTTTGAAACTCTGAAAGCACAGTAGAATCTGAAATAACTCACCTCTTATAATATGGGGAAAATCACAGTGTAAAATGCATTGTATAAGCCTTCTGGCCACAGGAGGATAGAGCGAGTGGAAATTGGTTCCCAGACAATTCAGGCAAATGCCATTTAAAATCTTAACCCAAATATATTTTTGTTAAAGTTTTGCTTTTAATTCTGTCTTGATAAATGATTCTTTTCCTTTTCATTATCCCCTCCCTCTTTGCTCCCAGTACTATAAAAATGCTAACAAAATCAACCCGGGCATTTCCTGAGCATAGTTGAGAGCAGCTGAGAAAGCAAGGGCACAGAGACACAGCCCAAGTATGAAATAGTCACCAAGAGCAATGCATTTAGTAAGAATTCAGCATATATGTTACTTGGGAGAATGAAGAAATATCCATATAAAAAATAGATTTTTGAATGCATAATACATTATGGTGATCACTTATTAATTACTGAGAACCCAGAGGAGCCAGTCAGGGTCATAGAAGTCTGAAACAGGCAGTCCCTGATCTTGCTGAGCTCTGCAGGTCTGTGTGGTGTCACTCTGGAATTGGTGGTACAGGCAAAGGAGCAATACAGACGTGTGTGTCTCTGCTGGATAATGGCTGGAGCCGCATTGATAAGGTTTTTCCTCTGAAACTCTGTGTGATCTGCACAAACTCTGTATGATCACAATCTCTGACCACCTTTGTAGGTCTATGTTCTTTTTATAGTCCCACTTTTCTATGGGCAGAAAATATCTTCTGTGGATAACCCAGGAATTAAATGGGTTTAGTGTTAGAAGAAAAATGCCCCATAATACTAAAATACAAGGTTTTCCATGCCAGTAACAAAGCTGGGCAAAAGGTGCCAAGGTTAGAGGTACTGGAATGCAGAGACTGGTTCTGTTCATCACGGAGATGAAGTGAGCTGGGATAATTACAATTAGATTTCAGAATATTCAAACAAGGTTAGATGACTCTAACTGAATGTCTCACTTCTAAAGATCTGACAAAATGGCAAACCATGGCACACATTGAAGAAATGCATTCAAATTCAGATTTAAATATATTTAAGAGTTTGCAGTAAAACCAGATGAGTATTTTTAGGTGAAGCTAATAATTTTGTCAGCCAAATCTATACCAGAAAATTAAGAGGGCCTGGGGCTATTTTCTGATGAAGAAGCCAACAGCATGGCATAACCCATGTCCATTTTATTAATTGCCTTTCATCTTCAAAGAGGTTGCCTCCATGCACGCTGGTGATTGAGACTCTTTGCCAGCTTGTGGTAAGTCCTAAGTGGTGCTTGGGAGTCAGCTGAGACAGATAGTTGAAAGAGGGGAAAATTATACCATAGACTTTTCTAATAATTGCATGATGGAGGAGTTTTATTGTTCACTGGTGCTGTTTTGTTTAATGGTTTATCTGTAGGGAACAGTCATATTTCTTCAGTAAACAATCATTGAATCAATACAAATTGATGTTTGATATTCAATTTAGGGGAACAGCAGAGATTTTAAGGATGAAATGGCTGCAGAAAATAATCAAAAGGAGATAGTAATTTTTTTATTAACTGTAAAGAAAACTTGTAAGTAATGTGCATTGGTTTGGTCAATGGAGAGCAGTAGGAACATTTTCTGTCAAGAGAGGGGTCACGATCTTCTGGAAATAACAGAGGAAAAAAAAGAGTACACACAAGTGTGCTGGTGAAATGATGGAAATTCTCAGCTCATTTCTTGCTCTTCTCCTGCTCTGCATGTATCTTGGACCTCACCATTAATTCCTTCCCATGTGTAGCCGTCCAAACCTGTTTAAGCAAACCCAGTACGTCCCATATATCACCCACATCCAAAGAGTGTCCCTGGTATGGCATTTCTCTGGTGTACTCAATTTCCATTTTATTTTGGGCACCCTAACTGGAAAGCCACAAGAGAATAAGTATGAAATCTTAAGGCCACAGGAGTATCATGCAGACACCACAGGGGACCCAGATCATGTGCTGTGCAGTTTAGACACAGATGGTGCTCACTAGAAAAGGACTTCATGTCCCAAGCAGTGTGGGCAGGAGGCATTTGGCATCATTTGTGGCTGTGACCTCTGCTGTTGCCTGTAGAAGGTGCTTTAAACAATGTGGACACAGTCTTGGTTGGCCAAAGGATGACCAAAGCTGGTTGGATGCAGGACTGTGAAAATTAAACAGGATATATCAGGTGAAACGTTTCTAATAGAGAAGGAAACACGAATGCCATTTTATAAGGCCTTAGTGAGATCTCATCAGGAGTACTGATCAAATTCTGCTCACTTATATGCAATAAAGCTGAGATCAAGTTGAAACAATCACAGAGAAAAGTTTCCTGGATGATCAAGAAGATAGAGATTACAGCAGGGTTTTATTAGTCTTGCAAAAAGTAAGCTGGAAGAGGATGTGATTGCTTTAATCACATCAAGAAGGGGGACAAAAGGAATTGAGACCTGCTTAAACTCAAGGGTATTGTTGACTCAAATGAGCACAGATGAGTAAATGTGAATAAATAAATTTAGGCTAAAATAACAAGAGATATTGCAACCTTTAAGAGAGAGAACTTGTGAAAATATTGTGTGTGCGTATTGTTTAACCCTAGCCAGCAGCCCAGCCCCACACAGGCACTGGGTCTCTTTCCCACCAGTGAGGCTGGGGAGAGAATCAGAAGAGTAAAAGCAGAAAAACTCGTGGGTTGAGGTAAAGACAGTTTAATAGGGAAAGCAAAAGCTTTGCATGCAAGTAAAGCAAAACAAGGATTTAATTTACTGCTTCCCATGGGCAGGCAAGTATTCAGCCATCCCCAGGAAAGTAGGGCCCCATCACATGGAAAAGACAAACACCATCATTTCAGATGTCCCCCCATTCCTCCTTCTTCACTGTGTTCTGTATCCTGAGCATGACACCATATGGTCTGGAACATCCCTTTGGTCACTGCAGGTCACCTGTCCTGGCTGTGTCTCCTCACAGCTCCATTGCCTTTGTGGCAGTACCAAAAGCAGGAAAGGCCTTGGCTCTGTGTAAGCTCTGCTCTGCTCAGCAACAGCAAAAACATCTCTATATTATCAATCCCATGTTCAGCACAAATCCAAAACACAGCCCCATACCAGCCACTGTGGAAAAAATTAACTTTGCCTCAGCCAAAACCAGAAGAGTGGGCTGTGGACACCAGACACCCAGATTTTCAGATGGAGACTGATGAATGTAGGGAAGGAATTATGTGACTGATGGTCCAGAGATCACTGCATGACTATTTATTTCATGTATCCCAAATACTGTAGAAATATTGTTCATAGAAAGCATTCCAGTATTATAGTTTCTTAGTTGCTCTTTTAACATGTAGGAATTGAAGTAATTTTCATTCTTGAAATTATTTATTATATTTACATTGAACAAAATGCCTATGTGATTTCCAAGTCTAGCTGTATCAAGTAGATGATAAACTACAGATACCTGTACCTTAATTGAGAAATTAGATGCATACACTCAGAAATGCTTCACTAATGTATGTATGCATTCTATGATTTCATAGAAATACTGTGTCACACGATTTGAATTTTGCAAATTATACCTTTTTTTTTTTGTCCAAATTTGAACTTTGAAAATTTAGCCCTTGATATGTGGGTTGTTTGAATGTAGTATCTGCTGCTTGAAGTTTTTTAAGGTTATTCTTTTGTTTTGCTTCATTTCTGATCTGCAGTGAGGCTTGTTCTGGCAATGACAGGAGGGACAAATTGTTCATAGATCTTGTGTGCCATTCCTGATACAGTATATTTTCGGTACTGTAGTTCTCATGTGTGGTGTTAGAAGTAGTTGAATGAAGAGACAGAACATCAATATCTTGGTAAATAATAGACTTATTTTTCTTGCTGATAGTCTGATCTTTCTGGAGCTCCCTCCCAGAGTCCCAGGCTCTAATCAGACTGGTCTCCACAATCCAGTAATGGACTTGTGTTGTGACTAGATATATTTTTACATGGAGAGAGGAACTTTTGAAGAAATTTAAGAAATCAAAGTGGAGGATCTGGTGCTGGTTATATTGCATTGAAATTCATGGCAAAACACTTTTAATATTTTCTTATACTATAATAGTGTACACTTTTACAATTTTCCTTTAAGAAAAAAAAGTTGTCTTTACAGCTGTGAGATAAACTCATTCAATAGTGAATTCAATTCAGTTTACAAATAGCCAATAGCAGACTCCACTGACATTCACAATACTGGTTTTATATCAGTTTTATATGTACAGAAATAATACAAATAATATGTACAAAATAATACAAAAATAAAAAAATAATGCAAAATGTCTATTTAAATGTGTTCTGAAATACAATGGTGTAGGAAAAAGAGTCAAAAATTACTGCCATTGAAAAGAATTAGATAGAAATGCATCCATGATTCCCTTTTCATACTGGAGGTATAAAGAACATTCTTTTCCCTAGTTAGGCAGGTGGTGTTTAACAACGCCAATAGTTCCCTTTTGTCCTTATGGCACTCCATGTAGTCAGTGCCTGCTATTATGTTTATCCTAAATAGCAGCCCCACTTGTCATAGTTCTGTTCAGACATTTATTATTCACAGCTTATCAGAGTGGGAGTTAAAGACAGATTGCTGTCTTTACATTTTTCCTGGAGGTTAAGCAAAAAATGCTTCCTAGCGTAACATAGATCCCACTAGAGGAGATGCCATCACCTTGTAAGGCTTGGGTCCTGTAACCAGACACCCCTTGGTGCTTCACTGCAGCTTGGGAAGTTCAATATCAGCTGAAGAGGTAGGTAACAGCATAGGCATACCCAGACACTATCACTTTGGATACCATGTCCCGTGGTGACTGTACAATTTTGCTGCTCCAGAAATGCAGTAATAAATAAAGCTATGGGCAGGGGCTGTCCTTGACTAAACACTGCTAGCTTTCACTGAATTTTGTGGCTGGGCAGTACTTTGGCCCCAGGGAACCATATTTATGAACTTTGTAACAAATTGCTAATGTATCTTCAGCAGAACTGTGTTACTCCTGCCGCAGAGAGCTAATGAACCTCTCTGTGTGATTAGAGTTGTAAAGTTTCTGTTTGTAAATAAACAAATAATCAATATTTCCAGAAACTATTTTCCCAATGTTATTTTACTGTCTTAATTTTTGCATTAACTGGACAGACTGGTTTAAAATACATATAAAGTATTTTTAATGAAAAAAATACAAATAATCAAAATCAAGACTCAATAAGTTTAAATACAAAATATTAATATTTTTATTACCAGATTAATCAAATAAATTCTTTAAAATACAATTTTGTTACAGCTTTGTTTACTGGAGAAACATGGTTTAACAGCTCCTAAGTACTGCTCAGCTTCGCAGAGACATTATGGTGCCCAAATGGGCTTTGAAATGTTGGGAATACGTACCTTTGTTTAAACATGGAAAGAACTGAACAGACAATTTTGCCTGTGTTTACCTCCATCCACTTTAATCTGGCTGTGTCTGAAATGAGACCACTTATGTGGGTAGGGTAAAGCCTGCACCTAGATTATATTCTTGCCTGAATCAGGATCAGAATCTAGAAGTTTTACATGAAGTCAAATGCTTTTTGTCTCCAGTCTTGTTCCTACCTAAGATCTGTTTTTACCTTTGATTCTGGGAGGAGTAGAATCAAATGTAAATATTTGACACTGCTTTGAAATAATTTTCAAGACAGAGTAGAAATGTAGAAAGTGTAGAAACTTTTTACAAAAAGCATTAATTCAGTTTCATAACTGGAACAAACACAGTGTGTTTTTGTGTGGATTTTGAGTGGATGGAGAAGTCAACAACTATCTCAGCTTGGCAATGAAAAGAGAATCCCTTGTAGCTGTGTGTAGAACTTGCTCCCTTGCACAGTCTTTACTCCAAGCTGGAGGATGCTCTGAATGGGAAGATAATGAAGGTGCCGGCTAGGCTAGATGGAGATGAATAATTAAAGAAGCTTGTAAATTATGTTGCCATCAGTTGCTGGAGGATATGATCCTGCTGCAAAAGAACTGGCTCTCATATGTATGAGACATTTTTCAGAAGATATTAAGAATGAATATTGGATGCATAATTAGTTTTTTTGAAGGTGTATTAGTACATTAGAGGTAGAATATTCAATAATTTCTATTATTCCACATTACCTATACTTTGTTTGAGCAGTTATATCATTGCTTGTATTTCTGCATCTCCAGTTGATAGTTTTCTAGAATAAATGTATTTTAGAAAATGGAAGATTATAGTTCTCTACATGCAGCATGCTTTTTGGGTTTTTTTTCTTTGTATTTTATTCCCTTTATGTATTATCTTTCCTTCTTTAATTTAATGGGAACCATACACAGAAGGCAGGCAGATAAATGTACTGAAACCTTGTTAGCATTTAATCTCTTTTTAGATAAATGCAAATATTGCTGTCAATGGAACTGGAGCCCTGTCCAGCAGTCATCTGAGGAACTTACTCATCCATTTTTCACAATGTGTCCAGTATTATCATTTGCTGAAGATTGTGATCCAGAATATTCATTCCTGATGGAAACAATAGAATTAGGCCACAGGGCTTCAGAAAATTGCTTTCATATTCAAGCAGTGCTACACATATACAGACACCTTGTTGATGATTTTCCTGCCCTGAAGAAAATATATTGCTGCTGCCACAAACCTGTCTTTTGGCACTTTGTCACTTACAAGTGATGAAAAAATTGCAACAAAGAGACTTCTTTTTAATCTCGTAGGTCATCGTTTGTTCTCTGGACAGTCCTCCCTTTGTCCTCTCATTTATTCTAGATATGGTGGAAAAATCCTTTTAGTTGCCTCTAAACTTATCTTAAAAATACAAAATCCAAAAAGTCAGCCTCAATGTACCCTCAGATTTTTAACATGACAACTTCTTTCTTCACATTTTTCATTTAGATCAAAAGCTCTGTGTGCATCTTAAATATATTTTTCTTGGACAGCTGAATTGCAGGCAGGCTTTTTGAGTTATAGATTCACATCAAACTATAAACCTTTAGAGAGGCATTTAATCCCTTTAATTTTGTGAAACCCTCAGAATAATGTGATAATTGTATTACTGAAATTATATTATATCAATTTGTTACTGCTAAACATTTAAACTTTTTTTTCTTTTTAAATTCTGTTATCTGGTCCAGCAATTCAAAGTTGCCAAAATGTGGTGATTGTTAGAAAGAAAAACTGTGAATAAATCCATGTATACAATGAATATTTTGAAGATAGGCTTTCACACTATTAGCACAAACAATTAATCTGGCTACACTTTTTCCTACATTTTCTATACTTTCTGGGAAATTTTTTTCTTATGTTTGTCAGCTTCTTCTTCAGCTTTATACCACAATGAAACCCCAAACTTGTCTGTGACATAAAAGGGCTACTGCCGTGGGATTTTGATGCACCATATGCAGTATTTTGTCTCCTGTCTACATTCTCTTCCAGTTTGAATCTCCTCCAGTTGGAGATATGGAAAGAGTAAAAAGAAGCTTAAAATCTCCTGAGAAAAGCAGCAGAGGAAGGTACCCCTGGAGTGTGCCAAGCAGAGGCTGTGGAGGTGTCACAGCTTTCCTGTGAAGGGTGAAGGAGGAGTCAAGTCCTGCATGTCCCATTGCACACAACAGCTTGAAGAATGTGTCCAAAGGAAATGCAGAAATGCAAAGCTTTCTGATATGAGTATAGCCTCCAGAAGCCTTGGACTTTCACAGTTCCTCCTATGAGAAAGCCAAGCATTAAGAAATAAAGAAATGGCTGCTTAGGTGCCTAAATAACCATTAAAGGCCAAACCCTCTGTAAGTGTCCAGGGGAAACAGGACTCATCACTCCAGATGAAGGGATTCCTGTGTCCAAACCAATCACTACTGCAGATAATGCACAGATTACTCATTTACATGGATTTAAGAACTATGAATCAAAATATCTTGGAATTCTGGCCTGTGTCACTTTCCCTCATCTCCTAAAATCACTGCATATTCCCCAACATAAAGTGGCAAAAGCAGAGATAGCCACAATGAGCATTCTTGCTTCTTCGTGGAATTCTTCACAATGTGGGTTTAACTTAATGAACCACCATTTTCTAATTAAATTATACTGCTCAACACCCTGCATAAGATACAAGCCTAAATAGCCAAGGTCAGGAAATTATTTTTCCCTGCGTAAAGTGCCCTTTTGGATTTACTAATTATTATTTTTCATTCTTATATTTGCCTTCTTAATTTTATTTTTTACTAGATGTTTGCACTTCAGATACAAAATGTAATTCCTCCAACAAAAGTGTAAATGTTGTTCAAATTATTTTCTCAGTATGATATTGTATTGCAAATAATTATTCGAGTGATAGGACATTACTCTTAAGGTTTCTCTCAAACTCTTCTATTACATGTCACCTCTTCCTGATCTTATCCTGATAATATAAGATTTTGCATGGTTACCATGAAAATGTATGTGTTTCCATGTCAAGAATGAATTACATTAAATAAGGCAAGGAAGGCAATTTCCCGAATGCAGAGTATAATATAGAAGCAGAAAAATATGAATAAAACCAAGCCAAAACAAAATGATGAAAAGCATGAGCAGTTTTGTCTCTGATGGAATTTTCTCAAAATTTTTGGAGGCTTTTGAAGTATTAGTGCATTTCACAACAACCACTGGTAGTTTCTGAACTGATATTTTAAATCTGTGTTTATACCAGGAGCTCAATTCTGTAGTCAGATACAAGCTGAGTAATTTGGTAATAATGAGGGGTTTTGTAATAGAATTAGCCAGACTCTTGCTGTGCTTATACAGGGCTGCCCATTTGCCCCTGGCACACTCAGCAGCATGGCTTCATGCCTGTGCTCTGGTCTTCAGCCCTGGCTACCCTGTCTCACACAGACCTGCTGTGCCAAAAAGGGACAATGCACAGCAGCTGTCCTGATTCAATTGCTGCCTTACAATTGAACACTGAATTAACCTGTAGCTCAGTTAAAAAATTCCTGGATGAGACTCTGCAGCCAAATGCTGGAGGAGCTGTGCTGAACCAGCATTGGTGGCTGGAGCTGAGGCTTCATCTTACCCTGCACCAGGTACAAGGCACATCTGTCTCCTGGTGATATAGCTGGGATAAATGTGAGCATACTGTGTGAGTGGTAAAGGGTGTAGCAGAGACAGGATTGTTAATGTAATTGTGCAAAAAATTTCCCCAGGTTTATCAAACACTTTTTAAAATTAACATGTAGTTCAGGATTTAGCAATCATTTTGCCAGCTCTGGCATTTTGCCTGTATATAGCTGTTAATGTTTTCTTCAGTTTTATTTATTTTTGCAGCAATCCTCTAGTATTTAATCATCTCTCTCTATTTTTTATTTTATTTTTTTGTTTAGTGAAGCAGAGCTTCTCTATTACAATCCTGAATCTCCACACTCAGATCCTTGTGGTAACCCTGGCAACCCCGCTGGCAGGGTGGGCTACAGCTCCAGCACCTGACTGGGCAAAGTGGAGTCCTTTCCCCCAGCCCTGCAGGCTAGGCTGGAGTGTTACCATTGCTGACATGTCACCCTCTCTTTTGGTGTTGAGGACAATAAGGTGACATGGTTTAGTTCTTCATCAAGAGACGTGGCAGGGCTGAGCCTAAATATGCTTTTCAGATTTTGTCGTTATTGCTCACACTGGAAACTATAGGGCAAGATCTTCTAAATTCTTTTTTAATTCTTTAATTGAGCAAACAGTTCTGTGTTTGCTGTAGACAAAATTTTTTTCAAAGGAAAGGAATTTTCTCTCCTGTTCTATAGAGTCCACAAGCACTCACTCTGTTAGCATAATCCATAACCTATTAACATAATCTATATTACATTCTCTGGTATCATCTATTAAATTATACATCCATAGGACATGTGAAATTAGTATGCAGCCAGATCATCCAAATCTTGCCTGTTTTTATTCAGATATTTCCCAAGAATACTTCTTCCCATTCCCTACATGTATACTTGAAAAACTTTAGGAAGGAAATTTTGAACTGATGGGCTTAAAATATGGGCTGTTCCTCTCTTGAGAGATGTTGAGAGTTGCTGTGGCTTCCCTTCACAGGGAGCAGTTTAACCATGGTTAAAACTTGTTCAATCTGAACTATTGTGAATTTTTAAATCATAAATTCTCTCTGCAGTCCTCTGGTTCAGGCAATCCTGCTATTCTCTCCAATAGCTTTCTGTTTTGCAGGTGGCTTTGTTTTTGTTGCTTTTCAGCATCCTAATTCTAGTGTGTTCATGTTTTTGAGAGGCAATATAATAGTCTTATTTACTTTGATCTTGTATTTTTTTAAAAATTTCTTCAATAAGTTTCCAAAACAACTGAGCATTCAGAAGAATAAATGTAGCTTATAGAATATCTTAAACTTTTGAAACAGATCACCATGTATGTTAGTGTCTTGGTTTATTCTTCATTAAAATCCCAAGGGATGAAAGTTTGCTTTTAGTTTTAGTCTTCAAAATTCATAATATGAAATACATTGATTTATTGATATTAGTTTAACCAAGCCAGGTATTAGGGCTTTCTGTAACAATTGAATTGAAATTGATTTATGACAAAAGATTAATGGGTAATTTCTTCTTGATCCATTGTTGTGTGTGGGAAAAGTCTGAAGTCAGAGACTAACTGTTCAAATTTCTTCATTGTATAAGCCTAGGACAAAACTGGAATGAGCAAGGGGCAAGAAGGATTAGACTCAGGGTTGTAGTTTGAATTGGAGTTGAGAGTGGGACTGAGGCTTGGGTTGATAGTTTTACACTTCAATCCTCTGAGACCTTGTCCATGTTGGTTTAAGAGCTTTGTGAGTGCTGCTGGTTTAGCAGTATGTGTAGGGTTGTGGATAGGGTCCTTAGTTTGTTAAATTTGCTTAATGTTTGGATTCTACTTATCTTCTACAGTGAGAATGAAGCCCGGGACACACAGGGTCCTACACTTTATGTGCCTCTTGAGGGTGGGGTTTTGCCATAATGCTAAAGGTAGGGTTGGTTATGGGGTTGTTATGGTAAATCATTGGAGCTAGAGTTAGTTTGGGCATGTGGAGTATGCAGATCAGAGAGTCATAGAGTCACAGAATCATAGAATGGTTTGGGGTGGAAGGGGCCTTAAAGATTATCTAGTTCCAACATCCCTGCCATGGGCAGGGATGCCACCCACTAGACCAGATTGCTCAGAGCCCCATCCAACCTGTTCTTGAACACTTCTAGGGATCTGGGGACACACAGCTTCTCAGGGCAACTTCTTCCAGTGTTTCACCACCCTCTGAGGAAAGGATTTCTTCCTAATATCTAATCTAAATCTATCTTAAAACTGTTCCCTTTTGTTCTATCAATACCTGCTCATGTAAGTCTGACAATCTTCCTTATTCTTGTAGATTTTTTTACAATTTATCATTAATTCATTCTGTACTAAGGGTCAGCAGGCTGCAGTTCAAGCTGCCTGCACTCCAGGCCCACTAGGAGACTATGCCACCAATGGCTTTGCAGGGTCCCTTCCAGGAAAGTCTGCAAAGGAGCCTCAAGCATGAATCCCTTCTCAAGTTTAGGGTTGGGCCCAATGCTGAAAAGACAGTGGATGGCTCGTGGCTGACTTGGGCCCCGTGAAGGCTAGTCTGACTGAGGCATGGTATGGATTCTATCTTTCCATAAAAGAGCACTTGAGTTTAGTGTTAAGTGTTAGATCAGAGGCTTGATACTGTTAATGATATTGATACTGCACACAGACCTAGTTGAGGACTTACAAGAAAATTGCAAAATTATTTTTATTCCATTCTGTTCTGCGATATGTAGCAGAGGCTAAGTGGAGTTAGATCACAGGCAGGCCGAAGACCAGCACATGCTGATTTTATTGCTCAGTACCTGAAGGTCCTCATTGTGGATCATAAACACTCTTTTCCAACTATGAAAATGACTGATGGAAAACTGCAAGCTGGGACAGCTTCACTGACTAGGCTGGGGATTTGGCAAGGTAGAGAAATTACCCAAGCACTTCAGGCACTGCTCTCTCTAATATGTTTTTGCCAGCCTTTGTCCTACTGGTAACAGTAATCCTTTATAGTAGTTTACACATCTTTCCCCTGGCCAAAATCAAACATAACTGGTTTCCCATTTCACACCAACTATCAGCCTGTTTTTCAGGTGTTAAATTTCATACAGTAGTAATAAGAAAAAAAGTCAGTTCCTGGTGTCTATGGCACTAATCAGACCTCATATTTAAAGCTAATAGAAGCAAAGGATAAAAAAAATACTTCTTGCTCTGGCCCAGTCCTGTTTCTGTGTCCTCTTTCTTCCAAGATCATTTGCAAAAGTACTAATTTATCTACATTTTGTGAATCTAATCAGAACCCTTACTAGTGCTAACCATTATCGAGACATAGTTAATGGGAACAGAAACTGTTCCCAAACTGCAATTGATTTGAGCATCAGGCTGTATAAATTAGCATATTTCTGTGACCATGACCCCAAATCAGTCCTAACCCTGAACTTAAAAACGGTCTGGGACACCTCCTGTACAAACTGTTTGTTTTCCTCCAAGTGTCAGCATTTCTCCTAGTTCTGTGAATCTTGAAGGAGCATTTCAGCTTCTTCTTTTGTAATCACACCCCCAAACTCAAGATTAATTGTAGCAATTTTACCTTTACTGTTAAAGTACAATGCAGATCAAAGCAGTCTCTGCATCTTTAATAAACTCTCAGGCACTAACTGTCATGCTTTAGTCATACTTCTTTTAAAATTCAGGTGGTTTTTTTTCTGTGTTTTATTCATTTCTAGGCACTAGTTCTCAAATACTGCATAATAAGAAACTCTAATAGGGCTTTGCTTCACATTATTAAGGAGCACACATATGTGATCTTACAGTGATGTTACATATAGTAGGGCAATAGCTTGCCTAGCAACAACAGTAAGATTACAGATAAATGTAGTCAGGGAATGTCTGAACTGTAAAACCCCTCACAGTTAGAAACTCCTAGAAACATAACAATGACAGGGTAAAGCATAAATAAATAAAACCAAAATATTATTAACATTCTAATATTATGAAATTCATAATGATGGCACCCAGCAATATTTGTATTGCAGTGTCATGTTTATAATGAAGAGACCTGTCTTTGTGAACCATTGAGCTGACAATTAGTGAATAAGTGACTGCAGTGGGATGTGTGTGGCTGCAGTCAGCTCTGCATTCCTTAGTAGTCTAGCCAAAAAGACAAATACAGCACAAGGCAGAACAGGCAATCTTTCATTAAATATCTTAAGAAAAAATCACATTATGGAGAGTATTGTAGAAAAAATTGGTCTAGATCATTTTTTGCTTCATTGCTCCAGTGTGTTTGATTCCCTTGCCAGGCTTTACGGCAAGAGCTTTGTTCCAGGGTAAGCATTTTAAGCCTGACTCAATGTGCAGTTTTCCTACTGTTCCTCCTTTCTTTTGCCTTGGATGTTTCGCTGTTCGGAAACATTCAACTCTCACTGTTTCAGTGGGAGCATAGGAAAGTTCAGCTGACAGTACTACATCTGTAAAACTGTAGTAATCCTGATTCCTACCACAGATCCAGTTTCCCTGACAAAGATGACAATCATTCCATCTTCAATCATTGGAGTATCAGGACACTTTAGTATTAAGAGAGAAACTCCCTGCAGTATCCTATTTACTGGTAATTTGTCTTCTTAATAGTCTCTTGAAAAATTGGTGACAAAATTTGGTAACAGATTGTGATGCAGGGCATAATATACAGTCTGTAGCTTGCAAGTTTTCACAAACATCAAAGTGGGGAGATCCATTATACTGGTACATCACAAGGTCTTTCAAAACAGCAGTGGAAAACACACTGTACCAGATATATCTGTTCTCTGGTTGTAAAAACCTGCAGCACAGTCAGCCATGGAAAAAAATGGCAGAACTCTTAGATCTTGTGCGTATCAATGCGTAGGGAGCTCGTCATGAGGTGATACTTTTAGAACACAAACTGTGATATACAGTCATTGCTTTGAAATGTTAGAGAATAAGTTGGGAAGAAAAATATAAATATCCACTGTCTTGATGTGCCAGAAGGCATGAAAAATCACCACCTGATAAATCTTGTTGGGTTAAAAAATGAGTTCCTGGCACCTCTAGGACTGAGTACACACAGGATTACCTGATTTATGGGAGTTATGAAGTTACATGGTGCCACTTGAGAAGCCCAAGGCAGGGAGCTGTTCAGGTGGAAGTGTAAATAGTGATTATACTTGATTTTCAATACGGAGGTAGAAAGGAAGAAAAAGTTCCATCAAGCCTCCATCACTCTTTGAGATCTTGTTCTGGAAATATCTTTCTACCAGATACAACAGTATCTGGGCAGCTTCTAGCATCATATCAGGGTGGCCCTTCACTGAAAAAGGAGAAATAGCCAAAAACCAAATGCTTAGTGGGGATGTGGATTTTTGTGCAGGAAACTAGGGGAAGTTTTTCCGTCTGCAAGGATGGGATGTTTGGATCCTCACATAAGAGCAAACAAATTCTCCAAATGCTCAATTGGGCAGCCAAACAAGGGAGGAATTAGTTTTTAGATTTTGAGTGTGGGCACATGGGACTGTTGGAGAACTATTTCAGATTTGACCAAATACTGCTTGTGTTATATTGTGTTATACTTGAAAATAGTTTTATTATCTAATTAATGGAATAGTATGGAAATGATAGTCAGTGCAAATAACTTGATTGTCAAAATGACAGTGTCCAAAAGGTGAGCATTTTTCTTATTTCCTTTTTGTTTTTTTGGTACTGTTTTCCCACTTTTTTTCAAATTATTAAGATACCAGTAGCATGAAGTAGCAAGTAGATCATCTGTTGGAGATGATCTAGGTGTAGGTGCTCATGCCTTGAGGCAGGGAATGGAGTGGAGGTCTCTGAAAGGATTGTCTTCAGTGGTTAGAACAGCACAGGAAGTACAGCTTGGTTCTGCTGAATCTGTCAATCTCTTTTCAAAACAGATTACCTGTTCTATCACTGACTGAGAGGGAAACTATGTAAGGATTCAGGCTTATTTACCAGGAAGAAACAACATGATAGTCTGCTTGAACTTAGGAACCTGGGCTGTAGGAGATGTTGTGTGCTGTAACTCCAAGGGGAATGCTGGAAACCAGTCAGTAAGGGAGAACAGAATCAGTTCTGTTTAGATTCCTAGGCTTAGGAAAAAGGACTTGTTCTTTTCCTTTTTCCATTTTCCCACCTCCAAGAACTGAAATACTTTGAGAGCCTTTGACTGGAAATGTGAATATTTTATGCAAAGCTATTGATAAGAGCTCTATTTCAAGTTCTTTCTCATCAGTAAGAACTTACAGTTTCAATTCCTCTAAAACTCCAGTTTTTTGTCAGACCATGGCAACTATTGCAGGTGCCGTAATTTCCCTCAAAACATTTTCTCTTTTCGTCATTTCTTTCCTTCTACATTTTTCTTCCTCCCATCAGCAGATTTGCTTCCCTTCCTTTTCAATAAAAATATTTCTCTTACTTTGGAGAACAATAATAGAAATAAAGAAATTATTACCCCAAATATAAAAAGCTAGTTATGGGGCTTTTTCACTGTAATCCTTCTGTAAAAAATTTGAAGTGGAAACGTGTCTGCCATGAGTTAGCATGGGCCAGTTATTTCCATCTAAGCTTCCCAAGTAACAGAAATTTTAACTTTGCAAGATAATTTTTTTAGGCCATCAACAGCATTTTCTACCAAATTCTGCCTTACTGGAATATGCTGAGAGGGTGAACAAGTCTTGCATGCTGGGCAAGGAACCCCCCCCCCCCCACCACCCCCTCTCCTAGCTGGTGACTGGCCTCACACTGTCTGGTGCTGCTGCCACTAAGGACTTCCCCTAAAATAGTCCCCTCCCATAGCTGGGCATCAGCTTGCCAGCAAATGTAAGAATAAATAGTTCCTGAGAAATGAGGGCTTCTACTGCTGTTATTTGTGCTAAATGTAGATTAATGAAGTGAGCTCTGGTTTGCAAAGAGCTGGACAGGCTGAGACTGATCAGAAGCCATGGGGCAGATGCAGAAATGTTTTATTTCACTTTCCTTTCTAAGCTCCAAAACTGAGTCCACATTCAGAAGAAAACCTTGTTTCAACTCTCCATTGGCAGAATAAATCGTGATTTTTTTTTAGCCTGTTAGATGTCCACATAAGAGATCACAATTAATATATGAGTTCAACCAGGAAAAATCTGGACTGTGAATATAAAATTCTACTTGTTGCTAAAGAACTATCTGGGGCCAGAATGAGTCTCTGGCAGAACTCCCATTCATGCAGGCTGCATTCAAAGAATGTGAATATGAAGAAATCACAGAAAAAAAGAAAACTGAAGTGAATATTGTAGCTACAAAATGAAAAGTATATTTTATTAGGCATTCTTTCCCTGTGTTTTCACATACAATTTTGTTCTAAAAACATTCTGGCTTATCCTGTCTGTAGTATGCACTTAGGTGCATTTACTGGTTAGCTGTTATGTATTTTTTAAAACCAAGCTAGAGAATTAATTTTTCCTACTAAGTAGGATTAAATTTTCCTTTCAAAAAGAATTAATTTACTTTACTTCTTGAAAACACACTCTAGGAACCAGGCCTCAGTCAGAACAGAGCTCCATGAAAAATGAAAAACCTCTTTTATTCCTGTAATTTTATGATCAAATCTAGTACTGAACTTTATTAAGCAATGTTTTGCTTTTATAATTTAATACACTATCAATTTAGAAGTGTGCTCTACTTCCAGAAGTGGTTAAGCAATCTACTTGTGCATCTAATAAGTAATTCTGGCAGGTAAGAGCCAAATCACTGCTCTTTCTATGTGCACCTCTGTGTAATTGTGCAGTGGACCTTCACAGGAACAACACAGCATTATTGAAGATTTGTCTTGAAAGATTTATTTTATTTTCTTAAAACAAGTCATTAGATTTATCTCTTTCAGTATCGTAGGTCTTCATTGAGTCAAATAAACCATATTTTGTTTACCATCCTCGAAAGATATAAATGCTAAATACTCTTTAACTTTATTTTATGGGAGTGAATATTATATTCCTCTTTCCAGTGACCTTTTATTGCCTTGTGAATAAAAAAATAATTTACCAGACAGAAATAACAGCCAGAGGAAGGTGGGATTTATGAGTATGCCAACTCCACTAAAACCAAAGGATAAACATAGTAGTCTTATAATAAAAATGGTGAATTATCTAGTGCTCTGGTCTCAGAACTTTAAAATAACTTTTCTCATAAAATTAGAGGTTTACTTATGTCATCGTGGCAGAAGCAAAGGAGTGCAGGCTCTGGGTTTTTTCTCCTTTTTTTCCTGTTACTTTTATGCTTTTGAATCTAAGAAAAAAAATAGATATTTTATTTGTAAGGAATTAAATAGAATATGAAAGAATTTTCTTTCCAGTCTATAATACATCATTATATATATGAGCTGCAGAACATTCCTAAATTCTGGACACAGCAGATTTTTATACTATCCCAGCAGTGTTAAGTATCCTGTTATTGCAAATAACTGTATAAAGTCTAGAACTTTTCAAAATGAGGCAAAAATCAAGTTTCTATGCTGGAATCTGTTTGCTCTATAGGATCTCTGTTTTTGAAACACAGTCTGCTTTAAGAACTAAAATGGAAACTTTTTTTTCCAGAGATCTGCTCTCTGAACTTAGTTTCATGCTACCCAGAAATATTATTGAAATGGCATCATGCTAAATTCCTTGCTGATTTCCAGACAGGCTAGTTCTTCTACACTTTAAAAATCAGTTAATTTTCTCAAAATATATGGTTAGTCTAGTTCAGTAATCTTACTTTGCATTTAACTACCTACCCATTTATAGTTTAAATCTGATTTTTCTTTCATTTGAAATTCTCACTGAAGTCCTGCACGCAGACAGGTCAGACACACAGGTATAAAGCTCATTTTGTAATTTCAAGTCCTCACTCTTTTCTTAAATGAAAGAAGCTCACAAATATTAGTTTCATTATTCTTAAAGTCATATGATGCTGCATCTGCATTAACAAATTAGCGAAAACACTTGGCATTAACGTCTGGGATTGGAAACAACTTGTTTTCCCAGCTTAATTACATTTTGCACTTTGATTCTCTTTCCTGTTGGTATTTAGTAGCTTCCAATTCTCTATCCCCTGCCATCCTTTGGAGAGGAAGAGGAGAGGGAGAAGGAAGAAAGGTGGGGGGCAGCAAGGCATCCCTCTGCAAGGTGCAGCACATCCCCCTGTCCGGGGGGGCTTCAGCTTACAGATGGAATGTGAGGGGAAAGAGTGAAAGGAGGGGGAGAAAGGACCCCATGCAAATTTGAGCAAAATAAATGGTTTCTGTGGACTCAGGAGAATAACAGAGAGTAGAGTAGGGTGTGGCTACACTGCATCAGGGCAGGAAGCAGTGGTCAAGTCCTTTGTTAGATGGGGTTCAGGATGAACTACTGTGTAAGGGTGAGGTGGCTGCTTTCTCCCAGGAAGTGAATGGTTGAAAGGGAAGCACACAGCAAAGCACTCTTTGCACCTTGCACATTCCCTGTCACATTTCACTCTCCAGGTTCCCATCTGTCTCCTGTGGAAGCTGTTGGGATGGAATTAAGGGATATTGCATACCAATATGGTGAGTCAGGTGAGGGCTTTTACCCTTTTTTCTAAGGCTTTTTGTTTATATTGATTTTTTTTAATTTAAATTTTGTTCCTTATTTCATGTTTCAGATAGTTTTTCATATTCCATCAAAGTAACGCTTACTGATAAAATGTCACACTTGCATGTATTTCCTAAGCAACATGTCCCTCTGCAAAAAAAAATTAACTCATTCTTAGTTATCTGTAGTCTGGAGAGTCTTCATCCATAACTTATTGAGGAAATCTGGGAACAAGGTTGCTGGAGTGGGTGATCCTCATTCCCTCATGATTTCAAGGGAGCTAGGAGGGACTCCCACTGCCGTCTCCTCGGTGGAAGACTGAAGGGAAAGAGCAGCTTTGCATATTTCATCTCCCCAAACCAGGCACATACACTTCTGAGCACTATGCAGAATTTGCTAGCTTTTCAGATGCACAAAATAACAAAGTCAAAACCTGAAGTGAATTATGATTTGTCTTTTTGTTCATAAAATCAAATGAGTATTCCACTGCCCTAAGATTTCATAGATTCCTATGCTAAATTAATAAAAAAAAGTTGTGAAGAAAATGTCCATTTTGCACCTGTAATATAATTTTCTTGCATCAGCAGCAGCTCTGTCTGTTCCATGTAGGTGACAGGCTGACAAATGGAAAGATTATTTCTGTTCCTTCTTTCATTTGAGAGTCATAAATCTGAAAAATGCGGAATGGATTTTTTTCATGCATCTTAGAAGATTTTGTAGGGAGATCCAAGATGGCAGAGAGGGCACAGTTCCAGAATATAAATTAAGACTTGCACTGGTACCACAAGCAGTCACTCAACATGATTTGACAGTATCTTTGTCAAATCGATATACAATGCTTTGTTGAACTAGTGGAGTAAGTGGATATGTCGGATAAAATAAACATTGTGTTGTCCATGCCATTAACATGAATGCTTATTTAATAAGATCATTTTGATTCCAAGTCAATTTTCATATTTATACTATTGCAAATCCTGCAGAAGCAGTTGTGTCAGTCGTGTGTATGATCTCATATTCCTTAGAGATGCAGATCTGCTCAGCTTTGTCTTGACGTTTGTGCTACTGTATCGATAGCAAATACTGTGATAATTTATATTCACCCTGCATAGGCAGACATGAAGCTTTATTCTCTCTCAGTGGTGATACAAAGATCAAGCAAAGTGGATGTTGAGTTATTGGTCAGCTCAGGAGCTCTTTGTCACAAGACATTTCACTCTGTACTGCTCTGGAGCCAGCTGATTTGGGGGCAGTAATTACACCACGGACCTACTCTTCCACAGGATTTTTTGTCTTGGTTTTTGATGCTGCAGTTCCAACAGAAAATTTGAGACAGACACAGAGCTACTATATTTTTAAGAAAAGTATAGATCCTTCAGATCTTATAGATTCACATATCTGTGGCAATTCAAATTCAGTGGATTAAGTTGCATTTCTGCTTGTGAACAGCTAGAGCCAGGGAAAATGTCACCCTTGGCCACAATCATACAGTCTTCAGGGGACATTGGTGTCAGTAGAAACACATCTCTTATATCAATGACTCAATTAGATTGCAAAATCCTTACTAAATCTGAAATTACATACATCACATTTAATTTTAATTATCTGTTCTGTTTGCATCCTATACCAATTTTTAATGCTAAAACCTTGCATTCATTCTATCCTTTTCTTTTCCTTTTCTTTTTTTTATTCCTATACATATATACAAGCACAGGTACTCTTTTGTACATTGATATATGCAAATTATATAATCTGAGGACACTTTAATATAGCCCTTTAGTGCATGAAAGGACATATTACCATGAGGATTCATGGTTGTCTGATTACCCCAAGAAAGTCCTTTTATTCATGGTGTAAAAATGAAAGCCTGGTGGTGGCAAGTTCTGTTCTTTAACTGTGTGCTGACTTCTTCATCACTATAAAGCCTTCTTATATCTGGTAGTGTAAGAGATGCTAGTTGCTGCCTGAGCATGAGTGACTCAAATATTTTTTATATGGAATTTTTTTAATGGACAATTTAAAGTTTTTTAGTTGATGCAACAAGACTGATATGTCTTTCTCACAGTTACTGCTTCCACAGAGCCAGGCATGTCCCTTTCTACCTCAAATATCCTGAAACCTTTACCTTTCCTTCTTTTCATCTTCACAGGCAACAAAAATTGCCTTTTATAAGGGATCTATATAAAGACTGACCTCTCACGTCGGAAGCTTTGAGCAGGATTCAGGGTTTGTGCTTAAGTTTTGCACACAGAGTGAGCCACAATGTGTTTGAAAATATAAAACTATAGAATACCTGTTTTAACTTGAATTGAAAATGTCTGTTTCAGTATGGTTCCCTGGTCTTCTTTAATATATGAAAGAGCAGCCTAAAGCAGAGAGGGCAAGCCTGGGTGAGTGGGCTGGTGTCTTCAAATGTGATGAGTGGGAGGTACAAAACTCCCTGTGTGCCTCCCCTCTACCTCCTACTCCCTATGTTCAACATCCATCTGCAGATGGAGTAAAACAGGGAAGAAGCAAAGAGGTCGCTCTGTTCCTCCTCCATAGTGTGGCCGCCTTCGTAGGATGATTCAGGAAATTATCCTTTTTCATGCATTCCACCCTCTGGCAGGCATCTTTCCTATGGAGGATGTCAGCAGCATTTCTACCTCCTGGAGGAAGAAGATAAAAATTGTAAATAACATTTTAGAGTTAACTATTTTTGGCTGTGTTGCATAGGCTGAAAGTCCTATTTTCTCCTTCAGAAATTTGTTTTGTGTGATCTGACTGAGGCAAGTCAGGGAAAGAACACAAAAGACACAAAATCACAGACCAGTGATTTTGAGCCATGGCTGTTCATGGTTATCTTTGCACACTCCCAGTTCTGGATACTTCATTGTTTGTGGGGTTTTTAAGTAACTTATCTCCACTGGCTGGTACCTCCAGTTTCAAAATAAGCTTCCCACTCACAGGTTCCAGTTGCTGCTGCATGTTCTCTCCAGTTAAGCCTAGCCTGTTGGGTAGCACTGATGCACTGATGTCTCAGCTTATACCATGCCACCCTCTGTTCCTGGTAAAAAGCTTAGGCACACAAACAGTAAAAACAGATTTGTTTGAGCCTGATGTGAACTGTAGACTGTGCTTAATTTTGTAGTCTACTTATAGCCTCTGAATTGTTTCTTGGGCACTCAGGGTCTTAGTTGAGAAGGAAGAATATGGTAAACAATAATGGGCAAGAACATCTTAGAAAGCTTTCACTCATTCACAACAATTTTTATCAGAGTACTTCACTATACTTCTGTTTACTAAACTGTAAACAGAACTAAGGAGTTTTCCTCCTCCACCAAAATGAATGTGAAGAGAGCAGCTCCTGTCACTTGGTGCTTCCTTTTGAAGCTGCAGCTTTGGTAGGTAATGCTAAACAACTTAGTACAAGCACAAATGTCAGGGAAAAGACTACTATTTTAAAAAAACACACCTCCAGAAACAGAAATTCTGAAAAATTCTTGGGGTTTGAAACAGATGATCTGATGCTCAGTGCTGAAGCACATAACCACTAATGAAGATAAACAGGATGATCTCAAGTAAGGATGGGAAAAGAGAATGGTAAATTAAAAACAAAACAAAACAAAACAAAGCAAAACAAAAGAAGGATTTTTTTTAATGCTCTGCATGTAAACTGCTAAACTCATTGGCATACAATATTATGTTTTACAGGGGTATGTATTGGTAGGACAAGGAATAGTGACTTTAAAGAGGGTGGGTTAGGATGAGATATCAGGAAGGTAGACTTTACTTGTGAGGGTGGTGACACGTTGTAATAGGCTGGCCAGAGAAGCTGTGGATGTGTGCAAGTGTTCAAGGCTGAGTTGGATGGGGGTCTGAGCAACCTGGTCTTATGGAAGTTGTCCCTACCCAGGACAGGAGTGTTGGAACTAGTTGATCTTCAAGGTCCTTCCAACCCAGACTTTTCTATGATTCCATGAGAGCTTATGGAGACCAAAAGCTTATGCTAATGAGACAAATTCTTGTAAGTACCTTTCACGGAGCACTCCTGAGCACAGAGGTATCTGTATTTGTGATGAAGCTGGAGGCTGGTAGAGGAGTTCAGAAAATATCACTCACTTTTCTTTTTTAAACTTTCCCTGAATCATCCACTGCACACCTCTTTCAATAACAGGACATTTATCTAGATGGACCTTGGGACTGACCTAGTACAGCTAGCCAGATGTTGCTGTTCCTATTACTGATTTATTTGCCATCCTGATATATGATCAGATCTCTACTTCTGATGTTCACAATACAGGAATGAAACTGAAAATTTGAAGACTGTAAGAATATTTTTTTAGTATTAGGAAATAAGTAAAATATTAAGGGACCCTCTTTATTCCTCTTAACAAGGGCAGGGCTAAGGGACAGTTTGCTTATAGTCCAAAAGTATCTAACTGAGAAAGGCCAAACTCTTGAGCAGAAAGAAGTCATGCATGATGGTAGGATTCATCTGGCTAAATATAGATGACTGTGCCTGAGCTGCTCCATCTAGAAGCTCTGTGTGTCAATACAGATCTAAGCAATACTCTCAGTAGATTGTAAAGCACAATTCATCTCAGTCTAAAGGAGATGTCTAAAACAGGTTAGATGAATCACTCCCTTAAAGTTTCTATTTGTTCTACTGTCTGTGAAAGGCACCTAGTGTGACTGCCACAGCTGCAGACCACTACTGAAGTTGCTCAAAGTTGGTTAAGTTTTACTCCTAATGTCTGTGAATTGATTGGTGGAGATTAGGAAGAGTAGTATAGTATTGCTCAGTGTGATTAGCAATTGAAATACATTGTGAAGGACTGAGATGGTTCTTCTTTCACATACTTTAAAAAAAATAAGGCTATACTTTATTTCCTAGAAAATACACCCTAGAAACCTGGCTTTTGGCCTTGTGCCAGAGGACTCCTCTGACCTGTGTTGTACAGAAGATCAGACTATCAAATCATAATGATTCCTCCCAGTCTTAAAAATCTGTGCTTTCAATCACTACTAATAAAGAGTGGCATGTTTTCAATTCCTTTCTAAGTGGTCTGGATCAATACAGATGTGCCATTTACCTGCAGGGTTTTCCCCACAATTGTTTGCTGCATCTGCTGTGTTGGTGTCAAAGGATGTAATGTTACAAACCAGATGATGAATCTCAGGCATTCTGACATTTTCCTATCAACACAAGAGGCAGATTTAGCAGTGGCTCAGAGAGTGGTAGACTTCCCCCTCAGCTCCATGCTGTGCAGCCAGAAGTGAAGCTGAAGTGTACCACAGCCTTGTCTACCAATATCATGGCAACATCCAGTCCCATGTAGCCAAGTTTATTCTTGTATCATTTAGTTTGCAGTGAAAATGGCTGAATTTGAAGCTGGCAGTTTAAGGAAGGTCTTTTCCTCGCCAGGTCTTTCCTGTCACTGACAGGTTTATCTGTAGTGCAGATGCCTTTATATCCATCAATGTCAGACAGAAAGAAAAGATAATGGTGTGAGCATGGCTATGGCATGAGTGTGCTCTATGCTGCCCTTGTTTTCATTAAGTACAATGGCAAGCAAACACATTAATTAATCTTAGTCTTCACAAATACAGTTTTATTTCTTATTGCTGACATTTATGATGACTAACTGGGACTTGCACACAGTAGCTGTGTTCTTGGGGTAGCTGGTGTGAAATCATGTTGTGAGTCAATACAACATCAAAAACATTTTTGACTGGCCTGAATACTTTACCAACTAAAAAGTTCTCTACTAATTTTGTCAAATCTATGCTATGCATTATAGTTCCTGATACTGTCTCTTCATTTTTTTTGCTGTTATAAGAAATTCAGCATGTTTAGTGTTTAATAAAGGACTGATGAAGGATGGCATGGGGGAAGGGGATGTTGAAGAATATTATGACACCAGGACAATCTTTTTTTCATGGGCTGAACAGTGATCAGTATCACTGGTAATAATCACTGTTGTCTCATCTGATTTGTTTTCATCTCACAAATGAGCACATCTGGAAAAGCTATACCTGAAAGGCTTCAATTCGTGCTTCCTAAAGCTGGATCTCCAGTTGCAGGTGCTCAGACATCTCTAAGGTACTATCAGCAAGCCCAGTCATAAATCACAGAGACTTGCTGTTTACCACTATGACTGATCTCCAAAAACAGGATCAATGCAGCTCATTCCTGAAACCTGAAAACAAGTGTATATATATAAAGAGAAAGTGTTGAGAAAGACAATTTTATAAAGAAGGTCAAACTTTAATTCACCTTGGTTCCCAGAAACATTCCTTTAAGCCTCCTGATGAGAATAACTTCACAGCCTGTGTGGATTGCATTACGCCTACTCTTAAACTGAGTCCTTTAAAGATAGTTACTGACTCATTTTTATTCTAAAAATCTTTACTGTGGTGACATCCCTTCTTATCCAATAAGGTAAATACAGATGAATTAAATGTAGTTTTCATCGGCATTTTTGCTGCTAGGAGGCTCACACCAGGTTTTGCCCCAATTTGGGGCAATGGAAGGGAATTTTTTGCACTTTTCCAGGGGAGGCTTGAAGAAAAGGAAGCACTTTGAGGCAGTGATGCATGGAGCAGTCTATATCTGCTAGCACATGGAGCTGCCTTGTTGTGGGGAGAAGGCAAAATCAAAGCTTCTGCCAATGTAATTCCTTTCTCCTTGCACAAAGTAAAGTCATTACTCTGCAAAGAAAGATCATTCTCCCTCTCACAATCTGGTCTTTAACTCCAGCATCCAGTACTGAGGCAAAGGAGGAATTTTCACAGCCTTTGGCTTCTCTTTGCTGTGTGCCAGCTGAACCACAATTTTTTCCTTCCTGAATACATCCTGCAACTGAAGAAGCAGACTGTGCAATCATCATACTCATATAAGGTGAGTTTAAAGATCCATCCAGCCCCCTGTCCTGTTTGTGAAAATGGACAGCAGCAGATGTTCTGGGAACATGGAAGATAAAGGCAAGCTACAGTGACTCTTTCACAGTATCTTTGCCTTGATTCCAGGGTTTTGTGCTTTACACATTTTCTCAGCTAGAGCCAAATTCTGCCCAACATTTTCTTCAGAAAACTTTTGCAAACAATTCTCCCTGCAGTTGCTCCTCAAGACAGGGATTCTACCGTAAATCCAAACAAGTTCATCTGTTGCATTACATTCTCCACCAGTTGCAACAGAATAAGGCTTGCTCCTGGCAGGTTGCCTCTTTTTCCCTGGCACATCTTGAAGCAGGAATCTCAATAAATGGGTAGGCAAACCCTTGTCTCTGAGAGGACTCACCACCAGCATATTTATATAACTCTGCTGGCTTTCCTGGAGCTGGACTATATTTTCAGTGGACTCTGTGTTATGTTTAAAAGCTGAGGTAGAACAAAACCTTTTGCACCTGTGACAGTTTTAGAGTAGAGCTGTGCAGGCATGGCTGGGTAGATGGGCAAAGGAAACATTCACACCATATTCTGGTGCCAATTTGAACATTCAGCAGTCTTCTGTAGCCAAGAGAAAGAGAAGGCATATACCTCACTGCTACAATTATCCCAGAGAGATCAGCAGCCTTGTCTAGATGCTAAATTTGGAATACATGAAGAACCTTCCCATTACTCTAACATTTTCCAGTTACAAATTTAGTCTTAAAAATAAAACTAAGTGACTAGGTCTCTGACAATCTGTAGTGGCCCAGCATCTTGCCCTGCAGGAGTTTCAAGTCTGACAACAACAGAACTTTTAGGAATGAAAGCTGTGACTGATTTTCTAGTTAACTTAATTTATTGTAATTAGCTTTACTTAATTATACATACAGCTGTTCCACACCCTCAACATAGCCCAGGGGACTGTTTAAAGTGCTTAAGTCTAAATGTCATGTTTTAGCACAATATAGAGCACAGGATTGTTCTCCTCAGGATCTGGTGGGAAGGAAGGGCATTGAGCAGCCCATCTTTCTTTCCTTTCACTTTCTCCATACACTCTCAGCACATTCTCCTCCCCTGCTCCTGTTTTTTCTTGTAAGGAAGAGGTGTCTGCTCCTCTGCTATACCTGACCTGCACTCACTTGGTGCACCAAAGGCTTGTGGCGCTCACCACCTTGGCCCCTCTGTGGGGCACACCCTTGCTGTCCTCACCAAGTCTCACCTGGTCTTGCCAGAGGAGGAATATGCCTCAATGACAATCTTAACCTTGAATTTTCTGCTGCCTTTACACCACTGGGATATACAGATGTTCCTTTTTCCTTATCACAGATGAACAGTGGAAATATTTATGATATTGATTCACATGTTACAAGTCTCGTGAGAAGACCTTCCTTAAAGTAAAGCTTCATAAGGACTTTTTCCACCCTGCTCACAAAGCATTCCTATGCCCCTAAAAGTGTTCAGTAAATTCTTTTTCTAAATCTCCTTAGCAAAAAAGGCTGCTCAATTTCAGCAAACCAAGCATTTACTCACGTAAACAATCAGCTGGAATCTTCCACTAAGTTTGTATTGTTTATTGAAAGTAGTAATGACAATAGTTGAGATAAATAGGAATTTTAATCTGCTTTTCTATGAGATGAGACTGTGCAAGGTCACCTTTACTGCAGTTCAGATACTTGCATGTGCACACTCACAACACAGATAAGTAGAGCTGTCCAATTTTGTTTGTATTGTCATTCCACTTAAAATAATTTATTTTCATTCTTTTCTCCTTATTAATCCAACAGAATTTTATATCAGCTCCTTCCTGTTTTGTCAAACTTTTGAAAGCAAGTTGTAGAAGGTTCTGGAGCATCTTGGGGATAATTACTCTTCAACTAATTTGAAGCAGTAATGATGATATTGTAGATTTTTATGGAGCAAATGTTTTATGTTTTATTAATTGCACTTGTTCTTTCCTTTGGTATTTTTCCTGATGTCTAATAGCCTTCCAGGTTTACTGTCTAAACTACTTCTATGCTGTACATCTTGTACCCCAAAAGATAGGCTTTATGATAGCACTCTAAAGTCCAGATGCTGCCCTTTGGAGAAAGAAGGCATTTATGAAGAAAAGTTTAGACAGAAACATGTTCAGCTCTTGTGATGGGGAATGTCTGGCAGATTGTGCCCTTTCACAGGCTCAATGTATAGAATCTGTTTGTCTAACACAATCACAGCTTGTACAACAATTCTATCCAGGTACCTCAGAAAGTCTAACAAATCAACAAAAATCCCTATAATCAACAAAAATCCCTTTACCTTTTCCCCACCTCCATCTGCCTCTTCCTCCCCCCTTTCATTAATCTCCTCCTCACTGCCAAGAGCATGGGAGTTTTGACCAAACAATTGGGTAATATATTTTTGTGTTGGAAACATCACATCAAAGGTTTGAGGCAGAGAGGGAGAGCTGATGGTGATTTGAGTGGTGTCCTGGCACCCTGTAAGGGTGGGACTGGGGCAGAGCTGGTATCTCCCTGGGAAGGAAGCTGTCCCAAAATTCTGCAAATCCTTATGGGATTTTGCAGATAAAGACTGGGCAGTGTGTAAGGGGGGAACACCTAAATTTGTTTACAAATTATTAGAAGCTTTTGTAAAAGTCATTGAGCATCTGAAGGTGTTCTGAACATAAAAGCACTTGAATCTGACTTTCCAAGCCTTCAAACCAATATTCAAAGGGCAACTTGATGCTGTATCCTATTTTTTATATAAATTATGCCTGTTCTTCATGCATTGCAAAACTCAGAATATGTCAGCAATTTTGGCTGTGACATCACTCCTACAGCTTAGAGAAACATGATGGAGGAGATGGGAATAAAACTCAGAGCCTGTAGGTTCCACATGATCTTTCAAGATGTTTTGGTGGTGCACAAATTAGGGGATTTTTTTAGACTATTTTGTATTTTCAGTACTACTGGTTGGTGAGGTTGGTAGTCTCAAGCTGTAGCTTCTTAGGCAAACTAAGGCATATTAAAGTGAAGGTCAAATTTTGCTCTCCTAATGAAGTGTTGGTTGTTTCTTGTAAACCTTGCAGAAAAAACCCATAGCTCTGCACAACAGATGGAGGGCCAGTTGCCCTGCTGTGCCCCCGTGAGTCCCTGTTTTGCAAACAAACAAAACAGAGGGAGATACATTCCTGACCTCTAATCACAACACTTTTCTACTATTTAGAGAGGCTGAGGATGCAGGTGATGCTATTGTCCATGAGTTTGGTTGGTGTTTTGTCAAAGGCAAGAGTCCTAGAGTCAAACAGGGCCACCCTTAGCTTCCAAAGGGTTTCTGGCACAGAAATTTTTGATGGGACTATGTGACTGTTGTGATGATGCACGAATGTTTATGGGCTTCTTACTTTAGGGATATCTTTGTGCACTTCCTTCTTTGAAAAGCTGTTGAAGATTGCTTTTATTTCTGACAATTAAATGTTTTTTTTTTCCGTCTCCCTTTGCTATCCATAGAAAACCAGAGTTTTGTGAAGCTTAAGGCTTGGCATGTGTCTCACAAGGTAGTGTTAAAGACTGTGCTCCTCTTCTGTGGCCCTCAAAGCCCCCACTAGACCTCTCAGTGTTCTTGTAATCATTTCCGTATCTGAAACACAGAGAAGTCTTTAATTGCAGGTATTGCCAAGAGATTAACTGGAAATCTGAAGATGGCTCCCAGAAAGGCCTTGACCACCTCCTGTAAAGGGTGAAGTGAAAAATATGAAAGAAGAACAGTTAACATTTCACAGAAGTTAGAATCCTTTTCCTCCAAGTGAAATAATTCAAACACTGTGAGACAAGTCTTGTCCCTGTTGCTTCAGCCAAAGTTGTTCAGGATCCTCATGTGTACTGTTTCCTTGGTGTCTGCACCAACTCTCAGGGGAGGATGTCCTCTTTTTCAATTTTCTTAAACATTCAAGTTTCCAGGATTGTAGCAAGAGAAGCCCAGAGTCACAAAAAAACATAAGTTGGAGAGGAATTTTTCACTGAAAGTAAGAGCAGCTCATTAGCAGTGCATTAGCTCACACTTGTAAATTTACATCTGAAATTTGACTGTCACCTTGTTCTCCTGGACACCACTTCTGTGTTTATTCACCACATGACATCTTCTTGTACTTAGAGAGCAAATTCAAAAGGGCTGAGGGATGGGTGCTGCTACAAGAGTCAGTTGCTATTGCCCAAGATATCAGGATCCAACAGTGCAATTCCCAGAGCAAACTGGAGGTTAGGGTTAAAGTCATGATGCCCCACATATCCAGCTGGTTGGTAGGGAGTTATGCAGAAATGCTGAGAGAACTGCTTTGGGATTTACAGTCCAGGAGCCCCCCCCTGAACTAAGTTACCCACTGGATATATGCAGCTTTCTCAATATTTTCTTGGGAAAGATGATGGTAGGGGAAAAAGAGGTGTGAGAGGTGGCCCAGACTTATTACCCATAATGACTCAGTGCACCTAAACAGGTTGTGCTACACTAGAGCTAATTTTGGCTTTTTAATTTAATTTTTGGAATCATGTGTTCCATATATTTACTGAGGATTCCCAATGCTTCCAAAATTGGGGAAAAAAACTGTAAACAACAAAATCTTCAACCCCCCATAACCTCAACCCAAACAGTAAGGTATACAGCAATGTTCCTTGGTGTATTTTCAAATTGGCTGTTATTCCAGACAAAAGTGTGTTACCCTGAAGTTGGAAAAAAATTAGTTACATAATTTTGCTACATTCTTTCAAGCTTAAATGCCTAAGTCTATGTTGGCTTCCTGTAATACTAAAAAAAAACCCCAAATATGTTTTTAAATCACAAAATAGGCAGATACTGAAGGAAAACTCTAGACCCAATACACAAGTATCTAGTGACTGTTTTCTTTTAGTGGACTTTACAAAACCTGTTGGGCAAACACAATCCTAACTAAATAATGCTGATTCTACTTCTTCCCAAGAAGAAATAATTGAAAAGAATCAAATGATAAATGAAATGAATGGTGCCCCATCAAAGCAAATGGTGATAAATAGAAACACCTTAGTGTTGCCAGCACTCACACTAATGTGAACTGGTCAGTAGAATTTATAATTATTTTTTTTTACCTTTCGCAGAGGCTGGTTCTTTGTGCTGAATCTGATGTTAAAGTGATAAATTAGAAAGAGAGAGCTTGTCTAATGAACAAGAAGGCAGCAATATATCAAAAAAACCCAAACAAATCTAGGCTTGTACCAAAAGAAGAAGTCTGGGGGTTTTTTGGCGTCCCATTTAGGAGAGAAAAGCACGTTCATTCTGAAGCTGCAGCCAAAAACATACAAATATTTTATATGACTTTCTATATAGATGCATTAAAGGCTCACAAATGCACATGTCATCTTCCAATGTGTGTAAAAGTCTGCAAGACTGGGAGGACAATCTACTCATGATCAGTGGAAGAGTTTGCAGTTACTTGCCTATGAGTGCTCAAACATGCAACAATACATCTGCATTTCTGAAAGTGAAGCCCTTCATGTTTTACTAGAAATATAAGTCACTTAGGTCAATGGGGAAATGCTCATTTAATTCCATGAATATTCAATCAAAGGCATAATTTTCTTACTTTAAAAGTTGGCTGTAGTTCCTCTAAGGAATATATTTAACCAAATGTAAAGTACCCATTTAAGTGTCTTCAGTATTCCATTCAAAAAGAGTTAATGAACAAAGAGGAGAAATTATATTTTTGTACTAAAAAGTTCAGAAATGTTGAAAATTTAAATTGTACAAATATAAGAAATCAAAATGTTAAGAATTTTCATGAAGCAATAACATGGGTGAAATTGTAATTTCTATAGTTTCAAATATTTCATTTTGCTTCCAACTTCTATGTTTTAAGTAACTTAAATGTCAGTATAGAAGTAATTTTGAACTAAAAATCCAACATGTTCTTTTCTTAGAATAGTAACATTGGAAATTTTGTGCTGTTTATGTAAATATTCTTTTCTTTTAGTAGGTTAAAATATAGACCTTTTCCCATATTTTTCTTTAAACATTTTTCATCAAGAAAGCTCTTTATTAATAAATTAACTACTTGTTCTGTAGCAAATTGCCCACAGTCAGGAAAAATAGCAGCATTTTCCCCTTTTTCTTCCTATCCATGGATGAATTTACTCGAAGCGTCTCTAACGTTGAATGATGTATCACATACAAGTCGGGGCATAATTTACTCTGCCAGTTGTCTGCTGAAGACAACCTGATGAAGATGATGGTTTACCTCTGTGCTTTCAGCTCAGCATTTTGCTTACTATCAGAAAGAGATAAACAAAAAAAAAAAAAAAAAAAAGAGAGAGGTTTTGATATTTAGGATTTTTTCCCAAGGTCTGGGAATATCTACATGAAGATCATTCAAAGCAGAAAAAAAAATTATTAAATTCTGACTCCTCATGCTAGTAATGCTGCTCTTAGGTAAAGCCTAATTCCTCTTTCAATTTTGTGTTTGGTTTTGTTGTTTTTCTTGATGGTGTTCCAGTATTTTCCCAGTTTTTTTTCTCTGTTTGGCTATTGTGGGAGAACCCAGCTCTTTCTTCATTTTCAGACTCATCCTAGAGGACATGTATGCTAAACAACCTTCCTCAAGCTAACAGCAAGGTTTCTCTTCGCCTTCCCCTCAGCCTAGTGCAAGGGCACTTGGTAGTATCTGAGAGCATTTCTGGCTAGTAGTATGCAGCAGACAGCTGTGGAGCTAAACTTATGATGAAAACTTCAGAGAAATGGAAGATAACCTCCTGTGGCTGCAATGTACCTTCTTCCCATATCTCACAGACTAAAAATAGGCTTTTGTGTTTGTCTACAATTTGTATTTTTATTTTCTATGGGTTTTCTATTAATAATGGAAAATAAGCTAATTTAAAAAAGCACCTTTCTGTGTGCTTTGGCTCCCTTCTAGCTGAGTTAGCAACTCTGGCTACATGCTGAGATGACTGGTAGAGCTGCAGGCCCTTCCTGCCAAGCTCTGCATTATATTTTTTCCATCACTAGCAGTGAGCAGCTTTTCCTTCTTCTTTTAAAGCTTCTAGGTAATAGTCTTGTTATTCCAAACTCATGGAAAGGGAAAGGCATTCAAATAGACACCAGATGATAGCTCACTGAATCCTGCATTTAAAAAAAATCTGACTTTTTTTTTCTTTTAAATTAAAAATCCTTTGAAACTTTAGTTACTGCATCCAAATTTCACTTTTACCCCTAACCTCACATTTTGTGCTTATCCTCAGTTACCACAGGTACTGAGAGCCTTGCAGGACCCCTGGGAGTTTGAGAAATACAGCCATTTTATCCACAAAAGCCTGAGTCTCACACATTACAAATACCATGCTTTACCTGCTTTCAAAATTGGTTTAAATGCCTCTGATTTATTCACGGTAATACAAGAAGTTTTTGGAAAAGCAGAGACATAAACCTGGAGCATTTGGTGTAACATGGTCTTGTGAGTGGCTGAGTGCAGCTTATTGTCTGGCCAGATGACTTCAGATCTTAAAGATCAGCAACTCCTGTAAGGCTTTTTCTGGTTTTAGGAGGAGAGGGACCAAAAATATGGACTTATTCATATCTGGAAGGGGAATATCCTACATTTTGGATAGCACAAGGGAGCAGCCTACCCCAAAGCAAGGACTGGGGTACACCCATGGAGTGCACTCAGTTAGAAAGCAATGAGCTTTTATATTGGTTAGGTACCATAAACTGGTTTTTGCCATTGGGATACTGCAGCATTAGATACAGAGAGTCTGAAAACTAAATGCTAAATATTTTTCAGTTTCTGGGGGAAATAAAGCAACCTATAAGTGGTGCATGATTGTATATTAATCATTCTTCCCTATTTCAAATGTCTTCCTCATACTTGGAGTTTGCCCTATGTAAATCTAGCTCGTTCACATGGTTCTCATTAGCATTTCATGTCTTCAAGAATCCACACATGAAATTATTTCCTTTTCTCCAGCTGTACTAGAGCAAAAGCTTGCATTCAATTAGTGCTGGTGTATTTGCCACTTAAAACTAAAGTGCTCTGTTTTGCTGAGTTGAGTCATCACTAAAGGGTATGCAACATCCATCTTGCAACCAACTGTAGTCAGACCCTTTAATTAATGACTTGGGATTCTGCTTTGTCTTTTAAAAGGATAAAATCTAATTGCAGTTCAGATTAGGCTGTCTAATGAACATGACCACAGAGCAATTGATCAAAACTAATAGGGGGAATAGTTATGCCAACGTTAAGTAAACCTCTTGTTTGTTTTGCATATGTAACCTAAGGAAGTTTTGCAAACATTACTGATGCATTATTTGCTTCACTGCTATTTCAGCCAAATACTTTGCTGTGGTTCAAAGACAGAAGTTCTAACTAGTACTAGGAATATTGCTTTTTCATCTACCATTTAGCATAATACAACAAAGATGCTGTTCTGAGAGCCTTTTGACATAGCAAATCTAATTTTAATTTGCCACACATTGGGAGAGGTGCTGGAGCTGAGTAAGGCAGCCCAATCTGTTCCCTGTGTAAGAACCAGAGCAACTCAGAAGAGGTGCAGCGTGGTAGTATGAGGTGACCCTCTTCTGAGGGTTATGGAGCACCAATCTGCTGACCTGATGCATGCTCCAGAGAGGTGTGATGCTTACCAGGTGTTTGTATGAGGGATGCCACCAAGAGCCCAGCCAGGCTGTTAGAGTCCACTGGCTGTTATCTGCTGCTGTTACCTGTTGTTTCATGTGGGCACCAGTGGTACAGCCAGGAGCAGCCTGAAGTACCAAGGATTGCAAGGTGCTGGGAGGAGTGGTAAGAGACTCTGAAGAGCAGATAATTTTTTATCAATCCTCCTGTTCAAAGGGAAGGGGTCTGAGAGACCCAGTTGAATGTGACAAATCAACAAGTGGTTACAGGACTGGTGCTACAGCCAAGGGTTTGACTGCTTCAGACCATGGGACTGTCATTGAGAAACCTGATCAGCTGGGGGCTGGTGGGGTCCATCTGTCAGAGAAGGGGAAGAGCATCTTCAGCCATGGGCTTTAACCTAGGGAACCTCCATCCATCCCACTCCCAGGAGTGTGGTGCCAGTGCCTGCAAGAGATGCCCAGAGTCTGCAGAGGGATCACACATCAGGAGTGGAGCACCTGAAAAGCAGCAGAAGGAATTCCAGCCACTCCAGTCAGCTTCATTGAGGAACTGGGTGGGATGCCATGGGCATGGGAAACTTAAATGCCTCTATACAAATGCACACACCATAACCAAGAGGAGTTAGAGCCATGCATGTGCCTGCAGGGCCATAGTCTTACTGGCACCATGCAGATGTGGTGTGTAAATGGTTCCTATGACCACAGTGTTGGAAGAGATGGATACAGATGCTTCAGGAAGGACAGGCAGGGAGACAAGGAGGGGGTGTCACTCTCTGTGTCAATGACCAGCTGGAGTGCATGGAGCTCTGCCTGGGGATGGAGAGAAGTGGGCCAGGATTAAAGGGAGGGCAGGGACTGGTGACATTATAGTGGGAGTTTCCTACAGGCCACCTGACCACGAAGACCAAGCAGATGAGACTGAGCAGATGAGACAGATTGGAGCAGCCTTGCATTCAGAAGCCTTGGTACTCTTGGGGGTCTTCAATCACCCCATTATTAGGAAAGTTTTTACTGTGAGGGTGGTGAGACACTGGAACAGGTTGTCTAGAAAGTGGCTATCCCACCCCTGGAAGTGTTGTAGGCCAGGTTGGATGGGGATTTGAGTAATGTGGTCTAGTGAAAGTTGTCCCTGCCACAACAGGGTGCTGGAACTAGATGGTCCCTCCCAACCCAAATCATTCTACGCTTCTATAATTTTAATTTTTGTGCAGAAGTATTCTAGAGCTTTAACTTCATGTATGAAAATAAAATAAACCCCAGTTTTTTCCTATGGAATGTTTTGTTTTTATTATTGAAAACAAGTTTTTTGTCCTAATTAGACAGAGTTGGAGATCAAAAGATAATCTTTACTTTTTTTCAGTATGTTCATGGTATACTTGTAGGCAAGAATTAGGTCACAGGATGAAATTCATGCTCCAAATGCACAGTAAATTTTTCAAATTTACATAATGTAAATTTGAATATATCTTCAAAGTACTTTCCTCTTGATCTTTAGTTTGAGATAATTTCTGTTACCTGAGCAAGGGTTTTGAGATAAAGCCCTGTACAAAGATCATAAAAGATTAACTTTTATATTCAGATATGAGGCACTCGCATTTAGATATGTTCAGATTTGCAAACAAAAGTCCAAGCTTCTTTAACATTCTTTTTGTGACATGAAGTAAATTTCTTAAATATTAGGCAATTTTCTCAGGTTCATTATTATGAGTATTTTTATGGGAAGGCAAGTTTAAGAATATCACAAAATCTTTGAATTTTGAAAATTTTCTTGAAATGTTATGCTAGTGATGTGGCACATTTCTCAAGATTAAGGAAAAACTATAAAAAGAAACAAAATACCATATAAGAAAGTTTGCTAGACTAAACATTGATGGAATGAATTGGAATAATTTCCACAGAATCACAGAATTTTGGGAAGGCACCTCTGGAGATGGATTAGTCCAACCTCCTGCTCAGAGTAGGGTCAATTACAGCAGGTAGCTCAGGGCCATGTTTAGGCAGATTTTGAGTATCTCTAATGATGAAGATGACATATCAATCTGAGCTGCCTGTGCCAGTGTTTGACCACCTGCAGAATAAAAATTCTTTTTTTCTGATGTTTAAGCAGAATTTCTTGTATTTCTGTTTGTGCCTATTGCCTCTTGTCCTGTCACTGAGCGCCACTGGGAGGACTGCAGCTCAGTCTTAACTTCTTTACTCCTTCTCTTCAGCTATTTATACTCTTGGATAATATCCCCCAGACCCTTGTCTTCTCCAGGCTGCACGGCCCTGGCTCTCTCAGACTCTCCTCATGTGTCAGATGCCTCAACCTCTCCAACATCTCTGTGGCCCATCTCTGGACTCTCTGTGGTGTGTCCCAAGAAATTGCTCTGGGGAGCCCAAGCCTAGACACAGCCCTGCAGAGCTGTTCTCACTAGGGCTGAGTAGAGAGGGAGGAGTATCTTCCTTTGCTTGCTTCCATTGCTTTTCCTGAACCAGCCATGGACCCTGTGAGCAAATTTTGCCTAACTTTCAATATCTGCAAAGCAAATACTAGCATCTGACCTAGCTACTCAAAGATGTCTTTGTAATCAGTGGAGAGAAATAGGATCATTTATTGGAAGTAATATCCTTGAAATGTGTCTTTTTATTTATAGTGAAAGAAATTTAAATTACTCAGATTAGAAGTATAACACCAAATAAAAGACACTCAACCAATAAATCATAATTTAGAATTTATGACGCTTAATCCAACAAGGGGGGTTGCTCTGCCTAAGCACTTGGCACCTATTTCCATCTAATCATATTTGGGAGTTAAAATAAATTTTCTGAGGTCACAATTTACAAAGGATTACTTTTGCTTGGAAACACGATCAGAGAAAAAGAAAGTACTCAGCTTATAGAAGAACCTATCCACCAGAGCACTCACCCAGAGGGTGGAAGAAAGACAAGTTCAAAGCTCTAGTCCCTAGTCACCATAAAAGTATTGGAATGACTACCATATAACCTGGTAGAGCAGAGTATTTTGCAATATGTTAAAGTCAAATGACAGTAAAGGAAAAAGATGGAAAATTCATAAGGTCAGTTAGAGATCCTGACTTTCTAGCTTTTGCATAGGCATGAACAGGAATTTTGTTGGCATACAAGATGCTTGCATAGGGAATCAGATCCCTCAGACATGACTGCCAGTGGCTGCCTGGTGGTGACAGGAATCTCTGCTGGAGGAGTCTTTGCAGCAGTGTCTTTGGCTGGGTTGAGATTCCCATAGCTGCTGTTCTGCTCAGTTCTAACCTGGTTGGCTCATGGTCCCACATGACCACCTCCAGCATGTAATTAACAACAGATAAAACAACTCTTAAAGATCTTAACAACATATTAAAAGTGGGTTATGTGAACGTTTCTGTAGCTGCAGTAACAGTTTCAAGTATTAACAAGTGTCTCATCTATGCACACATATGAGTTCTACAGCAGAAGCAGCCTGCACGTCTCTAGGACATTCCAATCAGGACACTCATCAACACATCTGAGCATACAAATCGTTGCCTGGGGAGAATCTCCATCACTGCCTGAAATTCCCATCTGGAGAGCTCCTGTCACAATCAGTCAAACACTTTGCTGTGGAGGGATAATGTTGAACACCCATTTCAAACCAGACTCAAAGCAGCCCATTATCTCACTGAGGGGTCCAGAATTTCGAGTTTCCTCCCTGGGGCATGCATTTCTGGAGCACAGTGACTCATCCCAGTAGGAGCAAGTGGGCAGTTCCCATTGTGCCTGATTCCAGATTACTTTCAGGGAAGTCTTCTGCCAAGTAGTGTATCTAGATTTTAGCATTACTGGACACTACAGAATTCAAATGTAAGACAAATCCATGGAAAATAACCTTTATTACTAATTTTGCTTTTAGAGAATTTTCTTTTAATTCTACAGCATTTTACAACCAGCTTTTTATCTTAATGTCTCTTTCACCCATATATGCAGAAATGTGTTGCTCTGAAATGCAGAAATTTCCGCAGAAATTTCCACAGAAATGCCAGAAATAGATACACGCCATGAAAACCTCCACAAAGCTTACATCTATAGTTCCAACAATGAGAGAAATCAATATATTTCTCAAAAATATTCCTATGGGAGAAAAAGGAAGGATTTCCTCTTATTTTGTGTACAAACCAGTGTAGAAGTACTATTTTTTAAAATTACGTAAGAGCTGCAATGAAATTGAAAAGTAAGTCAGCAAGCTAAATGTAGAAATCAATGTTTTAGTAGGAATTTCAAGGGTGTTTGCTTTCATAAATAACTATGTCAAAATATGAAGCCAAACTGATTCATTGATGAGAGGGAAAAAATAATGTTAAAAACATAAGACTCTCTGCTGTATTGAGGAGGAGATGAGCGATGACGAGGTGCGATGCAGTTTTTTTTTCATACATATATATGAAATACATACTTCATTAAAATCACTGCAGAAAGCCAACCTATGCAAAGGGAGTCAGAAAATAACATATCTTCCTTTTATGCACAAAAATGCTAGTCTCCAAAATATAAGATCCCAAAATACAAGCAATGAATCAGCATAATACGAATAGAATCACAGAATTGTTTAGGTTGGAAGAGACCTTTAAAATCATTGACTCCACATGTTAACCCAGCACTGCCAGGCCCTCAATTAAACAGTGTCCCACACTGCCACATCTACATGTCTTCTAAATACCTCCAGGGGTGGCAACTCAAGCGTGCCTCTGGGAAGCCAGTTCCAGTGCTTGACAACCCCTTCTGTGAAAACATTTTTCATAATATCTAATCTGAACCTCCCCTGGTGCAACTTCAAATAGACACCAGAGGATAGCTCAGTGAATCCTGCATTTAAAAAAAAATCTGACTTTTTTTTTGGCCATTTCCTCTGGTCCTGTCTCTTGTTACCCATGAGAAGAGACTGACCCCCACCCTGCTACAAGGTCCTTTCAGGGCTCTAGTAGGTTGTAGCTGTAGAGAGCCATGAGGTCCCCCCTGAGACTCATTTTTCCCAGACTAAACACTCTCATCTCCTTCAGCTGCTCCTCACAAGACTTGTGCTCCAGACCCTTCACCATCTCCATTGCCCTTCTCTGGATTTGCTCCAGCACCTCAATGTCTCTCTTGCAGTGAGGGGCCCAGAACTGGACACAGCACTGGAGGTGTGGCCTCACCAGTGCCCAGTACGGGGGGTCGATCACTTCTCTGGTCCTGCTGGCCACACTAGTTCTCATACAGGCCAGGATTGGCCTTCTTGGCCGTGTGAGCAGAGCTGGCTCACGTTCAGCTGCTGCTGACTGGCACCACCAGGTCCTTTTCTGCTGGGCGTCTTTCCAGACACTTCTCCCAGCCTGTAATTCTGCCTGGGTTAGTTGTGACCCAAGGGCAGGACCCAGCACTTGGTCTTGTTGAATTTCATACAACTGGCAGTGGCCCATCAATCCAGCCTGTCCAGATGCCTCTGCAGAGCCTTCTGACCTCCAGCAGATCAACACTCCTGCCTGGTCAATAAGATGCAGGGTTGATTAGGCTGTCTTTCCATCAGGTAAAATAATTTCACACTTTTGTGAAGACCTTCAAAAGCATCAGCTGGATCCATTCTGACACAAATATACTGTGCATTGAGTTTAAAACTTTTCCACTAGAAGAACGTTCCTTAATAATTTCAGATGAAAATCAGGAGTATTACCTGTAATATTACCACATTTGAAAGTGAACTTGCTTTCAGATTCCTTTGAAGGAATGAGATATTCTAGCATTCACAAATGGCCCAAGAGACAGGTAACATATTAAATGAATAATTTTCAACTCAGTAGGTGGTTTTATTTCAAATGTGTCATAAGCCTAAAATACTAAGGTTCCAACAATTAAAAAAAATATTCCCATATTCCAATTAACATTCTAAACTTTACTTTCAGGAAAATTCTAGTTTTAAAACATTTCGCTTTTCAGTATAATGCATGGCATGATAGAGTTGCAGGAGTTTTTAGGACTGGGGGACTGGAGAAGTTAAAATCAGGATAGAAAGTATCATTTAGGGGCTAGAATTTCCCAAGTCAGAGGAATGTTCAAGTTGAGGTGGAGTCTGCCTGACGGATAATATATAGCTTTTCCTTCCCAGTCCTAGCATCATAAGAGTCATAATAAAATAACTTTTATAACTTCGTAACAGAGATGGGTCTGGCACTCTGCTAGCTAGTGAGATGTCCTCAGGACACTAGAAGAGTATCAGACTGTGACTAAAAATTTGCTTCTGTGACATCTGTGCACCTGGGAATGCATTGCTAAGTTTCTGTAATTGTGAAATTCTTGTTTGTATATGGATCAGTGTGCACAACACAGCAACAATTCAGACTTCCAATGCTCCACGAGTCACTATTGTCTGCTATTTATTCCGTCCCCATCTCATACTAATAATTGTTGTAGGTATTAAAAAAAATACATTGTTGTAACTTCCAGCAAATGATCAGAGTCAAACAAATCATTTTGCTGACCAAAAGTGATATTGCTTATATGAGGCTCTCAGATACTTGAAGGTGGAGTAAGAAGAACAAGATTAGGATCTAACAGAGATTTGATCGCTGTCATCTCAACAACAAGATGTTGACAGCTAGAATAAATAACTTCTCAGGAGCAACTTGTTAAACTGGGTTAAAAGAGGATCTGTAATGATGTGGCCTGCTTTAATACCTCCTGCCAATCAGATTATATTTTATTACTCAGCTGAACTGTACAGTATGATTCAGTTTGTGTGAAACTAGAGGGTGTCACAAGATACAGACACTCATATTTCCTGAATGCAATTTGGCAGAAAATGTGGATAAAAACAACAGCATGCTGGTGTCAGAAGAAAAGACAAAAGGCTTCATGAGAGTTATTTAGGGCTAGCAGAGTGCTGGTCTAAGGCAAAGTGGCCACACTTTGCCATCTAAAAAATGTTCTCTGTGCTTCTGTGGCACACGTCAGGAAAATCTCTGAAAGCAGTGCATATACATCAGCTCGTGTTACCACAAAATGTCCTTGAGACTAACTTATAGGGCACCATCAGCCCCTTCAACAAGTCCTTCCTGAATTATGAGTGGAAAAACTTAAACTACCAAATTCAAACCCATCCAAATGGTAAACAAGAAATTAATAGTATTGCTCAGGAAAGGATTGTAGAGCAGAACAGGCATGAAAATTTCACAGCAGGACTAGTACTATTGGTGGTCCTCTGAAGTTGTGGCCCTGGCTTGCAGAAAACAGAGACTGGAAGATGCAGAAGGGTGCTTGGATGAGACAGCATGGGAAGCACAGCAAGTTACAGCTTTACTGGGAACTCTCATGTTCCCATGTCTCCTTCAACAGCTGGCTTTGTTTCACACACAAAGCTCTGTATATTTTTTCATTAATTAAAATATCTGTCTGTTTTGCTCCATTCCTATTTACCATTCCACAGGCATTTATGTCAATGCCAGTGTTTTTTAGCAATGGTTTTGTGTGTAATCATGGATGAAATCATTAAGTAGTAACTAAGCAATGATCCATGAGGAAGTTCTTGTAGAAGCACAACCCAGTCACTATGGCTAACAACTCATGCTCAAGCATTTTAGATCAATCCTAAAAACTATTTTAAATGTTCTCTACTACTAGAATGCTGTTTTAACCTTTTAAAAATGAATATTTTAGGGGTTTATTGCATTTTTGGCTTTGTGGGCCCATCTGAAATATCTGCCTCCTGAAACAGCACAAGAAAACTTAAAATCTCAGAGTAAGTCAGTACAGCTTGAGAAGGGCACTACCAGTACTGTATGGAGCTGATGGTGACTGAGTCACTGAGGCAGATAAAAGAACACAGAACTTGACCTGATTTTTGCAACTAACAGAAAGACAAATCTTTAGCAAGTCTGGTGGTTAACAATTGGCATGCTCTTGTCAGGTAGTTCCTTTCAGTTACACTTCATGTCTCTCTTTCCTTCATGCTCACTCAGTATTTGATTTCTTTCTTTCCCTCATATTAACCCATTCATTTCAGAGATATCTTCTGCTTTCAGTGTATCATGTGTTTAAAGCAAAATTACAAAATTAATGAAAAATACTTTTTTGCACTATCCTTGTTGTTTTGCTGTGGGTTGAAGAAAAGGGAGGTGAAATGAGAGATAAGGAAAGAGCTGCTCTAGTGCCTTTTGTTTCAGATCATAAAATAAGATGGGTTAGGGAATGGTTGAAGGATTTAAACACTGAGAGGCAAGTGCAGAAAGGATTTTCTCCTATAAACCTGCATGAAATGCCTTTGAAATCTTTTTGGTTTGTTTTAGCTTGGAAAAACACTTGATTTGTAGCTGAGCTTATCCTATATTAACAGGCATGCAGACATTAACTTGGGGAAGAAAGACTGAGAATCCTTCTCTTTCTCAGGCAAGTTATTAAGATTCTCAGTAAATCTTTGCAGGAAAGGAAAACAACTGTGAACAGCAGAGCTGAGTTTGCCCAAGGACTCTGGGCTGTGCCAGTGCCCTGGGGGCAGAACGTTCAGGGTGGACGTGCCTGTCTGTCACCATTGAGCATCCTGAGGGACTCCCGGGGAGCAAATTTAGGACCAGAAGATGGAAAGAAAAAAATCTGTTTATTTAGGGAGGCTATGCCAGTAAAGCAATCAGCCCTCACTCTCCAGCTCCAGGGTTCTCTACAGAGCTGCCTAAACCTATTTTCAGTGATGCCCCGCAGCTTTCCACTGCTCCCAGTCCACCAAGGCTCACACTGCAGCAGCTGCTCATAAACATGTGAAACCAACAGGAAAGGACAAGTAACTTCCAAGGACTTAACACTGAATTTCTAAAGTTTTGGAACCTGCTTTGATTTCTCCACAAAAAGTTGGAGAGATGTTCCTTTTCTGAGAACATTTTGGTCAAATGCTCCTGGCAGAACTGAATGATTACACAGAATTGTGATCAGCCTGGGCAGAGTCAGAGTAATTTAAACTTTACTGGCCTTACATAGGTAATCTAGTCTTCATGACAGTCTGGGTTTTGTAAAAAGTTTTGTTTAAATTTAGAGCTAAATTCTGTATTTAATATTTTCCTGTAAATAGCCAATTTCCTTCTACCTTTTCTAGAGCTAAGATTTTATCCTTCATTGTATTCTCATTAAATTTCAATAGAAAATTAAATTAGCAGGCACTTTTTGACAAAGCAAACATTTCTGCCTACTACTGAGACATTTGTGTCTGTGAAATTCAATACATTGTACTTATCCTTTCGCAGCAAGAAAAAAAGGATCTGTGATCCATAGGGTCTGTGATCCTGTGATCACAGATGACCACTTATCCTGTAAGGTGGCACAATTTCCACACTCATTTTGCAGACAGTCAGCTGAGGAAACTTGGTCAAAGGGAAGGTTTGCCATGCAGGAGATGCATAAAATCCCTCCAGAGCCAGGTTGTCACTCAGATTGTCCTTCCTTTCCATTGTCATCTAAATTTAAACTGGGACACAGAGCCACTGCCTGAGCTGCATATCTGCGTGCAGCCTCTAGCCATACTCAGGCAGAAGGAAACACTGAGTAGGAAACTCATATGAGCAGGAAAGGAGGGAGTCACTCTCCTCTCCCCAAACCTCTCCCCTCTAGATTCCAGGGGGTTGGATTTGCAGGCCACATGCTGGAGCACACTTGCACAGATGTGGAGACTTAGCACTGCACCTTAGAGATGTCAGGCTGTTACTGTTAATTACTAATTTGCAAGTCGCAGATGAGCTGCATTTCAAAGTATATTAAGTATCAAAGGTGCAACTTCCTTGGCTATCCAGTAGCCTAAAGGAGGGAAAGGATAATCAGATTAATTTTCTTCATAGTTTAATGTGGAAAAGCCTTAGACTATTTATGAGAACTCTCAAAATTATTTAGACATTATATTGCTCTCATTCTGTTTGCAATTAGAAATTAGAATGTTTGATTAATACACAAAGTGAATGTTGATCCACATAGAAACAGGAGAAAAGGGTTGGAAGTGTCCCCCTCAGTTATAAAGACAGCTGCTGTCTCAGTTGGTCATATAATGAAATTCTTTTCATAAAATTATCTCATTTTATCTTAGAATGACTTAGAGGTTTTTTCCATTCCCAGTCTTTCTGCAGGAAGGCAATTCAAGAACATAATTTTTCTTATGGCAGGAGATCCCACTGGTGCCCAGCCTAAGTTTGTCCTCAGCTCAGCATTCTTCATAGGCTGATAATGCATTGTTGACATAAGCAGCTCTTTTTCCTGAATCCTCCCTTCCACATTGCATCCTTAGAGAGTGACTGTCCCAGTCTGCATGTTGAGAGACTTTTCAAATCACATGTTTCAAGTCTCAGGCTTTTACTCCCTAGCTGTCTTTGCAGTAGCCTCTCCATATCTGCCGTGTGTTTGTCACTGCTCCTGCACAGAAATCGCTGCCACCTGCCATAGCATTCCAGATAATGTCTTGTCAGGACCTGTATGGACATTGATGACTCTCTGATTCTCCTGAATACATTTTAAGCCATTCATCTCTTTTTTCCACACATCCCTCATTGAGACACTTCTGTGGAAGCTGTAATCATCTGCAATACTCACATTTTCCCAAACAATCCAACAATTTTTAAAATTTAACTTCTAGAAAAAATAAACATGTCTGCTTGTAAGTCCATGATTTTGCCATTTCTATCATTAATTTCATGACAGTTCTTAAGCTCTACTGTTCATCATGACCCACCCTGCCTTGATAATTTTTTAAATTTCACATCATTGGAAAATGTCATCAAAATACCCTTGTTTTTCATATCAGGGTCATTAGGAAAATATTAATCAAGATTTGTGCTGCAGACGATCCTTAAGATCCCTCAAGTATAATAGTTCTTCCTTCAAGATTAACTTTTGCCATAGGTTTAATTTGGTCCCATTTGGTTAATTTCCTACGTCCCTTAAAGTGCCGTGGAAAGCAACGTTGCTGTATGTAACTGCTTCTGTGGTGCTTTAGTGGATATTAGGCTGCCTGCATGTCTTTTGCATGGAAAAACAAATTGTCAGGGGAAGCCACAGTTATTCTGACACTATCTTCTTCTAGAATATCAGAAAAAACATTGGAATCTTATGCTGAATTTTATCCTATCTTCTTCCTACGGGACTGGAAGCAGCAGTGCTCTGACTGGTGCCTTTTCACAGCTGCAGGAGAACCCTTCCACCACTGCCCACCCCCTTTCCAGCAACTGCAGCACCTGTGTAACACCAACCAGTGCTACAGGGAGGGGAAACACAGAGACCCTTTATTTCTCTTTCCTGCCCTGATGAATCCTCATTTGTTTACCTCTGAATCTTTGACAACATCATTTTCAACTTGTTCTCAAAACCCCCAAACATCATGTTCTGGGATGACCACAAACTATAGCATAGTTGCTGGGATTACATTTCTTCTGTCCTCCTTTGAAAAATAGATGCTATATTTGCTGGTCTGCAGTCCTCTAATATAAGCTTTGATTTTATGACCTTCCAAAAAGCTTTTTTCTACATTTTATTTATTTTATAAATTTATCTTTTTTGGAATGTTAGAAAGGCTTTTAGTATATCATTATAGAAAATTGAGGACTTGCATTCATCAATCTTTAGGCCATACCCGGTCTGTCTTTAATAATTTTCTCCACTCTGAATGCATAGCAGCTAATTCCTTCTTATTTTTTGTTATACGAATCCTTATATTTTTTGTTTTCTCCTATTTTCTTTGAGAGGTCTGACTCAGTGTGGGAGATGGTCAGAACTGTGCAGTGCTGCTTTAAGGTATTGAAGAATTGATGATGCTAGCTGGGGAAAGCATGAGCTGGGCTCCTGATTCCCTGGCTCAAGCAAGGCTTGAAAACAGAAGGATGGCTGGACAGTATCTGGAGTAAGGTGGAGGTTTCACAGCCGAGAAGAGGCACAGAAGAGCACCCACAGACCTGTACTCCCCCTTCACCCTGAAAAACGAGTCTTGATGCAAAACTTGTCCATTAAGAGATAAGTTTGTGTGTAAAGACTCTCTGGCCAAGGTCAGACAGTCTTCACTGCCACCCATAGTACACCATTGTTCTGTCCCTTTGGGAGGGGACAAAAATGTGTAGTATAGAAGGGTGGCTTCAGAGCAGAAAGAGTCACAGGGGCAAAACACCTTTGCTTGCTCAGGATCAGTTGGTGGATTGTGTCTCTCTTTCTCTCCTGCAAGGATGCCTTTAGGTGAGCTTAGCACCTCCTACTTTGTTGGAGCAGACCTGGGAATATTCATTTCATGTGTGTGTGTGTGTGTGTGTGTATGCACCCTTATACAGCAGATAGATATCTGCTGCCATACCTTCTGTAGTGACATATATCAACACTCTGTCATTGGTTCATTTGTCACCAGCAATCCTGAACCTTCTTTCCTGTTGCTTCAGTGAACTGTACTATTCATGAACCCAGGTCATGCAAGTCCTTATTGAACACAACCAGACCTGAATTGGTAAACTGCATTTTTTGTGAATCTGTACTTGTGAAAGCTCTTATTGAACTTAACTAGACTGAATGAATCCATGCTGACTTGAATACGATCAGATGTTAAACCCAGTAACACACAGCCTCTCTGATCTTTGAGGACCAGCTGCAACCAAAGGTGGTTTATTTTCTGCTTGATTTCTATACCTTTAACACAACACTCTTTTTTTTTGCAGAGTCTTGTTCTATTTCAGTACTTTGCAACACTTTAGTTTTCTGTATTGATCACTTCTTTCTTCCTTTGCCTATAGCCTTATTTCTTAGCCCTACTATTTCCTTTCAGGTCTGCAGCTGATCTTTCAAAGGTTTTTACCTCTAGGCTGGTATATATGTTTTGAACATTTCTGCCTCTGAGATACAGAGAAATCTAAACCATGTCTTACATGCCAGTTCTGATGCTTTCAGTTATTCTGTCATCTTTACCTAGTTCCCTCAGTTAAAATAATCCCTTTTGAAATTGCAAATCTTAAATACAGAAGGTTTTTGCTATTGATACTTCTAAACTGGGGTGCTGAACTTGAGATATCACACTAAATGATGCTGGTTTGGGAGGTGATACTAATTAGCTGCAAATCCATGGAAGAGAGGGAAAGCAAGGCTAATGCAATGCCCTGACTCAGATCTGCCACAGTCCACCCCTGAATTCCACTTTTCCCTCAAAGACAAAGAAGCACCAAAGTGGTAAAGTAACAGACATTTTGTGTTTATTAATGGTTTTCTTCTTAGCTTACCATGTAGGAACAAAGGCAAATAATATTCTGAATTTTTAAGGAAATTAGGCATTTAGAGGACAAGCAATTTTCAACAGAGAAGGGATTTGGTTTACCATGATGTTAGACATACCTCAGCTTTTTGGAGACAAAAGCCCTGACTGAACCAGGCTCACCACAATGCCTTGCACTTTAGATAAATGCATCCCTGAGAACAACAGGTACAAACTAATGTTAGACATGGATCACAAGCTGAGTGTCAAGCATGATCAAGCTCCAGTAAAAGTGATGTATGAGGCAAGAACAAATCAACAAAGGTTGTCTAAACCGGACTATGAGAGAATTAATGATAACAGTCCTCAGCACAGCTGTAGTGAGGATGGGAGAAATCTATGCAGGAATAAACAGGAAAATAAATAATGGACTTGAATTGCTCCAAGAAAGTTTTAAAACATGTTAAAATATATCTTTCATATGTATATACTAAAAAATGGGTAAGAATTGATTGGCAAGGAAATCTGCAACACCTCCACTACTGGAGTTCTCTAAAAACAGATTAAATAGATTTAAATAGCATTTCTCAGGAGAGTTGTGGTTATCATTGATTTTGCCTTGAGATTGATAAACAGACTATATGAGCCCCAGGTAACCTTCCAGACCTATGACCCCATGGCAAAACTGGGAAATCTAGGAAGGTCTGGTCTTTCTTCTATTTGCTCATTCATCCTTTCTCTAGATACAGACTCTTCACCATGGAAGTATGTGAGTGAAATCAATTCAACTTTAGCAAATGTAACAGTTGAGGTCTTGATATCTTCTGCTTTGATGAGAAAACACAGCTTAGTGAAGGCCAAAATAAAGTTGCAGGAGCAACTCCTTGTTGTACATAGTGGCATAAATAGCTCTTTTTCACTATGTGTGGTACCAGCTGGAGATCATTTTGTTTCCTAAAATCTACAGGACTCATTATCTTTATCTTGGCAAGTTACCATTTTGATATTGCTCCTTGCTTCCCCTCCCTCAGTATTATTCAGATAAAAGACAGGACTTTTTTTTTTTTCCTGATAAATTCCCCATCAATGTCTCTATTCTTCCTCTGTCAATTCATTTTCTTGGTAATTTTAGCTGGCCCATCTAAAATGGCCTTCATTACTATTCATCTAGGTCTTCTACAATATCTAATTACATATGGCTGTCATACATAGGAGTTTGTAGGAAAGCCTTTTATATTTAAACTCTATAACCCAGCTCTATAATTGGAGTCATCAGATGGTTTTAAATCTCTGACTGCCATTAATTTTACCATTACCAGTTCACCAACCTGCAGCAGCCCCTGTGGCTGTTCCCCTTCTGGGCTGCAGGCTACAGTGGGATGAGTCTGGAGAGGTCCTGCCTGTGTCATTCTGCTCATCCCACCCAAAAAGGACAAGGAAATTGCAGCTTGGCCTCCCCACAGCAAAAAAAGTGGTCCAGAACAGATATATTTTCTTCACAGGTCTCCCCATGCTGAGGTATATATGTGCTCTGCTCCCATTCAGAGCCTTTACACTTTAATGTTTTACAAAAACATTGCCATTTCTACATTTATGCTTAGGGAGTTGATGAGATAGATAGTGTTTTTGGGATAGTAAAATGTTTTAATTTAAGGCCATTTCATATAAAAGAGTAGAAAATTACTCTTTGTGGAAAAGGTTAATAATTTTCGATTTTTTCTTTGAAGACAAACATTTCAGTATATTTTAAATTAGTTTTGCTTTTCAGCTGTGAACTAGATGAAAAAATCAGTCATGGATACCCTGGTCATCTGGGGAGAGCACAAACCATCACTGAGGACAGACAGAGGAACAAGAATGGAAAGAGACTTAGAAAATTTAAGCTTGTTATAAGACACCAATTTAATACACAGAAAATTATGTTTATGGTAGGGAAACATTAAAAATCTGACAGAATATGGATGCTAAAAGAGTAAGCAATCAATTGTTCAGCATGAGGAAAAATAAGATGACATTGGCTTAATTTTGCAGCAAAGGACACTTAGGTTTGACTTTAAGAGAACCTTGTTAATTCTAACAATAGAAAAGTACTGTTAGAGGCTACTCAGAGAGATGGCAAAATTCCCAATGGAAAGTTTCAAGAACATATTTCCAGAATGGCTTCAGTATGTTTGGTTCTGCCTCATTATGGAAAGATAACCTGACCCAGCCTTGTATTGCTCTGAGCTCCCTTCTCTGTATTGTTTCAAGGAGACAAAAGGGAACATGAGAAAAATTTTCCAAACTTTAGTTTCAGGTCAAATTGAAATTTCTGTCTTGGAGACTTTTTATGAAAAACAGATCGGACTTTTTTCCTTTAAGTGTTAATGGTGATTATCTTTAAAAATCTCTAATTCTTTAGTATATTTCCAAGAGGAGAAGAAACCCACAGCTTTATAATTCAGTGTGAGATACTTTTTGCCTGGGCTGTAAGTGGGGTTGAACTTCTCTTTCTGGGTTTGGCTGCCGTGTGAGCCTGGGAATGCACCACACATTTTGGCTGATCAGCAAGACAAAGTGCTTTTCTCACAGTCCTAAGACTTGTACTGCAGGAAGAAAGTCTTTAGTGAATTGGATGTAGATAGCAACATCTCTTCCAACTTGGCATCACCTCAGCCAGTTCGGAAGAGACCATGAAGCCCATCAGCATAAGGAAAAAGGCAATTAGCTGGCTACCTAAAATGAACAGAGAGCTACCTCCTTCACAGCTGGAGGCACACTCCACCGCTGTGTTGGAGATAGTGTTGGGTACCATAGAGGGAGAGGTGAGAAAAATAATACCAAATTAGATAATTTCATGTTTTTTTCTGCTCCCTGCTGAATAATTCCCAGGAACTGTAAGCAGCTGCCCCTGGGTGCAGGTTTCCAGATGCTGTGTGTGTTGCATCTTGCCACTCGGCAAGCGTACTCTTCCTCCCAGTGCCTGCTGACAGGTCTGGCCCTGCAACCATCTGGCTTGCAAAGTAATGAGACCAAATGAAATGGAGCTTGAAGAATTAACATTCTTTCCTTAATCTATTAATAACTGAACAGTGTTGATTTTGGTGACAGCTAGATACTTTATTGTGAAGCAGACTGGTTAATTAGAAGCATTGTAGTGAAGGTTATATTGGATATGTGTATCCCCTCAGAAACACACATTTTTAATAAGGAGAGGTTGGTTTTATTCACAGTTTTAAAACAGTCACAGAAAATGCTAGGTGTGAAAAAGACAACAATTTTTTTTTTAAGAGACTATTTTCTCCAGCTCTTGGTTACTGCTTTTTTACTATTCGAAAGATCTCTCTATTTTTAATGTGACTATCAGCTAAAAGCTATCAGTATACAAAAGGAGGCATCAGACACGTGCTGATCTCTGCACCAGTACTGAGCCACCTCATTTTCAGGGTCCTGAGGGCCATCTTCCTAGCCTGAATAAGCACACAGACAGGCACCTTCCTTAATAAGGAAAAGCATTCCCATTTACCTAACTTATCTCTGGTCATGAGCATCTCATAGGTTCTTTTATGTGCTCCTGCCGCTGGCAGACACAAAACCTGGCTGACCCACAGGCATTTCTTAATTGTATTTAAAGAAGGCTCATATGGTTTCAAAACAGTTCAAATTAAGTCTATAGAACCTCTGGATAAATTGGAAGAAATAGAGGTTTTGCTTGATTTAATTAAATTTATTTTAAGCTGACCTAAAGCCACAGTAGTACAATTTTGAATTTAGCCATCACCTTCTGGTAACTTGTGATTCTGGGAGTAGCTTGTTCACATGTCAAGGCTTTCAGATTGAGGAGTTGGCTGTTAAAAATACCTCTATTTTTCTAGTACAGTTATTAACTGGTACAAGTCAATGCTTGTAAAACTGTTGGCTGTTATTTTAAATATCAGCCTTTAAGTAAATGTCTTCTCATTACCACTTTCTGAGTGAGTAAGGTACTGAGAATGAGGGCACAACTGAGTATTTCCAGTGTTCCCTGTGGACTTCTGGCACTGCCACCTCTGATATTTTCATACCCTCTCCAGCCTTGAAGGCTGCACAGCAGTGTCAGCTGCCCAGGTTAACTTACTACCTGTGTAAAATGACAGGTTTCTTGCTCTTGATCTTTACACTTATGCTGCTGTAATAACAGAAAGGCCTTGTTAATAATTGCTGTAGTTCACCAGGAGAGACACACAGGCACTCAGACTGCTCCTTTCCTTTTCTTCTCCATCTCTCCACTGTAATGCTTTATCCCCTCCACCTGTACAGGCTTTGCTCTGATTTCTGCTCCTGTTGATGCTCCTCATCATCTACAATCACTGCTTTCTCTCCACCTCTTGCTTCTTCCCTCTCTTCCCAGCAGCTATTTTTTCACCTTTCAACTCTGGCACAGAATGGGTCCAGCAATACTAATTGGAGGAATATATCTGCATAGTGCCCTTTGGCTGCTCAGATCAGGTTCAAGCATTTCTGGTGGCTCTGCTCCAGGTGGGCCAGTGGGTCCCAAAGAGGCAGCTGGGCCCAAGACTCTGAAAGGCTGCTTCTTCCCAGGGGTCCCTTCACGCTTGTAGTGGCATGGGCTGCATCACCCTGGCAGGGCTGGCCGGTCCCTGGTCACCTGCCGGGCATTGCTGCTGGCACTGGCATGCTGCAGTAGTGTCCTCTTGCTTGGCAAGAACTCAGCACTGGTCCTGTTAAATGGCAGCCTGCATTCAAGTAGGGGAGTCTTAGATTTTGATTACTAAACTCCATCAGAGAACAACCATGGGTTTTTTGCGACATTTACCAAATGAGTATTTGTTTCTTCTCTTAAATGGTTGTTTGCATCGGTAAGTTCGCAGAATTCACAGAATTCACAGAGTTCAAAGAATGATTTAAAGATCATTGACCCATGCCCTGACACCTCAACTAAACCATGGCACCAAGTGCCACATCCAGTCTTCTTTTAAACACATCCAGGGATGGTGACTCCACCACCTCCCTGGCAGGCCATTCCAGAACTTTATCACTCCTTCTGTAAAAAACTTTTTCCTAATATCCACCCTGTATTTCCCTTGACACAGCTTGAGACTGTGTCCTCTGGTTCTGTCAGTTGCTGCCTGGAGAAAGAGACCAACCCCCACCTGACCACAACCACCTTTCAGGAAGTTGTAGAGAGTGATAAGGTCACCTCTGAATCTCCTTTTCTCCAGGATAAATAACCCCAGCTCCCTCAGCCGTTCCTCACAGGGCTTGTGTTCCAAGCCCCTCACCAGCCTCGTTGCCTCCTCTGGATGGGCTCCAGCCTCTCAATGTCCTTCCCAAACTGAGGGGCCAGAACTGGACACAGCACTCAAGGTGTGCCCTCACCAGTGCCAAGTACAGGGGAAGGATGACCTCCCTGCTCCTTCTGGCCACACTGTTCTTCATACAGGCCAGGAGCCATTGGCCTTCTTGGCCACCAGGGCACTCTGCTGGCTCATGTTCAGCCAGCTGTTGACCAGTACCCCCAGGTCCCTTTCTGCCTGGGCACTGTCCAGCCACACTGTCCCCAGCCTGTAATGCTGCAGGGGGCTATTGTGCCCAAAATGCAGGACTTGGCCTGCAGGACTCAGCACTTGGACTTATTAAACTTCAGTTCAGGTTTAGTATTCCTAAATATCTTTTGGCCTAGGAAGGTAACAAACTGCTCTTCAGATTTGCAAATATAGATCTGCTGACTTATGCAAAAAGGCTGTAGTTTTCCTCAGGCTTCTTCTTCTGCTCCCACAGGGCCAGTGGCAGCTGAGCTTATGCCCTCATGGCCCCAGGGCTCCCTGCTGATATTAGGAGTTCCTTTTGCTGGGGAACAGACAACAAAATGTATTTGTGATGTAGTCATGATATCAACAGGTAGGGAAAGACAATGGCAGCATCACCAGAATGACAGAAAAATGTTCATTTCTCTTTCCCATCCTCTGAGTATCCCCATTTCAGCCTCCACATATCCTTGACTTCAGGAGAAAAATGTGGTGCCAGCACTACCAACTGGATGCATCTGAGGTTAGGATCCTTTTAAAGTTTTTAGATATCTAAATAAAGTACTGGCTTGATATCCAGGAAGGATCAAACCTGCTTTATTTTATCTCCTCTGTGCTGGAAATTACATATCCTATATAGGTGTCCAAAAATGAATTTAGTGGTTTAATTTGTGTTTAAATACATTGTGCCAGGAATATCTCACTTTGATTAAAAAAAAAAAATCTATTCTTGCAGTGTCTAAATAGTGGCAACAGAATGAAAACCCAGAGTATTTTATTCCAAGTGGAGAAGGTGTTCAAGGATATTCCAGGGAAGTATGCCATTTGCACAAGGAAAAGCAGATTTCAAGAGAGCACATGTGGATGTGGACATCAAAGTTGTTTGGCAGAACAAAACTGGAGAGAAAGACTTGAAGTTTTGCAAATATTTTCTTACAGTTCAGGAGACTTTATAAGCCCATCAGTGACCTCTGAAGAAGGATACTTCTTGTCCATAGGTCGAAGTTTATTTCTGTATTTGAAGACCACACTTCCATTTTGAACCTGAGGAACTGGAACAGGAGAACCTAGCAAGTTCTGGTGAAGAGAGAAGTGGGGAAAAGCAACCAGTTTACAACTCTACCCAGGAAGTTTTTTGTGTATTATGGTCTCCAGAAGACATACAATTGTCAGAAAAAGTTTGTGGGAGGAATCATCCACTTCCAACCTTTTTTTTTTTTCTCAGAACTGTAATTAAAATGCTATAAAACTGTAATTTTTTTTGGATAGTTTTGCCTGATCCTGTTTCTGGCTGTGATTTACCACTGATATCTTAGTAGATGATGTTCCTTGTGATGTAGAGTAGTGTTAAAATCAAGCAAAGCCCACCACAGAATCTCAGTGTAGTTCCAGAGCCCTTACCCTCAGCTTTTCCACAACTGTACTGTTTGTGTAACTTTGTGTAAGTAATACCTAATCCTGCAAGTGATACTCAAGGGAGTAATACCACTCTCAACAAGCATCTAAGTTTAGCACCAGATTTGAAGGCTGGCACACAGTCAATAATACAGTCCAAAACTGCTGCCCAGCACTTCTACAACAGCAGTCACAGCTGAAGTCTATTGCACACCCACCAGACATTCTACAATAACATGCCTGGGAGGTGTTTCCACAATGGTCTTGATTTGAGTCAGTGTTTAAACAGAGTGGAAAAAAAACCCCAGCATCCAGATACAAAATATTTTGAGACTCCATTCAAGCTATTATAGCTGTGCTAAAACTAGCCTTGAAAATTGTAGACATGCTTCTCATGGGCATGAAAAAACATTGTGTCACATACGAAATTGAGTGTTGTTGATGCATTCACAAATGGCCATGCAAAATTAGATAATTTAATGACAAAAGGAAAAAAAAGTTAGTGAACACGGCTGAAGAATTACATGCAGTACCATCTGTTTGCTTTCTTCTTCTTTCCTTGGATCTTTGCATGTCCATTGAAGGTTACTGTTACTATCTGAGTAGCATAAACTCAGCATGAGTAAACAGAAACAATTTATTTTGTGAATTTCCAAGTTCAGAACTTGTGAACTGCAGCATTTAGCCTTGTCACTGATTAAACTGTTTTATAAAGAATTTCATTAATCTTACTTCATTGTATAAGTTATTAATTTTAGAGGATTTTTTGCTATGTGTTTTCATTGTTCAATAAAAAATGATCAAGTTAAAGTGGAAATGGATATGGAGCAGAAGGTCTGTGCCTTTAGGGACTGACATCAGTTATTAGACACATATCTTAAAGAATCTGAAATTCCTCCTGGCAGGTGTATCATAAACAAGAAGCTGTAATTTATGGTCTGATGGTGCTGAGCTACTTGGCCATTATAATTAAACTTGCATTAAAAGAACCCTCCTGCTGTTTCCTTCTCCTTCTGGAAAGGCTAGCAGTTTTCTTCAAACAATTATGACAGTATTTCTAACACCTCTGCATTAGTTTTCAGGATATAAAAAGCCACATGCTCCTTTACATGGCCAGACTGCAAATCTAGCAGAGGGGAAAGGAAGCACAGGAGCAGGAAGCAGCATTCCCCAACAGAGATGGGATTGCTGGGAAGAGCAAGGCAACAGCAAGAGCGATCTCTTCTTCCAGTTCTATTTTTAAGATAAAGTGAAATAGCTACACAGCTCTCTAGCTAAAAGAAAAAAGAAAATCCAAACAAGAAAATGATGTCTGTAAGAAGCCATTACTTTCCTGGGTCAGCCAAAGACCCACTTGCTGTATATTTAACTCGTGACATGGGTGATGGCAAAGACAAAGTTGAAGCTTGCCAGATAGTGTGACCACTTTGGTCTCTTCCTCCAGACAATCCCTGTCTTCAGTTTCAGGCTCTCTCCCAGGCTGGTTTCTGCCCTGGAGTTCAGCCTTACACACACCTGCTGACTCTGGATCTGTTCAGCATCTGGTTCATACCTCATCAGCTCCCTTTCCCATTCAATTCCATTTCTGTTCTTTCACCTTTTCCCTTCATCTCAGTTTTCTCCTACCTGCAGGCTCACAGTATATTCACACATGGCAGAGTTTGCGTATTGTGAAATTGCAAGGGCATTCAGAAACTAAATTTGAATCAACCTCAACTGATCCTATGCCAAAAAAAAATAAAATTAAAATTTTTAAATTTTAATTTGGGCAAAAGTTTGACACACATGAACAGAGCTTTCTGTCTCCCTCATGCTCCTGCTTGGAGCACTAGAAGTTTTCAGGCCCTCAAATGCATTAACTTGTGTGAGAGCACCAGCTTTTCCTCAAACAGTTTTTGGCTCAGTTCTCCAAAACCAAATTTATTCTCCAAATGGAAATTAATAGACACAGCACTTCCAGCTTTGCAAAGTTATAAGCAACCAAAAGGCGGGCTAAAATGGGAATCAATATCCAAATCTTATCTACACCCAATGCTGGGATCTTGTTTGCAATATGAACATAGGCCTGAGTAGTATCTATGCAGCATCCTGTCCACCTGCTGCTTCAAGAGGTATTCAGACTATGTCATAAAATGCCAATTGCAGAAAAGCAATTCTAATTCCTTTTCAGCCAAGCCTTCCAACTGTAGATTTCCAAAGTGCACAGAAATATTTATAACTAGCATTCATATTGCTAATTGAAATATTAGTAGGAGATACCAGCTGCTTCATGTATCAAAATACTGACATTCATTATTATTGGTTGGCAGAGACTTCAGGGATTTTTTAAATTTTTGTACAAATTTGAGAGTTAATGAAAGTATACTAGAAGAGTTGACTGAGACCCAAACATGAACTCTAACCCTTTGCTCTACCCCTGCCTTTCTAAGAGCTTTAACTGCGGAGCCAAAGCCTGGGCAGGGTTCCCTGGAAAGCAAAGGACTAGCATCACAATTTGAATTTTTCCAATTTCTTTTTCTCAGCTGTGCAGGAAGAGCACACCAGATATTTGAAAAGGTTTATGCTATCCGTGTGGCTCGGTGTGCAGTTATATCAGCAGGAAGAATGAGAGAAATGGAAAAAGAAAGTCTTGGGCAGCCTTGAAAGATGTTGCTTTAAGAAAGCTGAACTCAGACCCTTCAGGGCGAAGGTGTGTTTTATCCCACGCATTGCCAGTTTGTAATTGCATGCCATTTTCTTAATTGCATGTTCAAATGATTAAGAAGCACTGCTGCTAGCACTATGATCACAAGTGAAATTAATATAGGTACTCACTGATTTTGGAATGATTTGGAAAATTATTATGTGTGTAAGATTACATGGATATTAAATAAGAAAATAATAACCATTTAGACATTTTACACAATCTAGCAACAGCAGGTGCAATTTCATTATTCTCTTCATGCAGCTTGCTAACTCTTATTATCCTCCTTCTTGGAAAGACTGACTATATGATTGTTATCAATCTTGTGGTAGCAATATTACCTAACTAGGAGGGCACATTACAATTTAGACATCCCCGTCCTAGGCATTATAGAAACAAAAAAGAAAGAGTGGATCCATGACAAACAGAAATTACAGTCTGAGTCTAAGACTAAAATCAGTAGGTGGCAAGGTAAAGAAAAAGTGTTGCTTTTGTTACAGTGTATAGTAGAAGCTGAATTGCCCATTTCCGTGACTTACCATGCTATGATTTCAGGATTGATTTTACCTGAGCAGTTTGTTAACTTTTCATTGCATCAATCCAGACATTTATGCTATGCATTCATCATAGTGGTGCCCAAGAGAGTTGAAGGCTCACGACAGCTTTAGTAGCCAGCCTTTGGAAAAATACAAGGAGAAGCAGTACACAATGAAAAAGTAGAGATTTCATTCTCAACATCCTATTGGTGTAACTCTTAAATGGTGATAGACCCTCACTCAAGTGGGATATTCGAGGGACTATAAGACACTCATGGCTCAGAATCCCTTAGAAAGAGGGAGGATTACTGGCTAATCCTCCTTTACTCGTTTCCTAACAAAAATCCAGTAGATTATATAAAATAACCAAGTTATTCTGTGTCTTTGACTGAACTATCTATTTTGCTGTATTAGGACAAGGCACACACTGGACACGATGTCTCTGATCCTGATTTCCTCCTTTTTTGCTGTGTTAGATCTTTGTGCTTTGTTTTTGGCATCACTTTCAATGAAATAACACAAGTGAGAAAGCAGAGAGATCCCAAAGCTCCAGAGGTACTGGAGTGAGCTCTGCTGGTGGTGGGACCCCCCTCCTGGGCTCCTTCCCAGGGATCGGTGTAGGTGGGCTCTGTTGCACACCAGCTGAGTGCTAGAGCTGACTGGAATGCTTCAGCCACAAAATTTTGTCTGAAACTTGCATTTGTCAAAAAAGGCACTCAGAGGGAAAGCATAGTTTCACTGAAAAAGATCTTTCAGGTTTTAGATAGATTTTTTAACTAGAAAGGAATCTTTTCTCCCCAGAACTGGCCATCCAAGGAATAGAAACTATAGTTCCCTTCCCTGCTCTACCTGAAATACATGGAGTATTTCAGCCTTCATTTCTCACTCTCTTACTTAGTGCCCTCAATGCTAGTAATTCCTTCTTTAAGGCTTGGTCAATTTACTTTTCTTCAGTGTTTGGAGTGTTTCTTGTTTTGTCCTGCAATGGAAGGGTGTCTTTTTTGCAGCCAGAATATCTATCTGCTGCCAAGCCTTACTGAGACTGTCAAAACTATACCATCAGATTTTAACTTCACAGCACATAGGAGGGCCTTAGGAAAAAGGACTGGGTTTCTAAGGTAGAGAGGGCACAGAATCTTGCTAGTTATGTCTGTCCAAGCCACTGAGGATGTCTGTAATTGAAGGAGCATTTCCTATTTTCTCTAGCTGTGAGGCCATTGTAAGCCATAAAATTTACACAGAGGTGTACAAAGATCTGCAGCAAATCTAGATCCATTTATTTCAAATGAGCTTGAAAACTCAACAGCCCTGGCCCAAGCACTTGAGCTGGACAACCCACTGCTGAGTGTAAATGACTTGAAATCAACAGCTACTTTCTCTCCACTTGCAGACTTCTGCAAGTAGTTCCTGAAATCATGAAGGCAATATGATTGCTCTTTCTGAGAATGCAGAAGCTCTGGTTGTCTTGTTACTTTATTCCCTCACATCTTTTCTAGATGCCCTTAAGTTAATTAAAGTTAATTAAAAATCTGATTTGAAGATCAGAGGCAAAATTCAGTAATCTTTTAATTGCTGTTGAAACATCTGCACAGGCATTTCTACTTTCACTTAAGGTGTTTTCATTTTTAATAAAATCTTGTCTGGAGAGTGAGGTTGGCAGACACTTTGTTAGTAAAACAGCAGCTTAACAGCTGGGGAAGGCAGACCATCAGCTGCCTGTTGCTATAGAGTCGGTCTCTGGGTGCTTTGCTATTCAAGTATCATGCCTTCATGTTATGCCTTTTAGGAATATTTCTAAGAAAAACTTGCATCATATTGGATTAAAGTCCTGACAGGTTTTTTTGTTTTTTTCTGACTATATGTAACCCCATATTACTAATTAACTAGAAGGTGTGAGAGCTCTGACAGTTTCTGAAACGGAAGAGATCAAGTTCCTTAAGGCCAGAGGCTAAGAATTTCAATCTGCAAAGACATTCACATCAGTGTAGTGCTCTGTTTTTGTATTTTTTGTTTCATTTTGCAAAATCAAATACTATAGCCCTGTTGTAGAATCCAATTCATGTTATTGGACTAAATAACTATATAGACATAGGATGCTGCTTAAGTTTAAATGCAGCATACAGATGAGATGAACATAATAAATGGCAACGAAACACAGAGCACAGAACAATAACAGATATGGAAAAATAAGCCTAGGAACAATCCTGAGATATGATCTGCTTGCCTCCTTCTCCATCACTGCAGAATGGGCTCTGCCTTTGCTGTTTGCAGCTATTGGGCTCAGAGCTCTGCATCTCCAGAGATGCTCTGGCTGCATCCCCTGCATCCTGCTGTCTTATTGGGTCATTGTTGTTATGGAATTTAACCTACTGTCTCACCTGGGATTCTTTTGCCACGAGTTAAACTCATTGCCATTTTCTTCTTTGGACAATAATTTACTACGGTGTGATACTTCACTTGCTGCAGGAAGAAACTGTCAGAAATCAAAGATTTTAGGCTCATAACTTATCAGTCCAGACACATGGTGCCCTCCCTATAGCTCCAAAGTGGGATTACATATACTGCCACAGGTTAGCCAAGGATGCTGCTTTTACCAGGTTTGCAATGGCTCTTGTAGCAGCATCATGGTTGGTAGACAGTGCCAGTGCTCTGTTTTGCAACCACGGGTAGCTATTTTCAAACACATCACTCCAACATTGATAATGCATCACCAATTAGTCTGAGCAGAAGCTCACACTCCCAGCTGCGCTGATTCAGTACTGTACCACTGTGCATTTCAGAGCTGTGATTTTTGCTGTTGCCTTTGTTGTGTTCTTTTTCATCCAGGCATTCTCCATAGACCAGTTGTCGCAGTTAAATTTTTGCTCAGATTGTGGCAATTCCAACCACTAGCAAAAAATCTTTTAAAAACAATCCACCGGGCTTGTATGTCTTGTGAGAATATGTGGTCTTGCAAGACTAAAGGAAATCTTTACCGTAGGAAAAAAAAAAATTATTTCAAGAGCATTAACATTATAATAAATTTTAAACGTTTTAAAATATCACACTTGCTGAACTCTTTTTCCCATTTGAACATGTAACGATGATGCCAATATTTTGTAAGTTATTATAAAAATAAATTTCTTCAGAGATCTGGTTACAGAGTAACCATTGACAACCAAAGTTTCATCCTGCTGAGTTCATTGCAACAGTTTGCAAAGAAAATTTTTCCAGGCAATCATGTCTCAAATGCACTCGCTAATTAATCTATTAATATTAAAGGCAAACAGTTGCAAATCCTGCAGGATAATTTTACCCCTTGTGCATTCTCTCTAGAGTAGATCCATTATTCTGATGCAACTAAGATCTCTGAATTTTTGCAATGATTCATTAATAGAAATTTGTAATGCAGCAATCAGTTGGTGCCCCAATGAAATGTACATATAGTAAAGATCTTACTAGGTTTCAGAATTTTTACTCCAAGATTAATGAAAGAGAGAGGTTGTGGCAGACAGACCCAGGATACTGTAATCGTGTGTTATTAGCTGCACTGTTAAAAATACAGTGTGTTTAAGGTACAAATTGTTTGTGGGAGGAGCAGCACTGAAGTTTGTATGTGTGACACTTCGTATACCAGAATATGGCCAGTAGTCTTTTAAACATGCTTCTGTCAAAGACAGGAACTCCTACATGTTCCTATTGCATCCCAGGTTTGAAAGTAATTTATAAATGTTTAGACTATGCAGAACAGGCAAGAAGTTCATTAAGTCATCCTTCAATAGATACACAGAGATAGGAGTTTCCATCTGGTGCAGCCCAGTGGTTCCCACTGCAGTGAACTGATAGTGCATATGGTTTCTTTGGCAAACAGTTCACTGTTTAGAACTTTTCCTTTCAAGCATGGGGGGGGAGGGGGGGGGGGAAGTGAACCAAAAAAATAGGAAGGTCTTCCTGCTTCACCTCTGTATTTATTATACCACTGACTCCATGAGAGTGCTGTATATTAACTGCACAGTAAGAAGCTATTTTTAATGACTCTTCCCTGCTGGTCTTTACTGAGTTGAATGGCTGATGCATCTGCTTCAGGTATACTCTTCTTGTAACCACATATTTACAGGCAGAATTAGAATTATGTATTTTGTGGCTGAATTTGGAAGAAGTAAACTCCATGTAACTAGCTGAGAACAGTAATAATTTCTCACTTCCATGCTGGTGGTACATAAGACATAATACCTGATTTTCTGTTACAGTTTCCCTCTCAGAGTGTGATGTTACTTGTTTTCATCACTGGCCTTCTTTGCCATCTCAGTACTCTGCAGGGTATATGCATGTATCAGTGCTTTATAAAGTACCAGGTCTTGAACATGATTTAAAAGAATGTTGAAAACTTCCTTTATTTAAAACTAAGTTAAATAATATTATTTAAAATAACTTAAAAGCCTCAAATTTCATTTGCCTAGAGTTAAAATGACAGAATAAGGAGCCATACCCAGCAATATTACTCACAAAGATTTCAATAATCTTTACTTCTTTCTTATACACTTTGCTCCATTGACAGTTGCTATGATTACCTATAAATGCCATTAATTTCATTACTATATCAAAGTACACGAACCAACTGAGCTTTTTAGATGTTTTAAATTTTGTTTGAAACCTACATTCCCCCGGTAATTCTAAGTAGTTATATGCAATAGAATTTAAGATAAGATAGATTTTTCTTGCAATGGTATTCTGAACCAAAGCTTTAGAGAACACTGTGTGTTACAGGAGATATGAAAAAGATGTGATAGTTGGCAACACTGGTTTTGTTTCATTACCATCACATCTGAATGCAGGGAACCTTCTCCCAGCATTGCTAACATTTACTCCTCTGGAAATCGCCCAGACCACCATCCTTCTCCAGGATGCAAAGAAGGGAGAAGGTATCTGGAAGCAGTGATGAAAGCTGGCTGTTAAAAAGCGTGCTCTGAGCAGAGATTTGTTTTGAGTCAGGTGGCAAAATATCTGTCTGCGAGTGAGACGGGCTTGTGAGGCGTCTGTGGGCAGAGCTCACTCAGGTGCTGGCAGGTTGCAGATTCTCCACCAGCTGGTCTGAAGGCTCTCTCGAGCCCGTGGAGGAGACAAGCTCCTCCTCTCCAACCAGCAGCTTTCAGTTTTATGGGGAATGAGTAACAAGAGTGTACCTACTGCTTCTCAGCACAGAGTAGCAGAAACCTCTTCTTCTCCTGGCTTAGACAGAGCAAGTCTGTCCAAGACTCTCACGCTTCTCCACAGTGTATGGCTCAGATCTTCCCTCTGATCTGGTTTCACAACATTGTGGTGTAATGTCACTGTTGTCTGGCAGTTTGTCTGGCCCTCTAGGCCACTCAGGATGCCATTGTACAAGACAACCATAATGCATTTCCACTTCAGACCAGAGGTCTGGCTTGAGAATGCAAACACCTCCTTTACCACACCCTTCAGTGTGCAATGTGATGTACAGCAGAGGTATTCCCTAGCAACAAAGTTCAAGGAAAAATCCTCTTATTTGGAGTTTAGAATAGGAAAACACAGAGAAACAGAGAAAAAAAAAAAAACAAACCACACACACAAAAACAAACCAACCAACCAACCAAACAAACAAACAAAAAAAAAACCAAAAAAACATACACAGGCTGTGAAATAAGTGTTCATTATAAAATTCAATATAATTGAGCTTTTAAACTTCTGTATGTCTATAGCCATCTCACCAGAGGAAGGCAATTTTGGAGAGGTAGCTGGAGGCTGTACCACTGGGGATTTACTCCTGTAGTAGTGATGACTGGACCATGTATGGGTCTATTTCAGGGACTATACACTGATTTAGCAGAGCTTTAGGTTCCCTAGGGAGTAATCAGTGGTGAGGGTGCATATGCATGTGATTATGGGGACCTCAACATACCATATGTTCTACAGGCTCAAAATACGGGAAAATGATTTCCTAATTGGTAACACATAACTGAAACAGCTGCTGTTTTAGAAGGAGCAAATCCATCACCTAGGATTCCCAAGAGGAGTTAAATCATCACTTGATACATCAAAGTGTTGAATTAACTTTTTCCCTGTGAGACAGAGTTTAACTGCTGCTGTATTTGATCCTTATACTTGATGGTCTTTGTAAATTGAACAAAGTCCCTGCATGCAAAAATTAAATGGTGATTTGATCTAAAGAAAATAGGGATTGTCCAACTATCTCAAAGGGGGCTTTGTGAAAGGTAGAAATCTTTCAAGAGGAAATGCACTTGAAATATCTTGAAAAACAATTGTTTGGATATGTGAGACATGCAAAGTAGTTGTCCAGGTTAGAAGAAAGCTTTTTTAATATAAAAGTACAACACTGTCACTGTCAACAGAGAAAACCACTACTATTTCTAAAATATCAAAATACCTATGGAAGATTACCTCTGGCTTAGTTTTGCTTAAGGTATGCAAGACACATGCTAGTCAAAACCCCAGCAATCTCTTCTAAGTATTCCTCATATACTATTTCTGTCTTCTAGAGCATTCAGCCTTCTGCAATTGTCAGTGGACATCTTCAGACTATGGTCACACCCTGTGAAACCCAGATAAGCAAGTAACAAGGAACCAGCTCACAGAACACCTTTTTTCCCATTCTCTTTCTAGAAAACCTTGATCATTTTCCTAATTGAAGACCAGTACAAAGTAATCAATAGATTACCCTTTATAAGAAGGGTAATCTATAATCAATAGATTATACCCTTTATAAGAAACTAAAATACCTAAAGCTGGAATTAAGAGCAGCTTGTAATGCATCTCAACAGCTTTATTGCTTAAGACAGCAATTAACTCAAGATTTCTTTTGCACATTCAGTCAAGAGGACCTAATTTTGGAGCTCTGGATTCTTTAATATTCCTGAAAAACTCTTTTTTGCCAAAGATTTCCATTCAAATGACCTTTTCACTTCCTGGCCCCATTTAAAAAAAGAAAAAAGAAAAAAAAAAAAATAAGAAAACAACCCACAAATTAACGAAACCTAGGCAAAATTCTGGTTGAAGATGGTCCTCATTTTATTGGGAACTTTTATATAATTTATATGAAATCTGTTTCAATGATAGTGATTGAAAATTATTTAAAACCAACAGAATACAACATCAGTGGGTAACTTTGAAGAAGGGGACTGTATGCATCAAGAGATGAAAGATATTCTTCTCTTAGGACCATTATCTTGTTTTCTCAGTTTTGGATGGCGAGATGCCAAGCAAGCCTGCAACTGTCACACGAAGGAGAGAACTAGATGGTGATGAACAACTCTCTCAGCTGCCACCACTCTGGATTTAAGAAAGCTTTAGAGAATCTAGGGGGTATTAGAGAGACCATAAAGGAGAGAAACTGGAAGAAGAAGGCAAATCAGAGTTGAGAGACTCTGAGACTTACTGTAATAGACAAAAATATATATTATATAATATATCTATAGGTATCAAAAGCAAATGTAATGTGCCAGAATTGATGCACTGGAAGGAAAGGAAAAGGATTTGAGATTTTGTCTTACAGTGACTGAGAGGGAAACAGGGAACTGGGAGCCCATAGAGCCCAGACTATTGATTGATCAAGTGCTAGGGAGATTAATTGGAAGAACAGAAAGCCACAGAGGCAAAATCTTTCTGGAATTAAAGAAGAAAGCTAATTTTTGGTCCAGGAAAAAGAAAGAGGTTCAAGGGGATGCAAATAGCAGCTCTGAGACTGGTTCAGACATAGGTTTCTGGAAGCAAGAGAGGAAAAACCTACGCATGAGAATGAAGAGAGCAAAACAGAGATAAAAAGGAGATCTCAGAGCAAATTAATTTTAAGAATTTCAAGAAGCTCAGAGACAAAATGGAAAAGAGATTTGAAATGATGATTGGAAAACGCTTGCTTTGTATTTACTTGGAACAGTGGTGCCAAAAGCTGAACTGACAGGCAGGAGGTGAGGAACTGAACAGAAGGAAGTGATTTTATGGCTTACAGGAGCAAGTAGCCAGAGGGGAAAATAATCTCAATTGATGCAAGGTCTTCTAGTTTATTCAGAAAAAAACACAAATTACAATATTTTTCCTGTTAATTACTAGGGACAATTCTTGAAATGCAACAGCTTGTTTTAAAGAGCATATGGTAGGGGGTGCTAGGCAAATGCAGCAGACAATGTGTTACCAAAAGAAGAAAATCTCTTTTACATAAGGAGACATATGTAATCCAAATTTATCCACACCGTACAATCAAAAAGGGTATTTTAAATCATGCTGTCTATAACACTAATATTCAGACTGCAATTACTCACAAGGTATGTGCAATCAGTACTTTCAGACATTACTCTAAGGGGCAGCTTGAAGCTTAGATGTATAGAAAAAATATAATGGAATGGTAGCTAGGAGTTTGTATGATAAGTGATGGGCTAACCTGGCTGTGATAGGTGATGTGCTAACCCAGCCTGACCACATGCTGAGGCCAATAAATGGTCCTGTTGTCTGGAAGCTTCTCGAAACTCTGCAACCACAGGATTTATCTCTTTTTCATAAATATAATTTTTCTGCCTTCCTCAAGCACTCTTTGAATATGTGCTCGTAACTTAAATTTATTTTTCAGCAATGTTCTCTTTATAGCGTTAGGATTTTATACCTCTCAACAACATGGTTCTCTTACTGTCTCATTGCCACCTTTTGTCAGCTGCCTTCCAGTTTTATATTCTCTGGCACAGTGTGAAGAAGTTTCTGATCTACCTTCTCTTATATCTACCCAAATACTTTTGTAGATGAGCCACAGAGGAGAAAACTGGCAGCAATCTGCACTTAATCATAAAATTAACTCTGTTTAAAATAAAATTTTGTGTTCCCAGGATAAAGTCACAATCCATGTCACAGAATGGATCTTATTAAAAACAGAAACTAATTATGAAAGCCCATCTTTGCAGCATCAGAGTGCAGGATAAAGACCTGAAGGACAATATGAGGGACAGTGGCTGGCAGCAGGAATCATGTGGGAGGACAGGGCCCCACGGTGGGATCTGCTCTGGGAGCAGACATTTGAACAGCCAGCTGTGTGGGTTGGGTAAGGTATGGTGACCATATGAGCCCTGGTTAGTCAGGACAATGAAAGGGTGCCGGGGCTCTGCAGGAGAGGGTGAGTGGGCTGGCACAGCTCTGCAGCTCAGGGGGCTCTGGGGTGGCAGGTGCTGGCAGTGCCACCTCTGGGGAAAAGGGGCTTCCATGGCAGCCTCTGTGTTCAAGTGACCATCTGGATTCATGCTATGTGTGACCTCCTCAACTCTCTGGGCAGGTTTCCAAGGTGGAGTTGGGATGAAGAGCACAGTCCCAACTTCACACTTTGGTTCTGCTGGGGAACCAAAAACCTGTGAGCAGCTCTCTGCAGCCAGCTGGGAAACCAGCCCACAGGTTGCATGGCTAAGACAGTGCTATGCACTTAAACCTGAAGAGGATTTTGATGAGCATTTTAGGTTCTGTAGAATTAGAATGGATGGCTAGTATTTCCTGGTTTAAGATAAGATCAAAACAGAACCCAAAGTAACTTCAAAATGACAGTAAATCCTATGCAGCCGAAAGTATTTCCCAGTTTTGAAATTCTCCTTCAGTTGTAGCAGACACTGTGATGCCTCACCAAGAGAGTGAGCACTGATGTTGCCAATTTGGCCATCATGTCCTCCTGATTGCACTGTTTCTGCCAAAGGAGCTAGCAGTATGTACAGCTGCTTGGTAAAGAAGAACAGATTAAAAAAATTGCAAAGCTTTCATGAAGGTGAAACATGTATAAAGTCAGCAGTTCAATATCTATCCATTCTTGACTTAGTTGAGTGGTTCCAACAGCTCTATTTTTTATACAAAGGCTAATTTGTATAGCAATATCTACTGACAGAGTAAGACAACTCTGGAGATGCCATAACCACAAACAAAAAAAACCATTCACTTCCTGACACATCTTCTTCCTGCAGAATCTTGCGGTACAAAGTGCTTTTCCTCTGTGAATGGCAGTTTCCATACCAACCTTGCTCTCTTAAGCACACTTATAAAGAGCTGAGATGAAAAGACTGCAGTTGAACCTGACAGCTACTGCACCCTGTGCTCACTATGATTGTAGGTTTGCAGCCTTGTGGAGGAGCTCACCAGGGAGCACTACTACAGGAGCATCACACCCCCATTAAACCCAGTGCCAGGTAAGGTATCTACAATTAGTCTCAGGAAAAACTAGATATGGAGGAATGGAAATCACTACTGAATGAGGGGACACCTTATAATAGTCAATAGGAAGTGCTAAAAAGGGAAGAGTGTTTCTTCCAAACTTAGACATCTGTTCCTTCTCTGGCCCCAGACTCGAAAAACATATGTGAGATTCACAGACCAACACTCTGTCACTTAAATCATTCCTTTGGGCACAGACGACCAGCTCCCTTTGTTTCTTTAAAAAACATAGTCAGTGGCAACATAATTTTATCAGCTAGTCTGGTGTTCAGAGTCTTTTCCAGCATGAGGCGGATCAAGCTCATTTCCCAGCAGACAGATCTGTGTGGCACACTGGGATGAGCCTCCTGCCTGGTACACGTTCCCTACAGTGCAAAAACAGTGGGAACAATTTTAGGGTCAGAAGGAGTGACAGTAGGAGAAAGCATGAGGTTGTAAATCTGAAAAGATAGTATTCAGCTAAGACAGAGCGCCTTACTTCAAGCACATGAGTAAAACATGCATTAAATAGTATTAAACAGTTGCCATACAATCACACAGCATAAGAGAAATTTTACAGTGATCAAGAACTAAACCCCAGCTCTCTTCATGAAAAGGAAATGCTATAAACATCTAGTACCTCCACATCCCTGTTTCTGAGCAGAAGACTTCTCTGAAGCTTCTTTTATTTTGGTTGCTACTCCCTCTCTTACCTCTGATCATGCCTCACATCAAAGCCATCTTTGTAGTTTTACCTTTGCAGCCGATTTCTAGCCCCTCTCCAGGTAGAGCTCTAGGCTTTCTCTGTCTTTCAGCCTTACCTTTTGTTCATTTGTGGGTGATTAAGCTCCTTTCCATATCCACACCTTTTTCTCAGTGATAGTTACTTTGAATTTTAGCTTTGGCATCATGACTCTGGAAAGATGTTGTCTCACTTTCTTCCTGCTAATTAAAGCTAGCTTGCTGAAAGTTCTGATCCACCATCCCAGGAGATTCCTGGCCCTTTTATTTGGCACACAGTTATTTTCCAGGTGATTAGTTTGGGTACTTTTAAGTGGCTTTCAAAAATGATGTTTGCTAGATACGGTGCGCTAAATTCTCCCATCAAAGTAATTGTCTTTATATTTTTAAGGGGAAGTAATTATTAATCGTGCTGGTTAAATTATTCATTGGAATTTTGAATTTGTCTGCCACTTTGAAAATAAACAGCATGTTTTGCTATTACATATGTTTTAGAACTGCATTACTTAACACCCAGCTGTAAGTCTGAGTAAAAATCACAGAAACAGAAATCCGTAGGCAGATGTTGCACTTCAACATCCATTCTCACACTCAGCTCAGAAAATCTTGTGTGCAGATTTCACTTTCCTCGAGGTGATCGAGTTCCTAAGCATTGACTTGGCATCAGCAATCTCATCAGGGCAGCAAGGCAGAGTACATGCACCCTTTGAAATGACTCCATGGATCATTGATCCCAACAGTCACTGAAGGCAACAGGTGGTTAGACAGTACTACAGGAATAGGTTTATTGATTCAATTCCTTAAATAAAACATTATGAAGAAAAGACTATCACAAAAGATCTGCAGATAATTCAGCAGGTTTGTGGTGTGCACCTCTCTCCTGATATAAAATATGCATGGTACAAATGCCCTGGGAGTCTGCTGCTTGTGATCAGGGTTGTGTCACATCAGCACAGCAAGCCAAGCAAAGGAGGATGTGTGTGAACAGCATGTTTACACAGATAGGTGACTGACCATAAGTACTGAGTTCATTCACTTTATGCCTGTTAAAAATCAAACCTTTCATCTATATTTGACATTTAGTACAGGCTAAATCTTTCTGTAATTTACACTGCTTTTGTTTTTCCAGCCATCTCAGTTCTCACTGACTATCCAGGCTCTCCCATGCCATTTCAGGACAAAATTACACAGGCCAGTCATGATTTAAAGCTGATTGTGCTTTGGAAAGAAAACTCATACAGTTGGGGACAGCCACAAGATGACTTTAGAACCTGTCATCTCTGCACAGCTGAGCAGGGCTCACAGGCTGTGTGGTGCTGGAGCCCGGTTGTTTGGCTGGGGAGGGTCTGGAGGCACGTGGATTATGTGGTTGCTTGTCCAGCTCTTTGGATGCAGCACAGAGGGTCTGCTGAAATTGCTTCACCACTGCAACACCTGGCCTGTTGTCTCTCTTAGCATTCCAAAGGCCAGGGTAAGTGCTGAGGCTTAGTGCTGGTGTGCTTTTCACCACAGCCTGCCTACCCCAGCCTGAGTTCAGTGCTTCTGTGGGGCTGCACCACTCCCCAAGGTAGCCAGGAGCTCCCCAAGCCACCAGTGAAGCTCACATCCCAGTTGTGTCAGGAATCACACGTTGACACAGGTTGTGGAAATTATTCCCTCAGCTTGGTGGCCCCACTTGCAAAAATATTTTTGGGACTGGTACTGACTGATAAAAATATGCACTATAGTCTATGCCAAGGCAGTGGTAAATTTGCTATAGCAACATAGTATGTCTGATGGGTATGTTATTCTGAAGCCTCAGCTGTGGGCCAGGACTCCTTCACACTAGATACTGTACAAGCCCAGACTGAAAACTGTCACTGTGAATTTGCTTTTTAAAGTAAGTGATTTGATGAATGATGATAGCCTCAGTTGTCAAAAGCACTGGTTTCAGAGTACAAATCCTGCTATTTTTATCTTCCGTTGTTTGCTAAACATCCAAGTAAACTTTCAAATTTCAGAGCAACATGCTTTCTTACAAAATATTCTGAGAAATTTCTGACTTTCCTTTTAACTCTGCCCTAGAGGTACCCTAACAAAGTCCTGACAAAAAAGAACTTCAGGACATTGTAGAAACCCTTAGTCATTGCCAAATATTGATATTTGCAAAGATGTTCACATGGAATAAAACACATTCACATTTACAAAATGGTTGTTATTTCCAGCCCATTCATACATTACACTGTGTTTTCTCTCCTATAGTGGAAGAGCCAAAACATAACTTCACGTGAGATCATGTAGACTAAGGATGATAGAAAAAGTGCAATGAGAAACAAGGGGGTGCAAAGCAAACCCATGGGGGCTTCAGCTGCCTCCTGCTGTTACAAAATGTGTCCAGAGACACCAAAGGAAACTATTTCATAAAATGGCCCTTCTGGAGCATTAAAATCTAAAAACATCACATTGGCACGAAAAAACAAGTAATTCTAAAGGAAAGGGTGGTTTTCATGTGATATGGTTAAATCATGAGGTGCCCTCTGTTTCTTAATGCTCTAAATAGTTTTCTTATTTAGGTTACTTGTTTCAGATTAAATCCCGCTTGGCAGTGTAAGTAAAGTTGGCAGTGTAAGTAAAAGCTGCAAGCTGAGGTTTACTTCCTGATGCTGGGATGTAGGAAGGACTCCAGACTTAGAGTGTGCAGCTTCTAGCCTAATGCAGAGTAGATGCAGTTCCATTTTGCATTATTTTAAAATATCAAATTAATCCTGGTTATGTAACTTTAACTTTTATGCTTACCTAATGAACCTGAACATGATACATGCCTTATACAGTTATTCACACATGGCCTGAATTTTGTCTTTAAAAGGCCTAGTAATGTGAAAAAGATCAGTACAACAAGTTTTCACCCAATTTGATAAATATGCCTCTCTGTGTCAATCCTATAATGATTTTAGATAGAACATAAATGGTTATATGAATAAATGTACCTGATTCCAATGGAATTTGTTTCATTACATTCACATGTTTTGTTTAGCATTTTTATGAAACCATATGAAAAATGAATGAATGCTCAAACTAGTTTATATCACTCCTTAGTGATTAATTACAGCATAAACACCATGATTCTTCTATGCTGAAATAGAAAAAAAATACCTCAGAGACATGTTTAATCATTTGGCTCTAATAGTGCTGTGTTTATTCGTTCCTTTTTGGTCCATTAGAGAGTAAATTAGATTTGATTCACTTACTTTGATTGGCTTAATTGTACCAGATACAGATGAAGTACAAATAAAACCGTAATAAATCCAGCAGATGTTTAACCTGCTAAACCAAGATCTTTAACAGTCAATTCCAATAGCAATTTACACTCAGCAGTTTACCCAGACCCTTAGGAAGTTGATCTGATTTTTCTGAAAACCAGATACTTTATTTCTGTGTTGCTGAAACAAGACTGGTGTAACATATTTTCAAGTCTGGATTATTTTACAAATATTTTTTGTGATCTTGTTCTTTTCTGTGCTGGGCATTCCCCCCTGCCAAGAGGATTTTAGGAGCTGGTGTTAAGTAAATCCTATGGCTTCTGCCCAAGGTAAAAACACTAAAGGTCACTAGCAGAGAAATCAACAATTTCAGAATAAAATTATAAAATGATGTTTTTTAATGTCTTTGATTTTAAAATCTGAAAATACTTACATCTAATGCATAATGCACTAAACCACAAGGTTCATCAGATCACAATTTAAATTGCTATGACCTTTAAATATGCTATTTAATATGTGCATGAGAAATTCTAATACTAAATACCATATCTTAGTCAAATTGGTCTTTCACGTGGCCTTGCAAAACCATCTGTATCTATAGAACTAAAAAGGACAATGTACATTAGTGAACCAGTCCATGATGGAGTTCGTTATGCCCCAACAAACCCCACCAAGAAATAAAATAGCTTATTAACATAGAAAAATGTCAGTTATTTTAATTATAACAGGAGGTGAAAGGAATCTTCTCTGAGTGTGAAATTACTGTGAAGCCATCCATTGATCCCCCTGTTTAATCAGTCTCTTGAGAACTCCAGGAAGATGGAAGAGTATCTGATTAGTGTGGAAGTGTCAGCCTGGGATTAGCTTTAGGCACTCACATCGAGGGCTTTCCCCTCTCCACTCACAAACTGGCACTGCTGCCTGGATTTACCACTTGCCCCACTGAGGCAGGGCTCCCCTCTCTGTACAATGCCAATGGAAAAAAGCAGAGGATGCCCAAACCTTTTGGTTACATTTCTTGACCAAAGACTCAGCAAATGACACACCAGGTCACAGTGAAGAGAACAAAACCAAAGCACCCAAATCAGTTACTCCAAAGCCATCCAAGGAGGCCAAGCAGACCATTGTCCCTGGGATGAAACCCACCAAGGTGGGTCAAGGAGAGATCCTTCCCTCCCCAGCCAGCTCCAGCAAACCATGGCTGACTGTGGGCCCAGGGGTGTGGGACTTATTTTGGACTTCATGGGGGAAGAACTGGGAAAAACTCATGGGACATTTTAAAGGGATTTAGTGTGAAATGTCCTATGGGACATTTAGGGAAAGAACCAAAGTTGGGAAAGGTGTCCGGGTAGCTTAAGTTCTGGGTGAAATAGGGAAGAGGCCCACAGATACCAGGTACTTCCATCAGTTCTCTGCAGGAAAATCACAACTTGACCATTCAGGCAGAGCCTGCTGCTCATGCAGGTGCCTTTTAGTGTGAGGAAGTTAAATTTCTCCTTCCTCTGTTGTAAAATCTTTTACTTATCCAACCAGGAGCAGAGGATGATGCTCAGCAAATCATTGAATACACACCCAAACTGAAAACAAACCATTTGCAAACAAGATATAACCTGGAATAGGTTCTGAGTACTTTGAATATTAAACAAATCTGTCAAAATCAAATTCTGTTCATAGATAATTTGTGAATAGCAGAAAAAGCTAAAACAGCAAAATAAATGTTTGATCTGCATAGTTTATGCTGTTCTGTCAACATCTGAATTATCAACCAGAACACCTACTCAGATTCTTCAATGTCAGATCCAAATTTACTGTCCCCAAGACAAGTCTGATCTGTTCAGAGGAAGTTGAGGTCAGCTGATCAGTGCTAGGTATGTATACGCCTTCTATTAGTACTACAATGGGCATCTCCAGGAAAAATCTCTTCCCTATAATTTAGCTTTCTGTTTTAAACCAAATTAAACTAATGTCTGATTTTTCTTCTTTGTGTGTGTGTGTGCATTACATTACACTTGATTATTGTGAAGTGAGAATTTTCAAAGCATTTGAATTATTCACCACCCACATTATTTTGTATTTTATTCAGTTTACCATGAAAATTGCGTGTGAATTAAACCACAATCACTAATAATGTTCGCTTTTTATTATGGATTTTTAGAAGTGTTTGCAAATAAAATCTATAGTTGGAACACAAACCTTCTCAATAGAGCCTTGAATCTGTTAATATTGAACTGGACATCTTACTCTCAAACTTCATCCTTGCTGCAAACCCTATCACTTTAAAAAGAAGGAGCCCTTTATTAAAATGGTATTCCTACACCAGCAGAGCAATGCAGGAAGCTGTGATCAGATCTGACAGTTGGTTTACTCTTAACATTTGATCACAAAATTTCCGTGCCATCTGCGGGAAGCCACACAGGCAAATGTGTCATCACATCTAATAATGAAAAGAAGAAACAGACAGAACGTGCTGTAGAAACAGACTGCTTTAATTAACCCTCAAACAATGCTCTGCACAATTCACAGAGGAAAAGTCCTGTGTGGACAGGTTGCAAAAGAGAATGTCACAAAACAGCAAAAGAGGGTTTTACCTTGGATACACTATAGATTTATTAAGAAAACCTTCTAAGTGAAGAATTAGGGGATTGCATACCTTGCAGACCTCTGAATTTAGTGAAGGCAGGCAATGCTGGTAGCATTGGCTGCTTTGCCCTGTGACAAGGACAGTGCCAGCTGTGCTCACAGACTGTCAGCCCAAGGCCACTGACAGCACTGGCCACATGAGATGAGAGTGCAGGAGACTTGAAAAGTTTAATAGCTATGCTTAGGAGATAAAAAAGCTGTGTCTTATTTTTATTCTGAATGGGGATCTCCAGCCACAAAGAAATGAATTGAAATAGGTGCACAGCAGCATCTCCCAATGCCAAAGCAGCATCTCCCAATGGTGAGGTATGGTGTGGTATATAACTTGGGAGATGAAATCCCAGGATGATCCAAGCACATGAAGCTGCTCTGAAGGACTGCCCTGTGCTGATGGGTACAATATAGGTGCACTTTAGAGAACAGGTTGCTCCTGCAAACATTATGACGCTCCTATGTAGTTTGTGTTTTAGCAAAGAAATGGGGCTATGCTGTTTTATCCTGACTGCATGCCCTGCTTCCTGATTATTCTGGGCTGAGGACCAAGGTGATGGCTTGCCATGCTGCTTCAAAGAGCTGCAAATCTCTCATTATTGAGGGCAGCCTAAGCACCAGGACATAGCTGCAGTGTGTGTTGCGCTAAATGCCACCCAACAACTGGGCAGGAAGGAAATCCCATAGTGGCAGGCTGGGAACAGTGTACCTGTTCATGCAGGTACAGTGGGGCCCACTTGGACAGTGTTTGGGTGTCTGGACAAAACAAGTCATACAGGATGGTTCTTACCTGCAAGCCAGCCCTGTTGCAGTACATATGTGAGGTCCCAGACTGTCCCTGAGCCTTCCCAGGTGCCTCCTCATTTGCATCTAGTCTCAAGTTCGGCTGCACCAATGTTTGGAGGAAAGAACATTGGGATACTATTATTACTTTCTTTATGTTTTTCAAACACTTTATTTTTTCTCTGCTTTTGGCAGGCTGGTCATCCTCCCTGGGTATGATCTAAAGAGAAGACACCCAGTGTTCCCTCACAGAGACTCCAGGTAGTGAGTTGTCAGGATTTGATCTCTGACAGGAAATAAAGTTTCCTTGGGATTTTATTTGCAGTCCAGATTCATCTGCAACAGCATAGCCAGGGTTGGCTTTGGGCACTTTGTGGAAGCACCAATGAGTTGTCTGCTCAATGCCACCCAGCACAGCCCTGCCAGCGACACCCAGGTTTGGCAGCTGGAGCTCTCAGTGTGCTGGGACCTTCCCCTCCCAGCAGCAGGATGGACTCAGCTCAGGCTGCCCCTGACCAGGGGCAGGCACACTTGGCTGGAGCTCAGCTCACACCGCAGCCCAGAACCCATTGCTACCCAGCCCATTGGCAATTCAACACCAAAAGTGAAAAAAGGAGGGTCTGTGGTGTGGCACAGAGCTTTGTGGAGAAAGGCAGATTACTGCTCTCAGAGTCATGGCAGGGCAAGCACATTTCCCATTCTGTCCAGCCTGTACCACTCAGAATGACACTGCAACACTCACAGCTTATGAAAAGATTAGCACATTCATAGCACTCCTGTGTGACCAAGTGTGGCAGCACTATACCTGTGTGCAAAATTGGAGTAATTTGCTATCCTTGAATGCCACCTATAGGTTAATGTTTTCTGAAATAATCCTGATAAAAACCATGAAAGACAGAGGTCAAAGTGTACTTTTGGATCGAAGTGCCAAATTTTTGTGTGCTTACTTTGATTTTTGTAAGGTCACTACTTGTCCTCAGGACAATTGCATCCATTGCCTGATCACAGTTCCTCTCTATATGATTTTACAGCCCTACTCACTCATGGTCTTAATGGCTCATTTATGAAATTATCATTCAAAGGCCAATCTTTTGCAGGAACACAACCCTATGGATTTATTCCTTATTGCACAAAACCCTTTAGTTACTGCACAATACTGACACACAGCATCCTTTGGAAAGATGTCACAGGGTACAAGCAAGTTTCAGATCATTAACAGGGAAGTCAGTAATTTACAGCAGCTGGGAGTCTGGCCCTGCTTTCTGGTAAGAGATTCTGAGCAGCATGCATTTGACCCTTCACTTTACACTGTGTCCTTTCTATTTATTTATATATTCCTCATTAGTGCAGAAACTTACCATTTCTCAACTCTCTAAAAAGAGGAGGTTCCTTTGGGAAGCCGTTTATTTGGGAAGTTTTTGATAGCATAAATGAAACCATCTAGAGATGGTCAATTCATTTCAAAGAGGATTTACCCTGCAAGCTGCTGGACGTGACCTGCACTGTGCTCATGGCCTTTCCCTACATACCACCTTCTGAGGAGGCACAGAGTACACTGCAGGACCTCCTTGCCTTACCCCAGCTCTTGCTCAGTGATTCAGCTACAACAATTTAAGAACATATTTTGTCCCACTCCTAATATATGCCGGCTCATATTTGGTAGCATATTTGGTCAATGCTGCTATTTTAGCATTATGAGACAGCCTAATGTAACTTCTGTTGCAAGAACCTCCCTGAAATGCTTGGGAAAAGAGGAATACAGATTTGGTTGGGTTTTCTATTTTCTGTTTTAAGCTTCTAAAAGATGTGGATGGATGAAGTATTAATACAAATATTTTCTTGCTCTTCACACCGGCATATATGGAATGTATGGGAGTACAATTTAATAAAGGATGTTTCTTTAATTCACCTGTAATATCTTGAGAACACAATGAGATCAGTGAGGAAGGTGTTTAACGTGAGCCACTGCATCTCTAACTTTATATCAACTTAAATCAGCAATGAAACAATGGAAGCATAATGCAGATTAAGAAATTCTGTTGATGCAGGAGGTCCTGGGTTCTAAGATGTCTTCTAAAAACGTTTCCAGAAGTACATGGTAATTCATTATAACACTAAACTTCACTGATATGTGTAACATCGTATAAATGTCAGTTTCTTATTTTCAAACATTTAAAGTGCAGTGAATTACTTCAGTCCTACTTCAAAGCCTTAGATTATTTCTTAGAGAACATCTGAAAATGAATATGCAAACAGCCTGAGATCCCTTTGTTGTACAGTGTAATGACCTGTTAAATACATGAGCAAAGATGCATAATTCTGTTTCCTCAACCCTTGTTGCCAAAGTAAATACTCAATGGATCACTATGAACACATCCTTATTACACAGACTGATAGGTTCCTAAAGCTCCTGTTGTCTTCAAATTTTCCTTAAAAGACATGAAAAAGTCTTTAATATTTGCACTTCTTGGATATCGGTGATGAAATAAAGTAACAAAGGCAGATGTAATCAGCTGCAATGAGAAAAAGTTCTTTAGACAGACTGACATTACTTGTATTATTAACATTGCTTTTTTATTTCTCAGCTTAAGCTATTTGCCTATCAGTTCCAAATGTCTTTTTACTGTGCTATTATATATACCAAGTGCCTTTGTTTGATCAGACGTTCGGGCTATTAAATTGCTGCAGTATTTCATTTTTATCACATGAGCTAAAGGCACTGTACAAGCATTTGCCCACATTGTCAGGCTCAGCTGCACATTTGCTCTCATGGAGTCAAGAGAAGGCAGTATTTTCCTGATGACATTCCTAGAGCCATCTAATTGTTTTTCCTCTGTTAGGAGTCTCTCCCAGGAGGTGTAAACAACTTGCGGAGAGGGAAAAAAAAGCACTCAAGGCACCTTCCAAGATGACAAAGCACAAAAAGTTAGGAGAGACATGACTTTTCCTTCTCTTTTACTTATTTCAGTGTTTGCAGTGTTCCTTAGTAAGTCCTCAGAAGCAATGAGTCAGGAAGTAAAATTCTTAAAATAATCTAGCAATGTTCAGAAGAAATGTATGTTTTGCAAAATCCTAGTCTGTGCCATCTCCAGCAATTTCTCTAATGACTGTTCTACTGGAGAAGAGAGCAATACTTTCCATCAGCCTCCTCCTTGAAAGTATTGCTTCCCAAAGTTCCCATCCTCAGCAACAGAGAGTGTGGGCAGGCCTTACCTCTCCTGTTCGTGATGGTGTATTTCTCACCTGATGGGCTTTTTGAGGTGGCAATCCATTTATTTAGGGACAACTTCACTGAGGGGACCAGTGTAAGGCTGGTGAGCAGCAGTGGTCCCTGTTGTCTCCAGATATCATCTCCTTCACAACAGAGCCTTCCCAGGAGGGGGCAAAGAAGAGAACAAAGCGGTCTCATGGAGGGGCTTCCCTGCAAGAGCTGCCTGTTGCCTGGCCACATAATCCATTTTCAAATATATACATATAGAGAAGCTTCTCCTGAGCCAGGAACAAGCTTGGCTTTGTCACCTCTGTGAGATCATGGATGCAATTAGGACTCTGCCAGTGTGTGACCTGGTAAACTGGTTGTTGAGATAAGGCAACGCTCACTCATCCATTTCTGTCAACTAAGGCAGGTTTTGGCATGGCTAATGACAAAATTCTTCCCTTTGAACAAAACAGTGCATTTTTATGATTCTGGTGCTGGCTGTGATTCAGCTTTTCTGTATGTCAGTTGCCAGCAGCTTCCTCAGATGAATCAGTTTCTGTTCCCTAAACTGAGGCAGACAGATGTTAGCAAAATATCTGTGCAGTACTTAATTCCAAATACTATAAAGAGAACTTTCTTGGATTTACGTTCTGTCTAGAGGACTGGTTGAGGCCATGAAAATAAAAAAAGCCTTGGAAACAAAAGGATCAGAAGGCATCCCCTTGTTTCAGCTTGGACAGAAGTCTTTGGCACACTCATAATTCGCATGTTCTTCAGTATCTGTGGGATTTCAATTTTTTTTTCTATATGATTCTGAAAATGTTAAGATTCCAAATGCTCTTTGCACAGAAAACTCTAGCATTGCCTTTTGGCCAGAAGGTGATCATAGAGCTTTTTGACTCACTTCTAGCACAAATAGTAAACAAAGCTTATTCAGCGCTGAGCATCCGTCTATGTTGACAGAGTTTGCAAAAATCCCAGCAAGACTGGACTCCTACCAAAATAAGCCTGTGCCAAGCTAATGGAGTACATTGCAGAGGCCAGCATCTGCAAGTTCTCTTCCTATTGCTTTGGATACAGAAAGCCTTGGTGCAAGGTATTATATTTGGAAAAGTATCTTGGGTTTTCCACATAAACATACGGCTCTGGAACTGATAGCTGGACCAAAGAAGGAAATATGCACTGATATTATTTTAATTAACCTTCCAGAGAATCATTCATGAGAAAGCATAAATAATTCTACAGGAGAAACCTGAAAAAAATTGACAGCAGTATTAACTTGCACTCTACCTCAGGGGTTGTTCTTCACTATCATTAGCCTGAAATGGAAATATTCCAGGAATGATTACCTGGTCTCCTGGATTTACTTTTAGTGACAAAGACAGCTTAAGCCCAAGAAAGGCAATGCCTTTTTTAGGAAAAGGAAAAACATATACAGAAACACTTGTGTATAACAAATGCATGCACACTTAATAAGCTAGAAAGCATGGATTGCACATGCATGGATTGCACTTTATCTGTCCTTAAAAAGAGTTCAGTGACTATTAAGGAAGCAATTATTCTTAAAATATCTTAAAGGACCAAAGGGCAAACAGATGGGTGATTCCAATCAGGGTAGACAAGAAGCTCCTGTGGTACAGCTGGTGTTTGCAGTGCAACCACCTCCAGCTGAACTGCTCACTCCTGCAGGGTCAGTGGAGAGGAAGGCGTGACGTCCAAAACACACTTATGGCATGACTCACCCAACCTCTCTTACAGTCCAAATTGGAGCATCAAAATTCAAGCACTGAAACAAGCTGCCGTGGGGAAGCAACTGAGACACCATCCCTGGAGGTACTTAAAAGATGTGGCACATAAGGACATGTTTTAGTGATGAACTTGTCAGTGTTATGTTTATGGTTGGACAGGACGATATTCTGATTCTAATCTGAATTTCTCTTGCTGCAGTATGGGAGGGTTTCCTTTCACTGCTCACCTCTGTAAGAGTGTAACTGCCCTCTCTCTAACCTCTAGCAGGTAGCTGAGGACAGCAATCACATCCCACTTCCATGTCTCTCCTCCAGCTGATTAAGCCCAGGTTTAAGCAGCTATGGGAGGCTGGAGTGCAGCTCCCAGTCCACTCCTCAGCCAGCACTGCCTGCATCTCCCTGGAGCAAGGTGAGAAACTCAGACTCAGGTAGTGATGGGTAGCAGGTTTAACAGCACCATTTGTCAACCATCCATCTGTAATTAAAGCCAAGCACATCAGACATGCTTACCCTGTCTGATAAGCAGGGCAACTTATCAACTCCTCCCACACGTACTGCTCTGAGGACATGTAAGGGCACTGAGCACTGTGCTTCGATACAGTTGGCTTAGCATCCCTATTCAGACATTAGGCAGGTATCACTGATAATCTGAAAATTAACTTGCCATTGAACTGATATTTTGAAAATATCCTAAAGTTCATCTATCAAGAGGAGTTTCAAAGAGAAAAAGGCAAATGAGGTGTAATGGCAAAACACTGTTTCTAGTGGGACTTGAATCAAAGCCCAGCTGTCATTGCCAGCAGTATGACTACGTGCACAAGGTAGGTAGTTTCAAAAATAAAATGATTTCACCAGAACAGATAAGTGTTGTTTTAAAAATGGCAGATACCATTTTAGCATTCATATGAGAAATGTTATAAATAGGTAGTTTTGAATATAAAGCATCCAAGCTACAAGAGAAGACAGACCCTGCTTTATGCTGCTGCTGCCGGGTTTATCGGTGCTGCGGCTTTGCTCAGAAGGAATCGACCTTATCAAGGTTCTCTGACCTCAAAGAACAGAAATGATGTTGCAGATGATACAACAATTGTCCATGGGACCTGCCTTCCAAGGGTCTCTTTAAATTATGATGGGTGATTCTCCTTTTTTTGTGTGTCTATTACATCATGTTTTCCGTGAAGGGCTGTAGGTGGTCTTTGGAGAAGATGTGGAAGAGGAGAGATGCACAAATGGGAACAGACTGGGACATTGTTCTGCACCTGGGCCAGCGTTATTTCCTTGGATGGGACAGACAGATCCAGGCTTTTCTCAGCAACTCAGAAGAGTATAGGTAGAGCTGTTTCTATACCTTTGTGCTTTCACTCTGTCTAAAAAGTTTTCTATTTGATGTGTTCCATTTTTAGCATTACAGATTCCTCCCTTCCCTGTAAGGAATTTTATCTTAAAGCCTTGGTCCATTTGGGGCATGTCACAGGAGTAGTCTCTTCTTGTTACCATGCTAAAGAATCCATTGATTGACCTGTACATGAAACCATCCTATATATTTAGCAAAAATATATGAAAATTTATGCAGTATAAAAACAATCACAGGAAAGTTGGCATATGCTGGGCATCTCCTGAGGGATTTCATTTTACCAAGCAACTTTAATTTTTTTTTTCATTTGAGTACTGCAAGAAAGTTGAGTGCCAGGGATAAAATTAAATGAAAGAAGGCAGTAGCTTAGCGCCCTGGGACATGGAGGACAAGAGGTGTTGCACAGGGGAAAACACATGATGAGAGATTCATGGTGTGCTGGAGCTTTGCAAAGCTTACCTGGCACAGTGAAGAGAATTCAAATGAGAGGGAATGGGCAACAAAGAGTCAGTGGCAAGAATCACAAGGGTGTAATGACTCAGGAACCAAGTTCATATTAACCAAGTGGATAGACTGAATGGGAACAAAGCAAATCTCCAGAAGGCCAGATTCAATGACAGCACAATGTGAGTTCATGATTTGTAATTTTAATAATGCAAAATTCAGTAAATAAAATGTTAAAATAAGCAACTTCAATAATTCATTGCAACATTTACTATTTTAGGACTGTTATTTTATAGCATATTTGATTCAATTGTTCAGTGTCATTGTATGTCCTTTCCTTGTAACCATGTCACAACTTAGACATTACAGTGTTTCATTATGGTCAGCTAATTGTAAGGTGTTTCTGGGTTTTTCAATAGAGAATAATCCCATCTGTCACACTAGAACATCAGTTTTGAACTACACTTGCTCACCAAGGTTTTATATCACCTCAGGTGGCATATATTTCTAATCCTTGTCCTAAAGCAGTAAGTTTGTGCAGGTTTGAATACCATTTAGGACTTAAACAGTTTGTGTCTTCAAAGCACTGTGTAAATATTAACCAATTTACATACAGTAAATTCACCCAACAATACTTAACTGCAGGAGTTAGAGCCAGAGGCTGCATCAAAATTTAGAGGTTATGATGTGATTATCTTAGCTATATCTGTAAAATCACTTGTAGGTGCTTTTGGTAGGCCTGACATTTTACATACAGAATATATATAACCTACATCAAAAGCTATCTTGTTTTAAGTAGTTGTCTGTGTATGATGCTGCACAATGGCTGATGCAGACATAAGAACAGGTAAAGTCTTAACGGTGGGCAGACTGCAGGGCTGACTGCAGCCTTGTTAGCTCAGCACTCATCACCAAGCAAAATCATGGGAAAGACTGAGTGTGACATAAATATTATCAAAGAGTGGTTCAAGTACAGTGTAAGATGCAAATATAAGGAACACTGACACCACACTTTAATGAAAACAATAGCATCCCATTTAAATGCAAATTTAAATGTTAGCATTTAACACTGAAATATTGCTAGCATTTTTGACAAGTTTAGTTAATAAAAAATGACAGCTGACATAATACACTTAGATTTCCGAAGGTTCTTTCCCTTGATACAATATGACATCCTGATTAAAAACATTTAACTGAACCACTGAAGCACAAACTAAAAAAGATTTAAAACTGTCATTTGGTGGATCTTAGAAAGAAATCATAGGTGGGATCTCTTTCAGGTGCAGATGTGTTCATTCTCTTTACTGAGGAGCAGAAGCCATCAGATTACACTGACAAACCAGCGAGACCAAGCTAGCTAGCTCAGTTTCTCACTAGCATAGGAAGCATCTCATGAAGGCCTCTACTTTTTTAGTAACATATTCACATCTGCTCTCTTGCTCTTCTTACTATGGCATTTTCCCATCTGACCTATTCAGGTTTCACAGTGTTTGGAGCAAAGTCTTCACTCCTGAGCTGGAGCAAAATCTTCCTGTAGCTAGTTCCAAGCTTTCTGTCAAGTTATGTCCTCAGTGAGATATTCAAACAAACAAAATTTCACTGATTACTTCGACCTAAACAGTGGTGAATGCCAACCTCCCTGATGCCCCTGAGGACCTCTACAAGGAAAAACACTAGTCACAGAGGTTTGGGTGAAAACAAACCCCCATGTATTACTCCTGCCCGGGGTAGCTTCCAGCCATAAAGGACAACAGTAGAACAATACACCTTGCACTGCACAACAAAACAGTCTGCAAACTCTGTGTGAAAACAGAAGATTTTGGTATTGCTGCCCGTATAAAATTGCAGAACCAGGCCTTGTGCACATCTGAGTAACCTCCAGAGCCCTGACAATGGGTTAATAGCCTCACAGCAAGTGCACAGACTGCGGTGACAGGTGTAATAGATGCAGAGAATTAAAATGTAATTAACATTATGTCCATGATATATGTTTACATTAGCTGCCAGTCTGATTGTTCCACTATATAACCAATGAGAAAAGTTGAGGGAGCCTGAGCATAAACAGAGATACTTTTATATGGACACCAGTAGGCATGAAAAGTAAATCAGAAAAGCAATGGTGATCATGCAATGCTCTCTGAGCCTGTGGCACAGAAGCAAGAGGTTTGCAATTTATCATGCAGTTAAGAAGGCAGCAGGAACCCTACAATCCCTATTGTGAAGCTGCAGAATTGTCCTGTAGTCAGCAATTTACTCTGGACTGTTTTATTAAAATATCTTGTAGTGTTTTGCAAAATAACTTCTGTTTGAGACAATAAGCTTGAGTTTAAAGTGAGAAGAGTCTCCAGGCTGCTGTGGAGAGCTCTGCAAGCTCAAGAGGACAGATTGCTATTAACACTCCAGCAGCTCCTCGCTGTGGGTAATCACATTATAATAGGCTTTCTTCTCCTGTAGAGGCTGATGAATATATATATATATATATATGTATATAACAGGTCCAAGATGCATGTTTCTACCATTTTTAAAGTCTAACTTCTTACTGTGGCAATAACTTGTTTTCTGTTTAACACTGGCAAGTAAAAAATTGCTAGAACATGGGCATCTTTCCCAGTCTCTTTAAACATAGTGCCTTTATAGGAGGCATGAGGCTTTAGCTGCTCCCACTACAAACAGCATAAGGAGCTCACTCTGTCCTTTGTTGTATCAAGCTTGTTATGGCTTTCATTTGACAAGATTGCATATATGCAAACCTCAGAAAAGGCAAATTGGTTTAGCTTGAGCTGACATTTGTAACATGCCTCTGTCTTGTTGGTTTGGAGTGTAGGGACAAAGGATCATACAAATGGATACTCCAGTTCAAAACTCATGTAAATGTCATGGGGTCTTTATTTGAAACAGTCCTAGGGAAACTATGAGTTCCCTAATCAGCTGCTACCAACTATTTGAAAATATATTCGGGTTTCAGTGAAAATAAATAGAATTAATACCTTATAGCCTAGATCTGTAACTTCTCATGGCATAAAATACCACTTCAGTGATATTTGTTACCAAATTAGCATCAAGAGATGGGTCTCAGAAGAGGTCCTCCAGCCCTTTTGTCATTCTCAGTTATAATGGGTCTTTATAGTAGTTTTGAGATCCAGTCTAATAATACAGCACAACATAAGAACATGAGATTGGTGTTACTAAGGCAGACCATGGGTTTGTTGATCACTGCACCCTGTTCCTGTCTGTGGTCAACAGTGGAGCAATAGTAATGAAAGGGAAACACACTTCTGTTTCCCCCAAGCTCAGCCCCTGACCCCAAAAAAACATTGTAGCTCAGAGACTTTCTGAACAAGATCTGTTGCCTTTTTGTTGAATGGATACTGATGGGTTCTTTTCAATTAATTTTATCTACTCATGTTTTTAAAGCCATTCAAATTCTTAGTATTCCCAACATCCAGACTCAAGGGGCCACACATTACCTTAATAGAATGCAAAAACCATCTCCTTTGTATGTTTTGTACTTTTGGCCTGCTGTTAAAATTAGATGTCCCTTAGATCTTTTAACTGGATGTATCAGAGCCTCCATTCATACCCCATTAACTCTTTCTGAGCTGCTCCTTATTTTATGGATCTCACATGCCCTGAAACTGTCACATCTTAAAGCATTTCGATCTTCTTTGAAATAAACTTAGCTTGCAAACAGAAAGCTAAGCCTTCTAACCTTTAAAGCCTTGTAAGCTTTAGCCTTCTAACAGGCTAGGAGGAAATCATCATCTTCAGACATCAAAACAAAGTGCACATTGGCCATAAAACACTTCAGCAGTTTTTTCTGTCTCACACCAAGACAAAACTTTTATTCCAAAAGATCATATCCTAAGTGATGCAACACCACTGTTTGTCCAAATTGTTCTGCAGCCATATGCAAACAGGGCAGTCATCAGAGGGTATAAATCCCATCGTATGTCCTGTACACAAAGTTCAGAGTATAAATGATCTACACAGATTCATATGTATTATGATAATAAGGAATTGCACAACATGCTTTTCATGTTGAGGCAATGCTTTAGAGGTTTCTCGGAGTCTGTGCTTGCACAAATCAGTTGTGTTTGCTGGGATGGTGGAATAACTACCACGTTTCACACAGCAGCAAGTAGTATGGGAACTTCCAAAAGCAAACAAGTCTTAAATCACAAATCTTCTATTCATTCTGACTCAGAACTATCTTCCATTTCCATAATTTACAGGGAAAGGACAATTAGGAAGTTTCTAAGCCTGCTCATTTCTTTTCAGCCTATTTCAAAATTATTGCTGTCTTTTCAAGCCTGTCTCCTTTGAGTAACACAGGACTGTGATTTACAATAACCAAGTATAACTTGAGAACAAATCAGTACAGCAATGAGTGCCATTGCTCAGGAGTTTCTCTCCAAACTCTCTGCAATGCCTTCAGCCACCAATCCTTGCTTCTTCCCTGACCACAGCAACATCAGAGATGGATTTTCTGTTCAGCTCCCGGTAGCCAGGAGGTGGAGTCGTGAGGCTTCAGCACGGCCCAGCCTGGCTCATAGCCCACAGACCTCTCCAGATGATCAGTCTGTTAGAGATCTCTCTTCTGAAAATAAAAAATGTAAAACCAGAAAGTTTTTAATGGGTCATAGAGATGACAAAGCCCCTGAGCCACCACATGATTCTGAATTTGCTGCACAGACATATTTTGTGTGATTAGCAGAAGCCAGTACTTCTTGGGGGAAAACATTGTTGGGTAAATGGTTCAGAGAAAGGAAAACAATTTGAAATTGTCTGCAGCCAGCCTTGCTCAGACAATATGGATCTGAATTTCAATTCTCTGTAAACAAGCAGCCCATCTCTGAGTGTGTCAGCAGTTTTAATGTCATGTCATCCAATCAACACAGGTTGTGTTCTGGGAATCAGAAAAAAAGCAATCACCCTTCATGGGAGAGAAGACGTTTTGTCCCATTTTATTAATTCCTTCTACTAAATTGTACCTCACTTAGTGTCTTGATGATGATAAAGACCAGCATTCACTTTCTGGCACTGTTGAATTCCACTTTCAACAACATAATGAGTTCACACATGCTTCCAGGCTGCTGTACAGAAAGTAGCAAATCACTCTACAGAGAGTGACATTTCTTCTTCTGTGAAGCAGTCTGAGTGTACCATTGCTGAACACACTTTTTAAGGTAATCTGTCTCTTTGAAATCACAATTTGCTTGAAAATTCTGAGTTAGTTCTTCAGCTGCTGAAGTCTGTCAGAGATGTGTTTAATTCAATGGAGACATGCTAATTTGAACTAAGGAGCTGACCCTCTGTGCCTACCCATATTAAATTATTATTCTCTTAGATCACAGATAATTATAATCCTGCATGCTTCTGTTTATTGACACCGTGTCTCTGGGATCACTCTCTTAAAGGAATTTAGCTAGACATCTGCCATTCATTTCAATTACAGAAACATAAACACAGACTACCAAACTAAAACAAAAAAAAAAAAATCCCAACCCAGAAATAAAAGACATAAAACCACAGCAATTTTCAGAGAAATTATAGGCTGGTCTAATATTTAGTCTGTTTTCAACTCATTGTAAAAATGTTGCCTACCAAGCTGGAGAGATTTGAATGACTCCTTAACAGGCCATTCATGATCTTTGTGATGCATCACCAATCTGCACTCATAAGCCTCATCTCATTCAATTCTGGACCAGGACTGATCCCAGCACTCCAGACCATAGAGTTTACTCTTATTTTAATTTTTCAAGAACAGATGTCTCCTGCCTGACTGTATATCACTGCCTTGGAGCAGTGGAGAGCCACAGACTTGTCCTCTGCCACCCACTGACCTTGGAACAGAGCCTTGCCAGTGTGGCACAGAGGGCCCATCATGTCACAGAGATGCTGCCCCACTGCTGTGATGGTGATGCTGCCTAACTGCTGCCTTGGGCCATATTCTGCTCTGTGATGGAGAATAACAAAGGTAAAGTTACCTTGCATCTTCATGTTCTCATGAAAAGCAGAAAGGAAACTTTGTAGTCCATGTGATCTCTCCTTTCTGTTTGCCTTCCCCCCACCTCCATCCCCCCCCAATAAGTTAATTTCCCTAGTAAAAGACTGTAAACCTGATTTAACAGATGAACCTAAACTCTCTCTAAGCTGTAGTTAATTATTGTCTGTCTTAGTAAAGCAGGCTTTCATTTCATCCTAAATCACTAAATAGAAAGTTTGTAAGTACACTGCACATCTCATCATGTTTGGGGGGAGAGGTACAACAAACACTTTGTATGTCATTTATGCAAACAAATTTAACCAAATTTTACCCAAAAGGCAGATCATTCCCTCTCTGGAACCTTACCCAGTTCACAAATCACTGTATTGCCACACATCTGGGATGAAATAACCCTCTGCAACTGCACAGGCCAGGGCCAGCTGAGGGTACTGGTGGAGAGGCAGCTGAACTCAAGTCTGCAGTGGGCTCTTGGGGCTGGGCTGCCTGTGAACAGCACACCCAGCAGACTGAGGGATGTGTTTATTCCCCTCCTTCTGGAACTTGTGAGGCCAAATCTGGTGTGCTGTGTCTAGATATGAGTTCCCCAGTATGGTAAAAACATTACATATGGGAGATTGCACAGGAGGGACACCAAGAAGATTAAAGGGGGGAGCACAAATCAGGACTATAAATATGTAAAGAGAGTAAAGAATTGGATTTGTTCAGTTTGAAGATGAGGGATTAGTCTAAGGGAGGATCTTACTGTCTTCTTCAACCAACTCATGGGAGAATATGGAGAACATGGAGCCTGACTCTTTCCAGTGATGAGCTGTAAAATGGATGCAAGTGGCAGCAAGAGAAACTTGACATGTGGAAAAGTATCTTAACAGAGAAATTAAACAAAACTTGGAACAAGCAACCCAGCAATCTTCTGGAATTTCCACTCTTGAAGATGCTCAAAATGCAACTGGGCAATCAAGCAACCAGGTCGAGGTTTGAAGTTAATCCTGCTCTGAGCCATGTGACCTCCAGGGTCCCCTCCAACCTAAACCATTCTGTGATGTTGTAGTGGAAGAAACAGATGTTTTGGGGGAATGTAAGATGGTGCAAGTCCTTTGGAGACCAATGGATTCATAAGGCTACTACAGATGCTACTTCTGAATCTGCCCCACACATCCCAGCCACCCTGAGGCAGCTCAGGCATCCTGTCTCCTGGTGAACCTGGGGACAGCAGGAACACCAACACTGAGCAATCACCCACTGCCAGCAGCCAGGCATTTAGCCTTGTGTAGGAACATGCCATCATCTTTCCCAGCTGAAAATGAGGCACACACAGAGTGAGACAGATTAACTGTATTAGAGGGCTACAGGTTCCATAGCCATGGAGACCATCAGAAAATAAAGGAAAACATCTCCAAATAACACAAGCTAACATCCAGTACTGGGGAAACCCATCATTTTGTCTGCCAACTTATCTGGAATGGAAATCAGCTGTCAGGGATTGCAGTTAAGTGGGGAATGTGAAAACATGATTTTAAATGTTGGGTAAGTACTTCTCAAGGCAATATTAACATTAATAATTCCTGCTGGTATTTGGACCTCCGTTGTCACCCACTCACTTTGGCATCATATCATACATAAAAACTTTTGCCATTTGAGCTAGTTAGTAACATTCTCCAATATTGCCACTAGCATTTAACTTTCAATTTATCATCATTTAGCATCCCCAGGTCATTTGTTTGTACAATTATTTAAACTTTTTCTTCCACATATTCAGAATCATTTACAGGCTATGAAGGCCCAAATTTTGCTAGACAGTCCTCTCCATTAATCTGAACTGTTCTACCATCTCTGGGTACTAGGATCTGGGAGCTCTTTCTCATTTAAAAGTAGGAGCCACCCACCACTACCCTTTGGATGTGTGTAAATACACATCCTGCTGCTGAAACCAGCAGGCCTGTGTGCATGGGAGGGATCATAAGGGTGTGTTCTTACTGTGGTCATCCTGTGGTACAAAAACATGGCTTAGTGGATGTGTACAGGGCACCACAGTGCCACATACAGATATCCAAATGAGCTGATACTTTATCTCAGTGATCCATCAGGATGTTTATCTATTCCTCACCTTAACAACAGGCTATAGGGTACCTTCTTGCAATCACGAGAGAGGGAGACACAGATGCTGATTACCTTGATCTTGGCAAGAAAAACTGCTGGCAGGCAATTCAACAAGGTCAGACTGACCTCAGACACATCTGAGGTGCCTTGGCATGGGAGATGTCTTTAGGGGATCACTGACCAATATAAGGAACATGATGAAGCAGCTATATGAAATGTAAAAGTAATAATACTTCCAATAAGCACCTGGCTTTTTATTGCTACAAGATTTTGAGTTTATTTTCTCGTGAGAACTCTACTGTAACTCTAGGTGGAGAGTGACCATCTCCCTACATAGCCAGCATTAAGAATTAAAATGAACACCAGTCAATAGCCATAAGCTTTTAAAGAGCACCAGATTTCATATTTTGCTGATATTTTACCATTATCTTTACTACAAGAAAATTGCAGAAAATAAGAAAAATTACTGGTCTGTCTTTATCACATATTTAATCTTGATACATAAATAAATGCATTTTAAACTATATAACACAGTTGAGGACAACACGACTGACCATGGAGCACATGCCTTTTGCAGCAGCTGGGGTTCAGGAGGTGCTGCCTTGCACAGACACATGACCCCAAGCTTGTGTCTACATGTGCTGCTTTTCCCCAGGGCTGGGAGGTGAGAAGAAGGAGATGGCCACCAAGGCCACTTTGTGCCTGCCATCCTCCAGAGATGCCTCAGGGGTGTTGGCAGCAGCCCCCAGGGCTCAGTGCTCTGCTGGACAGGACAGAGACCAGCCAGCCTGGGCCCTGCCCTTTTAACCAGGAGTGGGGGGAACCTAAAGCAGAGGAAAGGAAGGGCAGAGAGCTGTAGTAGTCTGATCCTGGGCAATTTATTTTCCAAACAGTTTTTTCTTGCTGGCTGCATTTTTAATGTAAATATGTGGGGGTTTTATTGGAGAGGGAATTAATGTGTCATAATAGATACTCTACAAATTTATACTGGCTCTTGTAATTCCTTATGAATGGCTAGAAAGTATATAAAAGGTACAAGTGAAATACTTTTTTTTTTTTTTTAACGGTATACATTCAGTGAGAAGCTACAATTTAAGGTCTGTTATTGACTGGCAACCAGCACAGTCTGCAAAAATTGAAGGGCTTTAACAAGTGGGGTATCTCACAGTCCAGTTTATAGCAAATACAGGAGGGCCAAGTCTGGTTGTTAGCAACGAGACAGCCATGGGCAGAAAACAGTTATAGAAAATGCCAGTCACTAGAACAAAAGAAAAGTCTCCTTTGGTCTCACCCCCACAAACACTATATTCAATGTAAAGCAGGAAAAGATTAAAAAACCAAAATGTTATTATTTCAAACAAAATAAAATTCTCAGCTTTAGTCTAAAAAAAGACAGTACTGATGTGGGCATACAGAAGATGCTACTTTTCAGGGAAGCATTTGCCTTGCTAACACCCTGTCTATCTGCGAGACAGAAATGACACAAACATATGAAGATGATAAAATGGGGTTATCCACAGGGGTAAGCACATTCACGAGAGGGGGAGGCTGAAAGCCTGCATTTGCCAGTTACCCAGCACACTACTACTTGGTCTCTCCAAAGGGACAGCCTCTGCTCCTCTTCTTAAGACTTCATTGCTGCAGAGCTTGTTCTTCTCTGCCCAGACCCTGCCTGGTTGCCCCTAACCCAGGTGTGCACGGACCTGGGCTGTTGCTGCTGCTCAGGAGCCAGCTCCCCACTTCCTAAGTGTGAGTGCAATGGAATAACACCTCCTTCAGACAGTCCCTGAGGCAGCAGAGCGGGGGCTACAGGGGTGGCTTCTGTGAGAAGCTGCCAGCAGCTTTCCCCAGGCCTGGCAGAGCCAACTCCAGCTGGCTCCAGGATGGACCCGTTGCTGGCCAGGGCTGCATCCACCAGTGACAGTGGTAGCACCTCTGGAATATGACATGTAAGGGGAAAAAATACCCTGAATTGAATCTGCAGGCAGAGAGAGGAGTGAGAATATGTGACAAAAAACTCTGAAGACACAAACATCAGTGCTGAAGGAGGGGAAGAGGTGTTCCAGGCACTGGGGCAGAGTTTCCCCTGCAGCCCCTGGAGGTCCACACAGAAGCCCATGGAGGACCCCACACCAGAGCACGTGGATGTCAAAAGGCAAAGGCATATGTGACCCCATGGAAAACCCATGCTGGGAGCAGGCTCCTGCTCCCAGCAGGACCTGTGACCCCATGGAGAGAGGAGAGAGGAGTCCACACTGGAGCAGGTTTGCTGGCAGGACTCGTGACCCCATGATGGATCCATGCTGGAATAGCTTGTTCCTGAAGGGCTGCACTCCATGGAAGAGTCCTTCACTGGAATAGTTCTTGAAGGAGGAGGACTCATGCTGGAGATGTACATGGAGGACTGTCCCTGATGGAAGGGACCCCACACTGGAGCAGGAGGAGAATGTAAGGAATCCAGCCACAGTCAACCCACCACTGCAGGAAAAAGCACACCAAGTTTTTCATCTAAATATGACAGGTGAAAAACACCAAAGGAAGTCTCATACCAAAATCTTTAACAGAGATTAAAGATAAAAGGACACAATGGAAAAGAAAAATGACATCACTTTTTTCATGACCAGAGAAGAAATCAACAGTCATATTCAAAAGCCATCCACTCATGAATCTTCACCAGAGACCCCTCATCTAGTGCAATCTACACCTGGCTAGCCCTTCACCCAGCCTCAAAGAGTCTTCCTGGAAAGTCCTTGTGGTCCACTTTTTGTGGCAATGCAGGCAGGACAGTAAGTGCTATACCATTGAAATAGTTGCAGTTTCAGCAGCACCAATCAGGAAAAGTGAAAGTGTGCTGCCAAACACTTCACAGTCTAGATGGAAAATAAAACATTTTAGTCTATAAGGAAATGGGCTTCTTCCTCTTCTCAGGCTATGAACAAGTTCTCTTATTGGTAATTCCAGATATGGAAGATTTTTAGAAACAGACATCAATAAGCTTATCTCCAGCTGGAGCAGGTCTCTCTGGTTTGTTGTTAACCACTTGTGTTCCCTAAATCTGTATGTTGAATTGTTTGTCTCTCTACAGAACTCTGTTCAGAACTGTCAAAATTAATTCCTAGGATATATGCTTGGGAAATTTTGTCCCAGTAGAATCTGTTCTCATATAGCTTCTACTAGATTATTTTAGTCAACTGAACAAAGTTTTCCATCCCTTTCAATTATTCATTTTTTTCCCCAGAGATGTTATTTATACAGCAGTGTACACAGTGCTTTGCAGTAAGTAGGTATGTCAGGCAAAGAACAATGTCCTCTTGACAGCCTTTGCAGCACAAAGAAATTAATAAGGTACAGACCAAAACAGTAAGATTAAGGAGGCAAGGTGACTGCAGTCCCAATATTTCATGGAACAAAAGCAATGAATGTTTGAAAAAGCAAAAATACTTGTCACATTGAGAAGGGTTTGTTCACTTAACTTCACACATCTATAATGCAAGGATCCGTGTCTGAACTGGTCACTGGAGGTTCCTTTCTGGTGAGAAACAAGTGTTTTAAGTGCTGAGATTCATCTAATTTGGACACCTTTAGGAAGAAAGGAATCATGCTTTATGCTCCACTTACCGTATCAAGCATTCCTCCATTGACTGTAACTTAGTCAAGCTGATCAACTGGGATGTGGATAGCTATATTTAGTTAGTTGATTCCAACCTACTATTCTAGCCACATGACAATATCTCTTTTAAGTCCTTTGTAAATGAAATTTCTGCTTTACAAAACTTCAGGCAGTGGTTCCCCATTCTTTTCCACTGTGGGGAGTTTTTTTTAAATCCCCTGTGCACAGTTTGTGTTTTTTTCCTGGAGGTAATTGCTAGATTAGCTCAATTAAATCAGCTGTCTCGTAGGCTGCACTCTAAATCAGATTTGGTTATAGAAACCTGGTTTTTAAACACTGTCTGCAGTTATTTTTTTTCTCTTTGTTGTAAATAGATGCCATGTAAGCATTGTTTAAAGCCCTGCCATGGGACAGGCTGAGTCAGAGCAAACTGGAGTTGACCTGACTTAGCCTTTTATATGACTGGTCACAAGCTGGAATGGAGTAACCTGGGGGAGGCATAAACCTTTTAGTTATTTCTGTAACCAGAAGATTACTCCATGTCACCATGTCTTCAGCCTCCACTGCTCCCACTCCTGTTCAACGTGGTCACCCACTGGGCAGGGACAAAGCAGGCAGACATCCAATGGGATTTTGCCTGACACTCTGTGACTGCTTGAACTCCAGCTGGAAACTTGCACCTTTGAGGAAGAAAGTGGAGTGTAGCACAGAGAGAACAAGTGCAGCCCGCACTGAGCATCTTCAGGTGTCTGCACCAGCAAGGAAAGCTGAGGTTGCTCAGTGCTTGGTCTCACATTTAAGGCTATAAATGTTGTCACTGGAAAAATACTGGGAAAAAACCCTTTTTTTTTCTTCTGCAGGTAGAAAAAACCCTTTTTTTTTTTTTCTTCTGCAGCCACTTGTGCTGTGGCACTGAGTAGCAGTGAAATTGCAATAATTTGGTGGCAGTTGTTACTGAAGCCCATTGATTTGGAATGGAAAGTCCTGCTTCCCTTTGGCACTGCTAAACCTCAATCAGTCTCCTATATGAGACATCCTTTGTTTTTGTATTTAATAATTTCAGTAACTCTGCAATATGAAACTTTCTCAATCCAGTCCTTGTGTGTGGGAGGGTGTGAATATTTCCAGCTCATAGTAATGAAGGCTCTGGCACAGGCGGCTGCAGCAGGCAGAGGCCTGCGAGCTCCGCTTTCCAAGCCCAGCTCCAATATGCTTCTTGCTGCACCCCAGTGCTAATGCAATTAGCTTTGCTTTCCACGTGCAACATGGTGAGACAACACAGGCAGAGCAACAGAAGAGTACTCAAAAGAGCCTGACATTTATCTGTGCTTTTTTTACATACTAAAATGTAAATCACGTTTCTTACATTAGGCTCTTCAGTCTGGAGAAGGTGCCTAAAAGTCTGAGAAACCCTTGAAAACAGAATGCCCCTCTGCAGTGGTTTGGTGGCACAGAAGAATGTACCCAGATCAGCTCAAAACTGGTCCCACTCTGGTAGAACAGGGGGCAGAAAGAGGCAGGTATGGAGGCTTCCTGCTCTCTTCCCCAGAAAACAAATTCTCTCTCAGGTGCATTCAGGATGAGTTTGAATTTAGTGCCTGTTTTCAACATGTGTATTGCCTTCCTTGTCAGTCCTGAAGCCAGGCTCCAGTGAAGACCTGGAGCAGCACAGACAGTACAAAACACTTCTGATTTGCCTTTTCTGTCACTACCTCATGAATGCATTAACATTTTAGCATTTTTGCTGCATTATGGCAACACAGAACTGTTGATGCCATTTAAAATTGGTCCCAAGTAACTAATGAAGTGATTTGATGCTGTCATGGTATTTTAATTAGATGTGCAGCACAAAACCTATCTACTTAGCCAATCAAGCTATTTCTTCTAAAATTTAACCATACACTTCCAACTTTAAATAAATAGGATGAAAAATATAAATTAAGGGGAGAAAAAACCAAAATATCAGCTAATGAATGGACTTGATAATAGATTACTATGCATAGTTAAATCATGAAAAGCACATTGTTTTAAACAATACAGTACATACTAAAACCAAGTAGATGTAGATGCTAATTGTCTTCTCCGTTACAGAGAGAGAGCTAATGCCAGGGATTTGAGACAAATGGCACTTAACCTCCTGAACCCCAGATGAAGAGGGAGATAGATGTTTGATTTTGATCATTCTGGTCTTTTCATGATCTGAATCAATAAGTACCCCTTATAGCTTTGAGTCATGTTTCTAATTAGTCAGCCTCTTGGGCCTGGTTTACAAAATAAAATATAAATCAACGCACATTTGTAAATTCCAACAACCATGCTGGGCCAATGCCATCTCAATAAAATAATTAAAATGCCATCAGCCTGTTAACTTGCTCTCATCTCTGCCAAAATATATATACTGTCAAATGCCAACGCATATTTGGAATGCTAAGGAGAAAGGTATTTTGCAGATACAATAGATGCAATAAATGTAAGAGATAAAATACTTATGTCTTAATATAACCAATTAAAGCTTTACTTTTCTTTGTTAGTGCAAGGAATTGCAGAAACAGAACTAGCAATTAATGTTCTTGACTATAAAGATCATAGAACTGTAGAATTTGGGTTTGGGTTGGAAGGGACCTTTAAAGGTTCTTGATCCAACAGTCCGTGCAATGAGCAGGGATATCTTCAACTAGATCAGGTTGCTCAGAACCCTGTCTAGTGTAACCTTGAATGTTTCTAGGGCTGGGGTATCCACCACCTCTCTGGGCAACTTGTTCCAGGGTTCCTTCACCCTCATTATAAAAATGTCTACCTTAGATCTAATTAAAATCTACCCTTTTTTACTTTAAAAACATTATACCTTGTCCTGTCACAACAGGATCTGTTAAAAAGTTAGTCATCATCTGTCTTACAAGCTGTCTTTAGGTACGTGGAGACTGCCAGAAGGTCTTCTCAAAACGTTCTCTTCCCCAAGCTGAGCAGCCCAAACTCTCAGCCTTTCCTCATAAGTGAGATTCCCATCCCTCTAAAAATTTTTGTAGCCCTCATCTGGGCCTTCTCCAATCCATTCATGTAATTCCTGTGCTGGGACCCCAGATCTGGGTGCCGTGTTCCAGGTGGGGTCTCTCTCACCAGAGCAGAGCAGAAAATTTCCCTCACCCTTCTGCCCACGCTGCTTTTGCTGCAGCCCAGGACACGTTTGGCTCTCTGGGCTGTGAGTGCCCATGGCCGGGTCATGCCCAGCCTCTCCTCCACCAGCACCCCCAGGTCCTTCTGGGAAGGGTTGCTCCCAATCCCTTCATCCCCAGCCTGTGCTGATACCAGACAGTTGCCCTGACCCAGGCAGGTCAGATATCTCTGATCCAGAAAACACTCAATGAAGCTCACAATTAGCTTCTCTAAAAGGAAATGCAGCATGTAAATTCTACATTACAGAGTGAAATACTTATGGTGACACCTGGGGCTTGAGTTCTACAAAGGCAACAGCCTGTAAGGGACCCCCCTCATTAGGGAACATCCAGGAGACAAATTGTCCATTAGCGAGATGATTAATTTTGCCTTCTTTTGCTTACTGTTATGCCTCGTGTGTACTAGGACAAATGTGTAAGGACAAATTATCAAAAACAGCCTCTGAAATCCCATCTGCCCCTCTCTGAATTCCCAGCTTTGTGTACACGCTGTCGCTTGCTGCTTCCAACAAAAGGCCAGATTCAATTCTCACTGGCACCAGTGAAGGAAGGGAGATAGAAAATAGCACACTTAAAGTGGAAGCCAAATCCCTACAGCTCCAAATATGCAAAAGAAGGGACTGGAATTTCCCAATGAAGCGTCTCCAGTGAACTAGTCAAGCAAGTGATGTACCACACATCAAGCATCAATTAATTGAATATCTATAATTATAAGGCTTATCAACAGTATGCAAGACTTGAGAAAGAATTCTTAAGGAAAGAAAAATAGAAGATATGGAAACATATAGAAATAAGATAGAAATACTTTCTTTTTTCCAGAATACATAAAGCCAAAATGTCTTGATATTTTGGGGGTTTGTATGGTAATTGCCGATTAAATGTCCTAAATTTAATTTACCGAAATTTAAGATAATTTACATATGGTGCCATATGAAGAAGAGTTAAGCTGGAAGAAATTGTCCTTTTACTGTGAGAATCATAGATTTGCTCAGAAACTGACTGCAATAGCAAGGAGAAAAGGAACAGGAAAGTTATTGGTGGAAATCCCAAAACACAAGTTTTAGGGTGTAGCGTGCTTAAAATTTCTGCTAATGACACAGACTCAAACAAGGATCTTTGAATCTTTCATTAGTAAATTTGCAGATGACACTAAGCTGGGAGTATGTGTCAATCTGTTGGAGGGTAGGAGGGTTCTGCAAGAGAGACCTGGAATGGTTGGATAGATGGGCAACATCCAGTAAGATGAAGTTTAATAAGTTCAGGTGTCGAGTCCTGCACTTTGACCACATCCACACAATAACCCCCTGCAACGTTACAGGCTGGGGACAGTGTGGCTGGACAGTGCCCAGGCAGAAAGGGACCTGGGGTTACTGGTCAACAGCTGGCTGAACATGAGCCAGCAGTGTGCCCTGGTGGCCAAGAATGCCAATGGCTCCTGGCCTGTATCAGGAACAGTGTGGCCAGAAGGAGCAGGGAAGTCACCCTCCCACTATACCTGGCACTGGTGAGGGCACACCTTGAGTGCTGTGTCCAGTTCTGGCCCCTCAGCTTGGGAAGGACATTGAGAGGCTGGAGCCCATCCAGAGGAGGCAACGAGGCTGGTGAGGGGCTTGGAACACAAGCCCTGTGAGGAACGGCTGAGGGAGCTGGGGTTATTTATCCTGGAGAAAAGGAGATTCAGAGGTGACCTTATCACTCTCTACAACTTCCTGAAAGGTGGTGGTGGTGAGGTGGGGGTTGGTCTCTTTCTCCAGGCAGCAACTGACAGAACCAGAGGACACAGTCTCAAGCTGTGACAAGGGAAATAAAGGTTAGATATTAGGAAAAAGTTTTTCACAGAAAGAGTGATAAAGTACTGGAATGGTCTGCCCAGGGAGGTGGTGGAGTCACCATCCCTGGATGTGTTTAAAAGAAGACTGGATGTGATACTTGGTGCCATGGTTTAGTTGAGGTGTCAGGGAATGGGTTGGACTCAATGATCTTGAAGGTCTCTTCCAACCTAGTGATTCTGTGAAGAATGAACAAAATTATCTGGGTGCTTCTGACACCCAGCTGGGAAGTACCAACATCATTATAAGGATTCAAAACAGCACAAAGGAAAAAAACAAATTATTTAGAGACATGGAGAAGAGGAAGAGAATATTAACACAATGGGCACAAAAGCTTTATCAGGATTTAGTAGGAAGGGGCAAAAAAAAATTTGTTTTGGCTACTCCAAGACAGCAGTCTAAATTCAGTAGTAAATTTTTAGCAATCATCACCCACAGCTTATATTAGCACTATTCATTTTAAAATCAAAGTGATTGAACATGCTCAGCAGAGATGTCTGTTGTTCTGTCCTGAGTTTCATCAGGACCAGAAGCTGACAGCTGATCCCCTTTCTGGGTTTGGGCAGCTTTCCTTTCCTAAAGCCAGGCTGCAGGAGCTGTAGGAAACACTGCGAGGAGAGAAGGCACTGGTGCTCCCATGGCAAGCAGGTCTGCTTGGACTACTGAGCTGCTTCCAACGAGAACTGAAGGATGATACTTCTTAAACACACCCTAAATGTTCAGTGAGCTTTCTTTTTGGCAGACTTTCCTCTTTTTTTTGGCAAACCATTCTGCTCTCTGCAGTAATGCTTCAGCTTTGATCTGAAAGCCCTAGGGCCTCGGAGCTGGGAGGAAGGATTCAGGCAGTGCTAACATCAAAAGCCCCTTTCCTCTCAGAGCACTTTCAGCACCAGTCCCCAGTGGGATTTGCTGTGTCACCTCCCCAACATGCACTGCAATGGGGAATGAAGGAGATGAAGAGGGACGTGGTCTGGCTGGATGTCATGCTTGCTTTGACAGTGCTCTGTAATTCTGAATGGGTGGTTTTGGACACAGAAACTCACAAAGGGTTTTAGTCAGGTGCTGGTTTGCATTCAACTTTAAAAAATAATTGAAATCGTGCCTACCAATGAAATGGCCAAGGAATCAGAGACTGGCTGAATTTTGTCACCCCAGCATAAAGGTCTATGGGACATAATATAATAACTGTTGTTTGGAAGACCCATATATGAGGACGTGCTTGAAAAGTAGCATCTATTATGTGGACAGCCCCAATCTGAGCAACATCCCAACCTGGAAGTCCCTCTGTTAATATGTTATGTATATAAACTTAGTTTATACACATCAGTTCACATGTCCTTCCACTTTAAGAAGCTTGAGAATTTCTAACCATTTATTTCTTTGCAGAAAACATTGTTTAGTAAGCACACTAAGAGCAACAGTACAGTAATGGGTTTCTAAGTCCTTGGCCTTTCACAGACTGTTTATAATGAACACCTCCATACTTCAGGAAGTGATGATCTAATAATCTTTATAAATAATAGAAAGAACTGTGCTTTGCTTTGCTGTTCTCCTGCTCTGAACTTAAGGAAAGACAGAAGCAGAGGAATGCAAATTACATCTGTTTCCAACTCTGTGGCCTTACAAGACTTCATAAACAGACAAAGCACTGAGATTATCCCACTCATTACAGGAAAGGGGAAGCAGTGTATTGCTTAATGGCTAATACAGTGATCAGGGTGCTTCATTGCCTTCAAAGACCATAACATTCAGAACTAGTGAAATTTAGAGCAAGAAGAAACTTTGAAGCTCCTGGAGCTTTAGGGAAATCAGCCTTCTGTAGGATTAGGCACAAGAAGGTAGAGAGGGCATAGAACGATTTTGCCTCTCTTATTTTTACCTATCTACCAGGTTGCTGCTTTGATCTTGGTTTCCTTACTTTTGAAGTACTGGGATATGATTTTAAAGGCTAATGATTTACTCTGCTGCAATTTTCTGCAAGTAAGAATGATTGTATATATTGGCTAATTATCATTATTTACAACAATAATTTCAAATACCTAATTGCTCACAGTATCACAGAATAAACTAGGTTGGAAAAGACCTTTGAGATCAAGTCCAATCTATGACCCAACACCATGTCAAATAGACCATGGCACTGAGTGCCACATCCAGTCTTTTCTTAAACACCTCTAGGGACAGTGAATCTACCACCTCCCTGGGGAGCCCATTTCAATGCCCAGTCACCCTTTCTGTGAAGAACTTCTTCCTAATGTCCAATTTAAACCTCCCCCGGTGCAGCTTAAGGCCGTGTCCTCTTGTCCTGTCATTGATTGCCTGGGAGAAGAGACCAGCCCTCACCTGGCTACAACCTCCTTTCAGGGGGTTGTAGAGAGTGATAAATTTTCCTCTGAGCCTTCTCCTCTCCAGGTTACCCTTGACAATTAAAATAATTTTCAAAAGCTGGAGGCTGTCAGCGTTATAGGAACAGAATAGAAACAAAAGACCCCTAGTCTAATTTTTTGACAATTCTGCTCTTGGGCAACCTCAAGCGGCACCAATGAACACCCTGCTGACTCCTTGAGGATAAGAAGAAGCCTAAAGTGTCACCTGACTCATACCTCTCCTTTGTAAGATTGGTAGAGTGGCTTAGCTCATCTGTTGCAGGGCTGTGATAACTACTAAGTTGATAATCAATATGGGACCATGTAAAACTGACAAGAGAATGAACTCTTTACAGAAGAAAGATGGGTTACAAAATATTCTATGTCAATGTTGAACTGAACATATTCAGCCAGAAGAAATGGAGAAATTAGGCAGTGAAGCTAAATTTATATTGATTTTTACAGTGGTGATAAATACACATTTAAGTAAGTATCAAATACAAGCAACATACAAACCAATTGGATTTCTTCTTAAGAAGAGGCTGTGTTCTTGTATTTTGCCTAATAGAGGATGCTGAGCAGAGACTGTAGGCCACTCCTGCTTGATGGTATATCATGAAACGCCAAATTTTGAAAACCACAGACCATCTAATGAGTTCAAAATCCTTATCCCATGGCTGTAGTTGCATTTGTAATTTTTCTTCACTGTAGGAACAATATTAGCACTACTGTTGTGAGTACTGTGTGCAAGCCTTTTGTATTTTATTCCTAAAGATAGCTCAGTATAGCCTGAAGCTAAGTTTTTTTTCAAATAGTAAAATCACTTTTCATTAAACAACTCTATTTTTAAGCTGGGATTAAACTTTATAGCGACAAGCAAACAAGAATCTGATGTAAATACAAATATACTAAGTGCAAAATAAAAAAAAAGAAAGCACATATATACATCTTAGGATTTTAAGAATTTATTTGGAGTTTGGTTTTGTTGTTGTGTTGTTTTGGGTTGTTTTTTTTTTTTGTTTGATTTGGTTTTGTGGCTTGTTTTTTAAGTACCTCAGGTCTCTGGAAAACTACCCTAGCTACTGAATTTTTTGTAATATTCAGAAGTGAAGCACAGGGAAGTGAGATGAAAGGAAGGAGTTCAAGTAGGGAGGTGGTGAGAGCACTGTAAACACTTGGAAAGATTTCTTACACATTAATAAAAGTTTTGTGAAATGGCTACCAGGGCGCTCCTGTGGCACACCAGGGGCATCAGCGGCACAGTGAGCGCACAGGGGCCGCGCATTAAGGACAGAACTTCTGCCTACATGGCCCAGATGGGGCTGCAACTCTGCTGGAGGGAACAGAGAGCTGCTGGCCACAGAGTTTAAGCATGACAGCACATGTAGACCTTGAAGCTCAGCCTCTCCTCTGCTCCCCTTTCTCACAGATGCAAAAAGCCTGGAGCCCCTTCTGCTCATCACACAGGGAGACCCCAGGTCATCAAGGCCAATGTCAGTTGTCACTACAGGGCCTGGTCCTACAACACTTCCCCTTGAGAACAACTTTGTACATTTTCTTATAAATACTTTATTCCTAGAGGCTTAACTTCCACCATTTGCCTCCAGCTGAAGAGCAAACCTGCAGCATAAATACAATCATAAAATACATGTTTCATTAAACAGATATTGGCACAGATTTCTCAGATTAGGCTGGAGAAATTCTTTGATGCTTCAGAATAATTAAAATGGTTTGGCATGGAAATGTCAAAATGGAAGAAATTTAGCAGAAAATGGGGGAGAAATGGCCAGATCTTCCTATTATCACTTGCTGTACACCTCACAAGACAGCTGATTCCCAGCTCTGTATGGGTTCCAGTATTCAGTGATTTATTGGGTAATTCAGCATTTGCCAGTATGTCTTGTGCTAATTAAATGCATCGCACTCTATTCAGAAATGTCACAATTGATTTGTCTTTTGCAAGCACTGACTTTATTTCAATCTTCTAAAAAAGATTTTATGAGCCCTAGATAACTTATCCTGGCACATTCATCTCCCAGGGCAGCTCCTGCATCTGAGGGCAGTATGGGAAGAAACCAACAGCGAATATCCAATACAAATGTCTTCTTTGGACAGCTTATTTATTTCATATATGCTGTATATCCAGGAATGTGTAGCCTATATGGTGAAATTACAAGCAGGTCCATTAATGTATAAAAACACTTAAACATGACAGAAGCTAATATACTGTATTGGCAGGTTTTATTGGCTGATAGACTGAGCCAAAGAGCCATGAGATTGAAAACACTGTAATCTGTAACAAGGTGTTTATTTACAAGTGGTTTTGTGACTGAATTTGGCTATTAACTAAATTGTGTCAAGAAGAAACAAGTATAAAATAACTCAGTCTAAATATAAGATGCCAAAGCATGCTTAGTATAATATTCAGAACCTGAGGACAATCCTGTCATTTTAATTCAGTGCTTTTCCCCACACACTATGCATAACTGAGTGCTGAGGGTGAATTGCAGCGACTCAGCCATGGAGAACACATTTACAGTGTACAGTAGAAAACTGCTTTGTTCCGAGAAAGTACAATTCCTCACACAAAATTGTGGTTGCAACTTAATTGGAATTGAAAATCTGTGATTCAAGACAAGAAAGGGCACTTTTCATGTGACACAGAAGAAAGTAATTACCTGTTTTAAGGCAGGGGATGATTATTCAGAGAGCCAGCAACAGGGTCAGTGCTTCAATATTTCAAGTATTTTACTATAAACTAATAATTTTCTATTACTACTATCCCAGACCCTTTTCTGCTTAGATTCTTCTGTGACAGAAATTTTTGCAGGGAGGCAACTTGCTGCCTTGATAAGAAACTTCATGGAATAGGCTCGAATCAGTTAAACACAATTTGAATTTGTCATTTGTCACATTAGCAACTGAGTGTTGCATTTGTAGCAGTTTGGTGTAAAGCAGAGGGAGGACGCTGTGTCTATTTTTTGCAGCACAGGCTTCTGCTGCTGGGCCCTAACCAATGATGCCTCCTAAAAGTGGCTGTCTGAGATATTGCAGCAGTGGTGACATTTAGCTGGAAGACAGTGATTCACACAATTTACTCCCTGGTGACAGACAGTGACTCTTTACACGCTGTCTGACGAAAAGCCATGGCCATGAACGTGGTTATTTGGCTATGGCCCTTCATCTTGCCAGAGCATAGATGGGTGTGGAGTAGAGCTGGACTGTTGGTTCCAGGTTCCTGTTCATTTGCACATCTTTGTTGTCTCCTCTTGGCTGATTTGTATGTGAAAGTGAGAAAACACAGTATGTGAACTGGAATAGGAAGGTCTTGGGTCCTTTATTCTGCCACTTCAGGCAGCCACATAATATACTTCTCATGAATTCATCGTCTTCAGGCTGCTGAAATTACCTCTCATGTGAGGCTGTTTCACAATCTCGCCAACAATTAGAAACACTTTTCCTCTGATTTCGTCTTAAAATATGTGTTTATTTGTTCTGGGCTTATATGATTCTTCTGCTTAAATAGCTCTTCTTATTCTGACTACATATGTCCTTTATGCATTTATAGAGCACTATCATATGCTCCCCCAGTTTCCACCCAGCCAGTCTGCTAAGCTGTACCAACCAACTGTTTTAACATCTATTCCTCTGGTCATCCTCACTCCCTGCACCAATTCTAATTTTATTTAATGTTTCTAGCACACAGAGAGACAGAACTATTTAAAATAATCTATATTATACAATGACATTTATACTCTCCTCTTTTTGTTCTGATTATGCTTCATATGCTATGTTAGTACCAAATCTAAGTCTTTCACAATTGCATGATAATTATTGCTTACAGGGACACTGTCATTGAGTAACAGACTTTGGTTTTCTTCTCTTTTTCATTTCAAACCTATTGTAAACTGAATTCCCAGTTTACATGAAAAGATCATATCACTCTTCCTTATATGCAATTACATTTTACTCAATTTTCTATTACCTAATCTATTTTAATTCTCTGGCTACCCAGTTCTTCATAATACTCTGATTTGTTGCTGTTTTCTGGTGCAACAATTCCATTTTCTATATTCAGTATGTATTTAATATAAAAGCCCACAAAAATATACTGTTTACAGAGAGGAAGATTACACACCAGACATCTTTGCTGCAACCATATTTTAGTATTGCTTTATTTTCTCATGTGACTGACTAAGAGGGTGCCATAGAAGTAGCTGTCCCTTCACTAGTAAAAGGAGCATCTGCTTCTGTAATAAAGGGTAGACATTTGTCTACAGGAGTATTTTAGGATATCATTACTGCAAAAGGCTGAGACAGCTCACAGGAAAGCAATATTTTCAAACCCGCAGTTTTTCATAACTGACTGTTGGAAAGTAAGAATTTGTAGTTCAGAAAAACTGGTATTTTAGAGAACTGAGATGAAGGAACAAATTTGGTTAATGAAGAGGATCATATCACATATGGAAACTTAGCTGATTAGCAGAGTCATGGAATATGCTTCTAGTTCATCAGGAAAAGTTTCTGGCAATCCAGAAAGCTAAATTCTAACACAGTATCTGTGTTTTGATAAGTTTTGCTTTCAGCTGCAATTGCCAAGCCACTGTTTCAAGTCACCAGTAGGTAGGTCATGCAGGGTAACCTCCAGAGCACTCACTGCTCATTTGCCAACAGAAGAAGTCACAGACCACTTACACTGTTGTATCTTCCAACACAAAGTTTTACCATCCGGAATCATCTTTTCAGAAGGGGCCTCCAAAGTTGCAAATTGAGTTTAGCATCCCACCTGTTGTGTTTGGTAAGTCTTCATAAAACTTATGCAAACTGGGTAGTGGCAAAGAGGTGTTTGAGAGAGATGGCCAAGGACTGATACCCCTCCCCTGCTGTACATGCAGTAGTGAAGGTCATGTTTCATTCTCTCTGCATGTGTTGTGGAGACTCTGACAACAGCATCGCTTCTTGGTCTGCCCGTAGCACAGGTCAGCACTTGCAGGGGAGGGACTGCTGCAGCCTTAGTCTCTTAAGAAGGAACACCCTCATACACTCTGCTGTGTGAGACTTCTCTCACTTCTTCTAAACTTAACTTCTATCTTGAGCTTATTGCATTGCATAGAGGGTGGGGAAAAAAGGGGTGCAGACCGATTAAATGTTCTAATTGGAAGTTAGAGTAAAAGTGTACAATTAATGCCTGGAAGATAGAAGCAATGAATCTCGATTTCCTTGAGCACTTTCTAATGGGACAGTTGCTAATGCAGCTGCTTTTTCTCCTACACATGCAAAGCTGATGCACTTTGCAAATATTTCCCATTCTCTTTCCTGCCAATTCACTCCCATTTGTGTCATTGGCAAAACTCCCATTGATCATGCAGGCAGCATGATCAATGCCTTCTGTACCTGGATGTTTGTCTTGCTTTTTAGGAGATATTTGACTGCTTTTCTTCTTGCTAGCTCACTTGATCTGCATATGTGGGCTTACCTTCATGGCACTGTCAGAAATGAAGATGGGGATTTAACAGAGGTGTGCAAAATCTTGCCTCTGAGTCATTCTACGTGGTAAAAGCAGAAAAGGACATAGCTAGACAGGTCATAGTATGCATTTCTACTGGTACTTAGATTAAAAACTATGTAGAAAGATCGTGGTAAATAGGAAAGCCTAGTTGCTGACTTGAAGGGGACATGAATCATATAGAAGCCTTTTCCTTAGACCCCTAGGATAGACATGCACCACAGATAATTTCTGTGTTAAAGCACTCCAGAGGTCCACAAATCCATCATTGCCAGCTGAAGCCCTGGCAGAAGCATGTCCTTCCTTCCTGGCTATGGCATTGCTCTCCTCTGCCTTGGAGGGGTCATAGTATGCTATTGAGGGCAGTACAGGTATGTTTCTCTTCTCCTTATTCCCACACCATTTACCCTTCTCAGCCAGGAAATGAACTACATTTTCTCTGTTTCTGCACCTTCTTTTTGTATTCCCTCTCTCTGTGTCATGTCCCAAAAGCTCCAGTCCCTCCAGTGCAATTCCCCAGGGCAGGTTATAATGCGCCATCGTGAGCTCATTTCTTTCCAAGAATGTCAATTTTCTCTGGATGAGATGCAAACACTGAAGAGAGGATTCTCTCTAGGACTGTGCAGATCTGTTCTACCCTTTTGTTTTTGTTTAGACTTCTGTCAAAGAAAAGCAAGCATTCGCTGTCTGAGCTGCGTCCTCTCACTATGGCAACAAACACAGGTCTTGGGAAGGAAAAACAAGTTATGGAGCAATCACGTACACAGGACATCGGCCCTGAGCCCGCCTTTCCGGCTCCGTGAGCCGCCCCAGCTCCGCGGGGCTGCTGCGGGCTCCAGGCCCGCGGAGTCACCGCGCTCCGCACGCCCAGCCCGGCAGGCGCTTGCCCCGGCACTACTGAGCTCCTGCGTGCTCCTCACCTTCCCCAGAGTTCCGAGGAGAAAGCCAAAAAAGCCTTCTCCTCTCACTCATTCTTGGAAGACGGGCATCCGTCCCACGGAAAAAAGAAGGCTCTGTTTCTTTCGTTTGCAATTGAAATAGAGTTCTTAAGCACCACATTTTAACGCAGAAGCAAAATAAACAATAAGTCAACAAAAGCTTAGTTTGTTAGTTGAGAGAAAACTGCAACATTCTGCCTTTGCTGCTCGCTTTCTGGAATATGAAAGACTCCAGTCAGTCTCTGTGTGCCAAGGATTCAAATTAAAAACACATACATAAAAACAGAGTTACTTCTAGCAGAAAGCCAGGATTCGTGCATGATAGGCACTAGAATAGATATTACTCACTAGTTGCATCTGCTGAAAGTCTGGATCATTCCCTGGAATCTGTCATCTTAGCTTCAAACCACAAACTGAACCAAGGGACTTCTCAGGGACTGTGAGCTCAGATCTGCTGTGAGGGTGAAGATGGCTACAGGTGCTGAGACAGCTGTGTGCAGCTAGAAGACTGAAAAATATTAGTCCTACTGTCAGAAAACTGCCAGCAATTGAATGATTTGTCTTTCTGGTGTACAGACAACCACTGAGTTTATTTAAATTAGCTGTACATATCTAAATGAGCTGCACTTGGCCACATCTGACTTCCTGATCAGTTTGCAGCATAAGAAATTACATGCAGAAAACTGGAAGTGGGTGGCTTATTCTGGGCAAGGGCCAGAGCTGTTGGAAGTGACCTCAAAAAGCATTGAGTAAACTTGCCATTCCCCTGAACCCTCCACATGTTTCCCCATTCAGTTCTTCCTATGTCTGTCATTCCTCTGGTGGTAGAAGTGCTCCACAACAAATTTCTGCACCCGTTACTCTCCTAAAACACCAGAAATACCTTCCCTTGGTATGGGTGTCACTATTCACAGTGACAGGAGTCTGCAGAGTCTCAACCCTGCTTGAGAAGACACCCACTGTAATTGATAGATGAGGTGATTACCACCAGAAACACCACCCCAAGGAAGGGAAAAAAGCAGCTAAGTACTGATGAAATCCTGCTGTCAAGTGGCAACCAAGTTGCAGAACATGAGTCTCACCTGTTAATTGTTGTTATTTGCTTCTGAGGCAGCTGAAGGTCAGCAGGAAAGAGATTTGTTTTGTTCAGTGGAAAATAAAAGCACTTCTGGGGTGTAACACAGTTTTTTTTGATTACTCACTTGGGCAAGGTCAGACTTAAACCTCATAATTTTATTTGGAAAGGAGTCCTAATGAAGGAAGGATGTTTAGGCAAGTGGGAAAAAAATTCCCTCTTTAGGATTCCTGTGATTTGAACTTGAGTGAGAATTAACCCTTGAAGTCTGGACAGCAGGAAGTAGAAAAGGCACTGGCAAGCAAGACATTTGTTTCTCCCTGACTTATTAAACTGACTCTAGCAGGGAACATGGTGGCAAGTAGGAAGGACAGAAAAGGTGGCCAGGTGTTGCCTAGGAATAAAAACAAAAAGCTTTTTTGCAGAAAGCATAGAGAAATGAGTCAAACACAGAATTAAAAAGGTTAAGAAAACAGATCACAAAAAGGAAAAAAAGAACACCAAAACCACTAATGATTGAGAAGAAAAAGGGGAAATAGCAATAAAATGGGGAATGGACCTACCTACAAATTTACTGCGGTTCAAGATCAGAAAATAACTGAACTTTTAGTAGAAGCTGCTCACTCTAACCATCCATAGGTAAAAGAAGTAGCAAGACAGGTCTGTGTAACTTGCCACATCCTCAGCTGCCTTCAGAAAATCAGTACATGTCAACTGAAATGATACTAATGGAGTTCCTGGCCCAAAGATTTCAAATGTTTGTGATTAGCTGGCTGTCAATAGCAGATGTGTAACTGAAGTAAAATCCTTCCTTAAGTGAAGCTGTAAGTGCATCATCAAACCCAAATCACAATGAAACCCAAAATGTGGAGCACTCATCCATGCTGACTCAGTGATGTTTGAGAGATCCAGCTTGGTCCTGGAGTCCTGGTTTTCAAATTGTACAGAACAATATTTACACTCTGAACTTGGGAAGCCTCATAGCTTTGAGTGTAAGCAATACTTACATGAACCTGGACCAGCTGATCATTTCCACTTGAATGGTGGGATTATGGTGACAAATAGTCACATCCTCAGAGTCCCTGGTTTTTGTTATAGCTATTCATGCTCAAATGTCTCTCAGCAATTAAACTGCAACTTTACATTTGGAAAGCCTTGTTAGAAGGAAATTAGGATGGCATGTGGAAGGTCAGCCAACATAGGCAGCAAAGGAATACTCCAGCTCTTATTGGAGGACAAATGGTGAAATATGACAAAAAGCAAGAAAGTTGCAGTGAGAAAGGTGAGGGTTGATCAAGCACACTGATTTTTGGGACCCTTAGAAACAAATCTGGCCTGATGTAAAGCTCCTGTGAAGATCCTACCAAAGCAGAGTCATTAAATGCGACTTCAGTGCCATTCAATGTTGCCCATTCAATATTCCTCACAGTGTTAACAATAATTACTTTTCCTCAATACAGAAAGTCTAATAAAAGTCTGTTAATAGCAATGAAGAGAGCAAATAATTTCTTCTCTCATCCTCTTGCAGATGCAGATAGACCTATCTGTTGGTGAGAACATGGGTTGGCAGGCAACACAAGAACTTCATGTAATCAGCTCTGCATGGAGGGCTGGTCTCTTACAGGACTCTGAAAAGTCTAACAAAAATTTCACTGAACCTCAGTGCCATATTTAAAAATAAAAAGTAGGAAATAGTTCTTCTTTTCTATTTTTCCATCCTTTCAATTTTATGAAGCCCTTCCTACTCTTAAACAGTCTTTCTTTAGAGTATTTGCAATAATTTCAGACCAGATGGAGTCACTCACTGATAGGCAATGCTGTATAACAAGTGTCCAATAATTAATAATTACCTGGAATTTCATAATTTGTTATAAAAATCATCATACACTTACTGCAAGTATGAATCCAACAGACAATTCCAGATGACTGCTAAACCTTGGCATCAGCTCATGTTCTTCATGTATGTATGGTACATACACTACATGTATGTAGTGTATGTACCATACATACATATTTTCTACATACATATTTTCTACATACATACTACATACATATTTTCACTTTAAAAAGGAGCTCTAGCAAAACTTTACAGCCAAAATACACAGAAAAAAACCACCAGCTCTCCTCCCCACAGTGGGCTTTTCTGTGTTGGGTAGAGTGTGTAGATCTTCTGATAGAAACATTGTACCTTCCTGATGGGAACCTTGCTACCACATCCAGAGCAATGAAAAATTTTCTGTGCAACAGCAGTAGGCTAAAGTTTTACTGTATTTAAAGTAAATGAGGATTTCTGGCCCATGACCTTGTAAGAAAAGCCTCCTAAGTAAGTAGTATTACAACTCGGGTACAAAGCTTTTTAGCGACATTGCATGGAACATACAAGTGTGGTTTCAACATATTGGTGAAACCTTGGTATTATAGGAGAAACTGTTTTGAAGAAGCAATAAGAAATCTGTTCACCTAACTATGATGTTACTCTCACAAGGTTCATATGATACAATTTCATAGGCTGTTTTGTAATCAACACATGATCCCTCAGGAGCCTACAAATAGGAGCAGAGCATAATTACAAAGGTTGTCAGCACATTTCTGCAAATAAAGTGGCCAAAACTTCCTTCCCTTAGTTCCTGTTTATCTCAGGAGCATAACTAAGGGAGTTCCTGAGATACAGGGGAGTTTCAAATGCTTCTGAACAGAGTTTCCCCAGTATGGCACAATGCAGCAGTAATGGGTTTAATCCCAATGTCATCTTTTTAGAATGATTTTGCATCAGGTTAAATCAGAGCTCAAGACAAGTACTCAGAGAAGCTGAACTTCTTATTCACCCAGAGATGCAAACTATTCCCACCAACCTAGGGTAACTTCATTTTTTCTAATGATCTAACAGTATCTATCAATGCAGCAAAGTATCTGAGAATCTTTCAGATATGAAGGAAAATACTATCTAAAACTATGCTTGCAATTTTCCCTGACAGATTTTTGCTTTTTTTGTTTCAGGTATGTTGGTATATGCTAATTGGATACAGTTAACTATACAGTTAATGAAAAAAATGCTTATATGGGCATGCAGATGCAGGGTCTAAATGCACAGACCTCCAGATATGCTCTGACAGTACATGGCAGGTTTGGTTTAGGGCATCAAGACATGGGCTTTCCCCTTTCACAGGGATTCTGCACAAGTTTCTGTGCTGTTCCCCACAACAGGAACTATGAAGAACAAGTGTCCAGGCCACATCTAATACACAATTTTGCTGTTGAAATATCACAAGCCCTTTGCAATATTTCATGGTGATTCTTGAAATGTTGTCTCCTCAACTTAAATAGTTTAATCTAAAACTGTTTGATGTTGGTTTGAAAACCAAAACAAACCAGCACACCTCTCCCTCCCCAACACCTCTAGTCTTAAGGGGAGCTGCTGAAAAATCCTATGAACATAATCCAAGTGTTTTCAGATACTGAGAGGCTAAATGAGAGCTCAAGCTGCATGTCTTTGTCTCCCAAAAGCACTCCTTCCCCAGCTGCTGGAGGAACCCTCCCCATGACACTGGGGAGTGGTTAGCAAAGCTCCCTTGAGCTGTGCTGCAGAGCAAATCCTTCACTTACCCTGTAATGCTGTCAGCAGGGGCACCCATTCCAGCAGCTCCCTGTCTGCCCCCACCTCAGCTCCCTGAGACACAAATGGTTCAGATGTTTTTTCATGTCTTGTTTAAAGCCCTGGAAGTGCCTTTTTGAATAAGCCTAGTTTCAGTGTATTGTGCAAACTCAGTCTGCTCTGCAGATTTCAGATTCCAGCTTTCTCCTAGCCTACAGACAAATTAGAAGTACGTGCACATTTTAGGAGACTAGAAATCTCAGAGGGACATCTAAAGGGAACTGGAATGGTTTTACAGTTAAGTCACACCAAGGGATCTTACCTTTATTCAAATAACCTTTACACAAGTGATCATTTGTACTGTTTGTGAGATGTCAAAGCAGTCGAGACAATCAGCAAAATGTCAATTCTCCTGCTTTCAACAGACTTTGCTACAGACCCCAGCAGAATCTTCTGGCCCTCTGGGAATAAAGTTGTCATGCTGCAGGAGCCAGAAGTGAAGGTGGGGTAGTTAATATCCCCAGCAAGGCACCTACATTGATCTCCAGTCTAGAGCCGCTCATGTTTCTCTCGTTGGGATTAGATGCAGAGCAGGCTCCCCAAAGACCTCTTAGCAGGCAGGCTGTGATTTGAACCACTTCAGGGCTTCTCCAGCGGGTTGTTACCAAGCACTAACAGCCAACATTTCTCAAGCTGCTCTGCCCTTTTGCTTAAGGTTGCTTTGTGCCTGCTAACCAAACTGATATCTCAATCATGGCAGATTAATGTCACTCTGCTACATCCTGAGAAAAAAGGGAGGAAAAAACCCATGTGTTTCTTTTTCATAAAGGCTGCCATGCAAGGAGGGACCACGATGAAATTGCAATATACACTTGCCCATCTGCTCTGCATCAGATGCTGTATTTAATTCCTCTTTAGCAAGGGAGAATATACTGAACAGTGAAAGATTCTGGGTAATACAGTTATAAAAACTATCAAGCCTGTAAATGGGGCAGTAAATGGTAAATAATTTACTTTTATCAGAATTACTGAATATTATTACAAGTTCAGCAATTTCATGTCCTTCTAGTCCACAATTATACCAGAAAAGGGAAATAATTTCAATAGTCTTGTGGTTAGGTATATTGAACTGCTGTACAAGTATTGAACTTACCACTGTTTTACTTTTTGTCCTTTGAAAATTGCCAAGGCCACTGTTATGGTGGGGCCTGCAAAATGCAAAATACAAACCATTTCAATTTGATTTTGGGAGAAGATTTTGTCATAAATAAATGACAAACTGTCCCTGGAGGACATGTATATATCTTCACCTTCTTTTGAACCCCATTGTAAGGCTTATTATATTTTATATGATGAGACATATAGGAAACTGCTCTGATTGTCTCCTCTTTCCCTCCCCATTATTAGTGTCTGTGTATAGAAAGATATGTGTGGTGACAAAACAAATCAGGCAAGGGAAAGTAGGGGGGCCTCCACTAGCCCTGCAGTCTGGTTCAGAAGTGACAGCTGAAACACCCACTATGACATGCTAAACAGAACAAAACTTTTTTGACACCTCAGAACTGCCAAAAGACCCAGGGAGTGATCACACTCAAACTCCTGTTCTTGGTTTTCATAACCAAATGTGGCAACAGCAACAAAGAAACCTTTTTCATCTCTTCTCTTCTTCAAAAAAAGCTAGAAAATAATTTTTTACATGTTGATTTTCATCTTGATTCCAGGAAAGAAACAGCTTGAGAAAGCACATGCCTCCTATGAAATAACCAAAATTCCAAACCGCTTCTCACTGTCTGTTCTGTTTCTGGCCTTCTGATCTATGCTAATTGCTAAACTTTGAGTATGCACTTGAAATTTTCTGTGGGCAATGTGACTCTCTTCAAATAAAAATAGATGCCAGATTTTTTTTTCTAACTAAAATACATGCGAGAGAATGACATTTAATGTAAGTGTTTAATCATTATTAATTGCTTTGGTATTCATTGAAATCATGATGGGTTCATTTGAATGTATAGCACCATTTAAGAATAATCTGAACAAGTAAATATGCCAGATCAGTGTAAAAAAGCATAGTGAAGCCTTCTAGGAATGTTATTTAATCCACAGATGTGTATGTTGGAGATAGTTAGAAAATCTGATTAATTGCATGAAATACCTTCAAGAAATAACCCCACCTATTTTACTGAATAAAGAATTTTACTGAAAAACTGAAGTCTAAAACACTTTAAAACCTAAATCATTAAAATAATTAAGTTTAAAGTTTAATTTTTCCTAACAAGTTTTGTTTTAAAACTGTTTTGTATTTTCTTTAAAATATCAGCCAAAAAAACAAAATGCCCAGGTTTTTTTTTTTTGGCATCAGCCAAAGTACACGTGACCTGTCAGGGAATATGGCATCCCAAAGTCTTGTCAAAAAGGCCTCTACAGAGCTCTTTCTTGTGAGTCCAGAGAAAAATGTTTGCAATCCTGCCACCTTAGGGACACAGAGACTCCAGATCACAATTTTCCGTTTATACCCTTCCCTTTAAAATATCTCTTAACCTCTTAACACAGAGATCTGATGTAAATTTATCCAATTTTTCCTTCTCAGAAAAACCCCAAAACCCTATTACGACTTCCAAGCTCTTTACACCATCAGAAAGAGTCACAAGAACTGGCAGATGTAGCAAGCCAAGCAGTTACAGCCACACAGGGCAATATTCAGACATCTATTAACACGTGCATGCACAGAGGGGCCATACAATTGAGTTTGAGAAGAAAACAAGTTTAAATTTGTATTGTTTCTTCCTCCTATCTAGTAACTACACTGTTTCTTCCAATGTTTCTACTCATTACACACACAATTTTCCAAGTCTCAGTCATGAATCCCTTAGCTGAACAGGGTCAAACTTTTCAATATTAGACACCAACATTTCTTATTGAGCCAGTTGATGGCTTTGCAATTTTACCCAGTTTTATTGCTGACAATGGGCATCAAACAGAAAAGAGAAACAGAGCCTAGATAAAGGGAAGGAAGACAGTTTTTCTGGAAAAATCTATCTTGATGATTGGGAAGAACAACTGGTTTTCTTTTTAAAGTTATGTTTCTGAGTAGAGTAGTGTTTTATAAACTGCATAACTATAGCTGTAGGAATTTAGAGCAATGGATGCTACAAAATCATGAGTTAAAAGTAAATGATTTTGAAAGACAATAAAATTATTTACATGACAATTTCTATTCCCATTTCAGAAGGTGAGTGCACAGCTGAAGATGTGCAGTGGTGAACATTTTGATATCTATCCCTCCGTTCTGCAAGTGCTACCCATCCTGTCAGGCCTCCTACACTTCAAATACAAGAGCACAGTAATGCACTTCTCTCTCATGTTAGTAATTTTATCTTAGCTCTCATGCTCTATAGCTACAGTTGGGAAATCTTAAATGGAAAGATTCATCTGGCCTTTTACATATAAAAGTTGCCATTTCATCTTAATGCAACAAAAGAATAATTAAGATACTTAACCATATATAAAGACTATTTTGAACTAGGCAGGAAGATTCAAATAACAAAGTTGATATAATCTTTTTCAAACTATGGAGATGTTTCACTCTGCTGGCTTAGAGCAGCTGAAGGAAGAAAAATAATGACATTTCGAAGTAAGAAGAAGAAATCTGGCTTATTTGTAGAAGCTAGAAAAAAGGCAGTGGGAGATGTGAATTCTCTTTCTCAAATTAGAGAAAATGTTTGAAAATATCTGCTTTAAGCTCTCTACTTTTATATTTGTTGGTGGAATTCCTAATAGAATTGGAGTCCTGTTGTTGCCCTCCAAAAGATCAACATTGGAGCTGGTGGGAATTTTTCTGGTAAAATGGCTTTCTGTCACAAATATATCAACTGCTCAAAGCCAAAAGTTTGTGCAAAATACAGTTGTGCTTCCATAAATATGAACTCCCCTCTGCTGGGGGGGAAGCTGGTGGGAAACAAAAAAAAAATATTGAGACATAACATTTGCATCCTAACCCTTTTCTCTCATATCACTGGCCAAACCACTGTATTTTCAGTCATTCTGAGGTGAGCATGACCAGAAACAGAATAACAAGGGCAGGATAGGCTGGGGCCCCCTTATTTTGTATAGTGTGACTTTCACTTTTAAACCTGGCACAGGGAATAAGCTTCCCCTTTCATGACCCCATTCACATAACATTTATGTCTATCCCAAATGAGAATCAGTCTATCTGACTTTCTCGTTTTTCCAGTTTGAAAACAGGTGAATATTCTTGGATTAATCCCCACGTGGAAAAGGCAATCAAGAAAACTTTTCCAAGGAGGCTGAAAAACATTTCCTATTTGGACTTTATTAATATTTCTAGTGGCTGAAGAGCACTTTCAAAGTCTTAAAAGTGTTAAAAGAAGATGTCCTTTCATGGCTAATTGAAATAAAAAGCTTGACAGCAAGATAGCTCTCTTTGCAATTAAAAACATCAGAAAAGCTGTAGCTAAATATGTTTCAAATTCAGTTATTGCAAATGTTAATCTGCAAACTGTATGAAGCCACCTCTAATAGCCAATGGCTTGCTAATGAACTGCATAAAAGTTCTGGCACAATGATGCACACACATAATGAAAACAAGGCATTTGAAGGTATTTCATGCAATCTTTTCAGATCACCACTGAAATTCAATTCTCTTTTACAACTGGAATTTTCCACTGTGGTAATACCAGCAGTTCTATGATGTTCCTAGACATTAACAATATGAACAATTATTACTGTGGGCACCATCAAAAGTGCAATTGTAAACCAACAAACATACCTGAAGCCTTTTCTGGGAAGATGACTGAGGACTAAACAATAACTATAGGAAAATTATAGGGGAAAATGGTTGCTGCTCCCTGGACAGCACGTGGTCAGCACACCCTCATCCCCACACACAACACAGCCTAAGGGGGACTAAACAGAGGGTGGAGATGAGCAGAGACACACAGAGTGGCCAGGCTCTGTCAAAACCCTTGCAGAGAGGGAACTCAGTGGTACTTTCTAGCTAATAAGCTGCACAGCAGCTGAAAACCAAGGGTTGCTGTTGAACCAGCAACCATGGCAAAATCACTCTCCTTGGACTGATGCATGTTCCCATCCCAAGGTTATCTCAGGTACAGAAAGATGAAACAACTAGCTCACTGTCCACATGGACCCTGGTTTTCCAGAGTCCTGATGCAGGATATCATAACTAGATATGTTGCTGTCTTGCAGAGATATTAAGAGCTCTCAGTAGAGAGTACTAGAGAAGTGTAGAGTGCTGTCATTGAAGCAGAGCAACCAAAAACAATTAGTGGACTCCAAGATTGTGGGCCTTATGGAGCAGAGGATTTTGTCTCAACGTTGTAACATCACAATCAAAAGTTAGGATTGAATGACTGTGGATCAAATATAAACCCACCCTGTGATTTACAATCAAGATGTGAATACTTTCCCACTCCCCTCCTCCCCCCTCCCTCTCTCCCTCTCCCTCTCCCTTTCCCTTTCCCTTTCCCTTTCCCTTTCCCTTTCCCTTTCCCTTTCCCTTTCCCTTTCCCTTTCCACTTCCCCTTCCTGATAAAATTTGTAAATTTGTTTAAAAACAGGAGATTTAGAAAAGGTAAATATTGCGTTCAGTCTACTATGGGGGCAAAAACTAAACTTTTGGTTTCAGGTACCCAGGAAATCCTCTTTGTTGGCATCCACTGATTCTCAGACATCTGAAATGCAGACATTTTATACAAAGAAATAGAAAATGAGAATATTCTGACAGGATGAGGAAACAGCCTTGTCTGGAAAATCCACATTAGAATGAGCTGGATTGCACCCAAAATGCCAATTTGTTTTCAGGAGAGGAAGTTTCTTGATATATTTAATATTTTAGCCACTATTAGTAAATTATGTCTACATTTTTACATCCCAAATGAGACCATTTGCTTGTATTTTCTCTCCCCCGATACACAAACCATCTCAGTTTCATTAGTCTGCCATTAAAAGATGCTAGGGGCATAGGTTTAATTTAAATGAAGCACCTTTCTTACAGTGAGATGCCAGATTGATTTACATGCTCTTGCAACACATGCCTCATGGCAAAATGCAGACAGCTCTCATCTGAAACATGAGAGCTGTTTAACAGTGCACAGTGATACTAAACTATACTCCAAGCCTTAAAGATAACAATGTGTTATCCAAATCCATTACCAGGGTTTTGGACAGCATAACACATACCTGCCACATTTTCTAGCACATGTGCACACAATCAAAGCTGTAGGACTCAGCAGCCTCATCTTTGAGACAGCTAAACAAAAGCAAGGTCCCCTGAACATATTGAACAAATTACTCTTTGCTGCTTTAATGAAGATCTGGTATATTCTGTAGGTTTGCACCATTCTGTTTTCTTGATGAAGGAAGGCAGATTCCTAGGTGCTTCAGTGCACCAAGACTCAATGCTAACATACTGATGGCCTGAGAAAAATGAATGTTCTCCTGATGCAACAGCTTACAAACTGCAGCACAAAATAGCTGAGCTCTGACCTCTGCTTTGCCTTGCCCCCTTACCCTGGTCTTGACCCATGGTTTCCCTGGCTCACAAGCCAGCTGGTAGAGGAATTACTGCTGCTTTCACTAACACTTCTGTGCCAAAAAAATTCACTGTAAGCCTCACCTGGTTCTTACTGGGTCAACTAACTATGGGAGCAAATTGTATCATTAGACTGGGAATCTAAATCTCAAGTCTTGAGAAAAACCTATTGTGAATCTACAGATAATGTTATGTCATAATTCCTGTCTGGATGTTTCACCAAAACTATAGTTTAAAAAAATCTTCTGTTGCCCCTATTCCTGCCCTATGGATATGTAAAAAAAACCCCAAAACCTGGAACAACAAAACCCCTGAAGTTTTAATTAAAGAACAAAATTTGGGTGCTTTCATCTGCACTGAAAGCCAGTTTTTCTTCTGCATCTGCAAAATCAATTGCAGGTGCATTTGGAAGTATTTGTACTGCTGACTGTTTGACTGACATCTTCAAATAAATTGCTCATGGTCCAAGTACTCAGGTGTAAAGTTTACACAATTGAATTCTAAGTGGATGAGGGAAGCAAAGCCTGACATCTGCTATATCATGGTTGCAAAAATATACCTCTTTGAACCTGAAGTCCTGCCTGCACTAGAGCAACATGTTCCTATCAGTCGAGATGCTAGATCTTAAGTCACTCAAACACATATGGAAATACCCTGTACCCTCAGATATCTGCGTGTTTTGATACATGAAAAAGAAGCCATGTCCTGGATTTACCTGGCTTTATAAAGTTTTACAGGAGGACTTGATCACCACCCAACAACTTTCAATATTAAGCAAAAGAGAATATTAGGAGAGAGCTTTTAGTAAAATAAATATAATGGACATTGAGAATGTGAGTTTATTATAGAGTGCTTAAGTAAACACTTAAATTAAGACAGGTACCCATCCTCTTCTTCAAGATCATGTTTAACTGCTTTTTTTAACTCATTCCTATATAGCTATCAACAGCACTTTTAATCAAACTTTGCAAAACACTTTCCTATAGCAAGTGACAGACCTGGCAAACTTGTGTGAGAAAAAGCCAATGCCTTGTCATGAATGCCACAGAGCACTGCAGTGCTCCTTCTGAGGCAACATGAGCAGGACAAGCAAACACCCTGCAAGAGTCTGAACTACCTTCTTCCTTTGGCTGGTTGACTGAATGTCACATTACTGGGGCAGCAAACACTGAATTCTCACTGCTGCTGCCTGGAATGTCCACTGGGAAAAAAAGGGAAAATATCCAGGGCTGTTAATTTGGCATGAACATGAAATTCACACCAAAAAAATTAAGAAGGGAAAAGTAACTGAGCCAGTTTCAGCAAAATGACTGCAAAGTTGTACTGAGTAGTGATAAACCACTAAAAGTGAGGAGTGACTCTGTTTTCAAAGCAACTGAAAACGTACTGTTCAAATGCAGCACTAAGCGTAACTAATTTGTTCTGGTAGTGTCTTCAGGCTGCCAAATGCATTTTAAAAAGAACCCCATTTAAAATTCATCCTTATAGCAAAACGTACCAATGTTATCTAATTGGACAGTGAAAGGAGGGGCCAGCTGCCTTTCTTTCCAGCAAGAATGGTTCAAGAAAAGAACATTTCTGTTGCACCGCAATAACAAAGCTGTAGGTGACAACTGCATTTTCCTATCAATTTCAGCCTTAATAGGTCAGTACTATCACTATCACACTAAACTTCAACTTGCTATATCAAAAAAATTAGAAGAGACAGGCACCACTTTGAGGCAGTTGGTACAATTTACCTTGAGTTAATAGGGTCCTTCTATGGGAGGATGGCTAGGGGTATAACAGTCCTAAAGATATATTCATACTTTCTTTGATGCTTCATAAGATCAGCTGCTTTTGTGATATCCATCATAGAGATATTTATCTGGCTCAGAATATTTGCTTAGTCCTTGTTTGAATATCTCAGTCTTCATTCTATTAAATATTAGCAGACTTTAAAAAAAAAATTTTCCAGTTCAGATGCAAGAAATGACAAAGCTTTTTTTTAGTTTTTTTATGGCTCTTTGCTCTCCACTCTATTTTTTTTGCAGACATATTTTGGAGCTGACCTACCATGTATTGCTTCTGTTGTACTCCCAACAGCAAGACTGATGGAGCAGTATACAATCCCTGAGTTCCTTCTTCTCTAGACAAAGTAACTATTTAAGGCAATTTAGACAAATTAGCAACAAGCCCCTGCTGTTTTACAAAACATCAATTAAAGGTGCGCTTGTAAAGGGAGGCATCCACTTCTCCAGGTCCCTGGGGTAAGTGATATGACTGAAAGGAACCTTTGACCAGGATCTTGATCATCTGGATAGTGTTTTGAGGGCTACTGGCTGTAAAATCACACTGAGTCTGGCTGAGTCCAAAACTCTGGCATGTAATTATTTCTGAGTTGGAAATACTCACCTAAATTTAATAGTGGGAGCCACAAATTGTTGGAACACAAATAGCTGGAACTGGGTCTGAATATTTCTAGCAAACTGGCACCCATGTTACAGACAATTACATTAAATATACCAAGTTAATATTTCTGAATTGATAGATTTTCAATCATGAAACAAAAATATCCCCCAAGTTTATAAAATGTGCCTATTATCTCTTAGTTTGTCCCATCTGTTTTCCTTAGAAAACGGTCTCTCTATAAACATGGGCTTCCACGTTTGATTGCTGTCACTGGTACAAATAAGAGGGGGGATTTCACTAAGTAGAATTTTCACATTCCTTTGCACAGGTGATTATACAATCTGCATGACAATATAAGAACCTAGACTTACAGCTTGTGCAAGGCAATTAAGTAGGCAGGTACAGTGTCTCAAGTGCACTGTCTGAGATAATTAATTTAATATACAGAAATTGTAACTTATCCTCTGAAAATGCAAGCTCTTCTGATTTATCTATCACTAAGAGAAGAGAAAAAACTACTCCCATTCATAATAGGAATATTGTGGCATGAGACTTGGTATCTTGTCCAACAAGGCAATAAATCAAAGAACACAGCAGCCAGATTTTTGAAGAAAGAATGTTTTCAGCTGAAAGAGAACTGTCCTTGACTTTCTTCATGTGGATGTAAAACTGTGATTCAACAGCAAAAATGAATAAAAAATTAAAATGTCCATACAAAATAACTGTAGCTTTAACCTCAGAAATCAAAACATGGGAAAATGAGAAATCTCTCCCTGTAAGATGTTGCAATTGAAAATGCTGTTTCAGGATACAAGGGGATACTGTCAGCTCATAATTTAGAGAACAAAAGATTTAACCAGAAAAACTCCTTTTAATGTCTGTTTTATTTTTCTGCATGTGTATTTCCATGTGCATGTGGATGAGGATGCATGTGTGGCTTTCAGTTCTTTGCTTCGTCTTATCTTCCTTTATTTTTCTTCTTTTTTGCCTGCAAGAGCAACACAAACAAGGGAAGACTGACTAATGCACCTCAAGCTCAAAGTTTCTCTCCAGGGAGACCTGCCTTTGCCCACACAGCACACCATTAAAAATGGTGAGGCTCCACATGGGAGCACAGGGCTTCCCACATGCCTGCAGGATCAGGGGATTTAATGATGCAAAATGTTGTCTGAAGCAGGCACATGACTAAAGAGTAAAAAAACTATATAGATGTAAAAACTCAAGCAGCTCCTTGTAAATGCAAAATAAAAACAAAAAAGGGTTTGTTTTTTTTTTTTTGTCCCGTTCTCCCACAGACATTCAATAGGCGAAAATCCCTTTTATTTGCTTGTCGGATCTCCGGTTAGTTATTCTTGAAGAGCTGTCAATTTTCCCCTTTTCCCATGGCTACATCAATTCCTGCATGATGTGCGCAACACAGAAGGGAACTACTTTCAAGCCAGATTCCTGGACTTGTTGAAAATTTGTAACTGAGGAATTATGCAAGAAAATGGTGAATCCAGGTCATCCTCACCCCAGCAATCCCCAGCAGCTGCTATAGCCCCTGGAAGTGACAGTAGTCAGCCTTGAAATTTCTACAGCTATGTAATATGACTGGGAGCAATACCACTGAGTATACAGTTGGTATCATACAAATTAATACAGTGTAAATTCTGCCACTTTGCTGCTCACCCCAGTGAGCTCTTTCTTTCCCTTCCAAGGAGTAACTGTGCTGATCAATAACTAGAAAATCTGTTAGAACCAGAGAAAATTGTTTGCCTTGTGAAAACTGTTTCTCTCCTGTAAACATTTGCTTTTAAATAGCATGGACTGCAGTTGCATCCTAGATTGAACAAGCCAGCAGAAACTGCTCACCCTAGTTTGACTTGAAAGGGGCAGTCATTTCTACTTCTATCAGTTGGCCTCAAACTTGACCCCTCTCCCACCCAACTTATTGCAAACACCAAGGGATTGCAGGATCAGGATCATTAAGCAGTGCTGAATGGACAAGTCCTAAAGCAAAGCAAAGGGACAGTCAATTGTAGGCAAAATGCAGCAGATTTATATCCACTAGGTGAAAGAAAAATGACTCCTAAATGGGCTGGAGCAGCTGTGAAACTAGTCTGCCACAAGCAAGGATGAAGCATGGGAGTCTCAGAGAAGAGTCTCTTTGCTACCCAGCTCTGAAAGCAATTACCATAGATAAAAGCAAGTTCTTGGCAGGGCAGGCAAAGTGACAGGGCTCAATTCTTAAACAGCAATCTGATCCCAGGGGACCTTCCAGATCACTTACAGACCTACCATCACAGCACCATTACTGAATGAAAATATGACAACAGAGTAGGAGTGGGAGAGACTGTCCCTTCAAATAAACTGAGGCTGTCCAGAAAGAGAGGCAGTAACGAGAGGATTCCAGTGTAAATTCCTGTCCTTGACACGCATGTTAGAGAAAGCAATACAGTCAGTGTAGGTAAGAGTAAGCTTCAGTTCTACAAACCAGAAAGTAAAACCCTCAGGCATTTAAATTTTTAATTGAATCCCCTTTTAGTGTGCTAAATCTGATTTAGTGTGATTAGTGTTCAGTAGTTAATTTCACGGATCAGAACAATTGTTCCAAATCTCCCAAACATGATTCTGTAAGGCCTAAAGCTGTATTATATTTTTGCTGTAAGCACAAACTAATATAATTTTTAAATAAAATATGAAATAATAATATATTGCATTGTATGGAGAGGCAATTATTTGGTCTAGTGGTAGGCATTGATTTATTTTTAAAAAAATCAGAGACAAGCTCAAGGTTAAAGTGAGGAGTCAGAGGAAGACTGGAGAAAACACAATATCTTTCATTCTCTAAAAGAAAGTTTTGAACTATGTGTCTCATGAGCCATGACAGAGAGCAAAAACTGAGAAGATAGAGCAGAGCAAGAAGCTGGATACTGAAGCATAGAAAGATGTATGCTTATCATTACTTAGAGAGACAGGTGAAAACAACAAGTAAGTGAACAAGCAAGAAGAAAAGATCAAGAAGGTGCAGTTAAAGCTGAAGTGGTAGCAAGGCCATCCTGCAAGAAGGGAAAATAAAGAAACTCTACTTCTGAAAATAATAGACAAATACCATAATTTTACAAAAATAACCCCCCACAAATAAAACTTCCAGTATGTGGATAGCTGGAGTCAGAACTATAAAAGTTTTACTCAACAGAGAAGTGGTTAAAAGCATTGTGTGGTAACCCCTCTGCTGATGGTGCAGTTCCTTGGATCAGGCTACCTTAGTGCAAAGTCCAGGCAAGCTAAGGCATGCATGGGTGCATTATGATCACCAGGGGTAACCCAGACAGCATTAATAAATACAAATACTTGAGCTTTCCTTGATCTAGCATTAACCAATTTCACATCCATCTGTTCCACTTTGGATTGCAGCCTGAATGTCTCATGTTAACTTCATATGCTTCTAAATTGCCATCAGTTGTATCTTCTACTAAATAATGTTCATAATTCAATAACCATCTGGACAGAACAAGGGCAGGGTTCTCACTAATTTCAAAAAGCTTACTTAGAGAGTGGGGAATAGAAGACCTGATCCCATGCCCCTAAATTCATTCCTAGGTTTAAAGAACACTACTTATAGCATCTTCCTGTGCCCAAATTAACAGTGAAACATTTAAACAAAATTAAAATGTTCTTTAAGCAAATAAACCAAAGGCTTGTAAGCCACATTTTATCTTTTGTTAAACATAAGCAGTCTTGTGACCTTCAGAGCCCTTTTCCTAAGCAATGGAAATTTGAGGCGAATAAAGAACAAATTGTGTTTCCAATAAAGAAATGGGAGGTAGGGAACTGATTTTAGGAGATAGGATTTGATCTGGTGAGTTAGTAGGAAAACAAAACAGCCTAGCCTCCTTTTATGGCTTACTTTGAGCCTGTAGAGCCATCTCCATTTCAATTCCCCTCATTAAGGAGTTTTCTCATTTTCAGTTTCTCTCATTAAAGACATAAAGTTTAAAAGGTGTCAAATAACTGGAAGAAATTGTGTTTGTACAGTGAATTGAAATCTAGCAGCCTCAAGTTTTGCCCTCAATTACATCCACATGAACATATTTGTAACTTTGGTACTAATTGCAAGTACAGATGGTATCAAAGTCATTTATCTGCAGCTCCTGGGATTTATCAAAAAAATGAAGGTAAAGTGGCAGGCTGAAGTGACAACTCTTGGTTTACTCATGCATGTTATCACTGATCAGCAGCAGAAATAAACTTGAATTCTGTGATACTGAATGAAGTCATCCTAGCACTGAGCTGGAAACAAAGCAGCAGTTGTTTCAAAATTTCTTCCAAATAGTACTATAAAATGATCAATAACAGTGAGTGAAACAGTAAAATTTACTCTTTTTTTTTTCTGTTGCATTGTAAAAATAATGTTTATTGAGAAGAGCTGGAAATGTTTATTTGGGATTCTTTTGCTGTTGACCAGCAGCCCTTATAAATTATGCAAACTGCCCCATCAGCCCATCTTCCACTCTGTCAGTGAACCTTTTCTCTCCTCTGTTCCTTTTCATTCCTTTCCTTCTTCTGTTCCTCTACTGTGTCATCATCAACAGTAAGACACCTGCAGTTCAAGATTATATGTAACTTTAATCTGTCATTTTCTTTAAAAAGTCTGTGCAGTCACTTGTCATTTAGATCCAGTAAACTTATCTTTGAAAAAAATATTCTTTGAAAAAATTTCTCTTAACACAGAAGGTGAACATGCACTTTTTGCTGAAAACACCTCAGAAGCTTACAGACTCCCAGGAATATTTGTCTGCATACTCCTCTCTGGGAAAAAAAAAATTGTTTTCGGATCAAACAAAAGCTTGAAAACACTTACCTCCTAAAATATTAATCAACAGGATAACAGAAGAGGCACCACCATACAAGCTGCTTAGAGTTTCTAGCCTAGTCAAAAGAAAAACAGATGAAGGTGCTGAGAGAATTGAATTCAATGGTATTCTGAAATAAAATTAAGCTGAATTCCACACTTTCCTAATGATCAGCCTACCTTGGCTTTTTCTAAATACCCTCCACTAACTCAAGTAATAACTAAGAATATAGGATTAAGTAAGTCTTTAGTCAAAGTCAACATTGCTCTGCCTTTTGCCTCCAGAGACATATTTACTTTTGCTGTTAATGAATAGCTTTGTGTTATTTCTATTCAAATATTATGTATTGCCTACTTCTTCCAATTTTTATTTGCTCCTTGGAGCATCTGCAATTTAACACTCAGGCTGGTACCTACATCTTCCGTACATCAAAATTTTTCAAAAAAAGTCACTGTCATCACTGGATAACACTTAATCAATAAAACCCCATTTCCTAAACAAAAAAGTCATACCTGAAGCCCCTTCCAAACAGTCATGGTTGATTTTAAAACCCTACTTACCATACAATTCATGTCCTGCATGCATAGAAGGAGTCCTGTCTGTTGTTCTGTCATTTAAGAGCAATAGGGATACACAAGACTGACAAGCAAATTATTCTTTCTAACCCTCTAAGTTCATGGAATCCCTTTGGAAAGAGCATGATCAATAAAGGGTTTCCCTGGAGGATTATTTTTTTATTATTTTACCCTTTTTGAATTAATTATCTCTGCAGTGGTTTTTATGCTCTGGAGTTCCTATTTATTCATCCTACCAACTTCTGGGTTATACTGTGCAGGAGCACAAATGATACTCTCACTTCCCATTTCCCAACAGCATGTGCAAATGCTTATGTTTGCAATGGCCCTTCCACAAATAGTGCCTAAATTGCATTCTGCCTCTTTTTCCTTTCTGTGCTTCTTATCTTTCTGAAGACGGAGTAAGAGTAGTCTGGGGCCTTCAGTCACTAAGTTTTATTATAGCAAACTAGAATTTTCTGTCCTCAAGTCATACCAGAAGAACTCACACACAGCATGATATTGAAGAAGGGCTTGTTTCTACCTGAAATTTTGTCTGGTTTTCCAGTCACATTAGAATTATAGAATCATAGAAATTTTGAATTGGAGAAGACCTCTAAGGTCATTGAGTCCAACCATTAACCTAACACTGCCAAGCCCACCACTAAATATGTCCCTAAGCAGCACATCTACATGTCTTTTACATACCTGCAGGGATGGTGACTCCACAACTTCCCTGAGCAGCCCATCTGGCCTAATGAATGATGTAGTGTTTTACTGTTACCACAGTCCCCCCAAAAGAGGCTTATTTCAAAGAAGAAAAATATCCCATTTATAAGCTCGTGTAAACCTTATCAATTGTCCTCTGAGTAAAACTAAAACATGGCATGGTTTTTCTATCTTCTGTATGACCTGAGAAATTGAGCCCTGAGCAGAAGATTTCAGTCTGGAAGAGATCACTCAGTCTCACAGGTCCCACTCCCTGGGGTCCCAGTGTAGTGGCTCAGCTGTTTCCATAGCTACCCAGGTGGCAGTGGCTCTCACAGCCTCTCTGCCCTGGGAAAACTCACCTGATTTTGGGACCTATGCGCCCTCTGGGTATGGACCCTTGAGAGCTTTCCCCTAGGTCACCCAGGGCTGATGTCACAACTACTGGTCTGCTCTCTTCTTCATACACCTTTGGAAAGAGAAAAAATGCTACTGAAGCTCAAGCACTGCAAGTATTTGGTCCTTATTTGGTGTCTGCAGTTAAATAGCAGACAGAGTTTACAAGAGTGACCCAAATGGAAAAGGAACATTGGCTTCAGTGCTCCTTCTGGTCATGCCATGATTGAGGTGGACAAAAGCAGAGGTGTGATTTAACCCTGACCAAACTGTAACTTCTACAAAAGCTACTGACATCAAGCTTTGCTTTAGTGCAGACCTGGCAAAATAAAGAATACCTTCTCTTCTTTTTTTTTTTTTATTACTAGTAAACTACTTCTCCTTGTTTCTGAACTATACAATATGGATATTATAGTTTGTGATGTTACTGACAGTTGTCACTGCTGTTTGTACAGCTGAGAGACTTTGGGGGGCAAGGGTGGTGGGTTGATTTCCCAATTTCATGAACTATTTAATCTGGCAACCAATTCTATATTTCTAGAAAGACCACAGCCTGGTTTTCAGATTTGGAAAAGTGGATACAAATGCCAGATACATTACACAAGGTTGTATATCACCTAAATTGTGAACCGAGTGTCATATGTATAGATTCTGCCAGCTGTTGACTTGTTTTCACTGTTCACTATGCATTTGGTCTGAGCAAGGCAGTCCCATTACTTTATGTTTACAAGCCTCTGTTTTGTAGCAGGTTGAAGTCAAGGACGTTAAAATTAAAAATATAGTATCTCAATTTGCTTTGGACGTAGTGAAGATTGCTTTAAAGAGAAGCTCATTCTGCATGTGTAAAAATGCAGATTGAATATAGTTTTACTTTGTACCTACCCATGTTTTAATACTGCTTGTATATTTTAAAGCACAAAAGATGTAGAAGTGCAGGCCTTATGTAAAATTCATCACAAATCTTCAAAACAGGTTGGATATGACCAGTGACAAATGATGTTCCATGAAGCATTGCATGACTATTTTTAACATACCTCTCACACATAATTTCTCCTGTACTGACTGCCCAGCAATAGGAACATGCTGAAATACAAGCCATTATAAATGATAGGCCTTCATATCTCCACTTAATCTTTGCAGGACCCCTACTCACTTGACTTCATATGAGAAGCAAATAAAAACAAGTGATGTGGACAACTGGAACCATCCCAGCAGCTTAGCTCCAGCCATCTATTTGTATTAATCACTACTACATATTCCTGGTGAGTGGATGCTAATTCAAAAGATCCCAAGCATTTAACTTGTGTCACTGTCTTCATCTTTACTTTCCCTTACTGGGCAATAATTTCCCTTTAGTTGAGATCCCAAAGGTTGTGTCCTCCCCACACCAATATCAGCAGGTGTGAATTCAAACCCTCAGGTCAAGTATTCTCAAAATGTTGTTGTTGTTGTTATTTTTTTTTTAAGACAAAACGTCATTTCTCCATCACTTTCATAAGAGAACAACTTTCTTTTACCTCCTACCTCTCTAAAGTTGTTTACTTCAGCACCCTCCTCATTTTTCATCCACTACTTCCACTTTTGTCTTTCACTGTAAGATAGATGATAAACGGCCCATGCATCAGCATGCATTGGCTTTCATTCCCAGTCATGCCCACTCACTTTCTGCATCACAGGATTATCTGGGATCTGAAGAAAAGCTAGGACCCATCTCCCCCAGGCCGTATTAAAGGCAGGTACACAAGAATCCATTTGCAGGCATGGTACTACAGTGCTGGCCCCAGCCTGTTACAAATGGGAACAAGGAGGAGTCAAAGTAGAACAGCTAGCAATGAATACTTCTCCCAGAAAAGGTGCTCTTCCTGACTTCAGGTTTCATGTCTCCACAATGCACTGGGTGACTTTGCTGCAGCTTTGGCTATGTGTGAGGTTTAGAGAAGTTCTGTCCCCTGTGCCTTTGCTAGTCATGTTGCCAGCATGTTTATTCTTCTATAAAATGGAATAGTACCACACTGCATGCTGTGAGCCTTAGGTAAATAAGACACTTTTGAGATCCTCGGGAAAGGATTCTGAAGGTGAATTCTTCATCAGAAAAATTTCTTTACTGAAAGGGTTAAAAAACATAGGCATGAACTGTCCAGGGAAGTGCCATAGCACTTGGTGCCACGATTTGGTTGACATGGTGGTGGTGTTCAGTCAAAAGTTGGACTCGATGATCTTGGTAGTCTTTTGCAACTTTAATGATTCTAAGATTCCTAATAGCTAACTCTAGCTGTGTTTTCATTTCATACTCTGGATCTGCACTTTCTTCTAGAATCAGTCATTGTCATCCTGTGTGTAGATACCTGAAGTGCCTTTTCAACCTTCCTATCTGCATTAAAAGGCAGATTAGAAAGTACTGCCTCTTGCAAGCCCAAGCACTCAGCGCCAACTCCCACCCCCACTCTCCCCGCGCCTCCCCAGAATGACTCCCTGGATTCCAGCCTCCTCCCTGGGTAAACAGGGGGTACGCACAAGGACAGGCAGGACGCTCACAGCCACCGACTCTCATTCGTACTAGGAGCCAAGGATGACACAAAGCACAGCTACCCCTCGCTCCACGGGGGAACTCCTGGGGCCGGGGAGCGGGCAGCGAGCTGGGCGGGTCCCCGCAGGGAAGTAGAGAGGCAGCGCTCCGCTCTCCCGCTCTCCCGCCCGACACCCCGAGCTCCCCAGGCTCCCCAGGCCCCGCCGCCCCCAGCGTGCTCCACCACTCGCTCCCGTCCCCGGGAAGTCCCGCCCCGCTCGGGGCGGTCGCGGCTCTCTGCCAGCCGGGGCCCTGCGGGGTGCGGTGCTGCCGGCGAAGGGTGCGGGCCGCGGGGTGAGCGAGCGGGGTGCGGGGGACGCCTGCGGAGCCGCTC